>CM067216.1:101297873-101718961 GCA_034190945.1 Octodonta nipae | reverse complement strand
TCGCAGCTGTAAATTCTAAATACCAACAGAACCCAACTATGCGAAAATTGTCTTACGTCTCCCTAATTTTGAAAAATAAGATAAATTCGCTGGATTTTAAAACATACTACCTCTACCTTCTCCACATTTTTTTTGACTGCCTATCTCAGGCTCTATGCTAATTTTACTCAGATATTCAATCTTTCAGAATCTTAATTTTAATGCTATACAGAGGGACCCTAGACAGTGAAAGTTTAGACTCGTAAAACATTTTGTTTTTAAACGTGATTTAAAAATATGTAGTTAGCACTCTGACACCATTAATTGTCTCCCAAACGAGCCAACTTTAATTATACTCGGCCCATGAATAAAAAAGATATAACATGACAATGAAATTCCATTTTTTTTTTGGACAATCCAATATAATTTTAATTTGGCTCAGAAACTTATTTAAACATTTATGTATAATTAAAAATACAAACTTCTTATTACTTGGCCTGGACAAAAATATTATATATATTTTGCTATGAGAAGTGTTCGCGGCCTCAGTCGTAAGATCCTTAAAAATTTTGAGAGGAAAATCAAGACGAGAAAAACCTAAAATTTGCAGTAGACGACACAGACCTGAAGGGGATGATTTTCTACGGAATAATCTTCGCTTTGTAAGTTTATTGTTTGTTTATTTAATTGATTGATATTGCTGCGTACTGATTACTTTTATTATTTCACTGTTTCTTATTGATAACGCAAATTCATTTTCATTAAGGGAATATGATACCAAAATTTGATGGTGATCAAGCTAGTTTAAATGATTTTATTGAAGCTTGTAATTTTGTAAATGATAATATTGAAGAAGATCACTCAAATGCTTTGATATTTTTGATAAGAAGTAAATTAGTAGGAAAGCTAACAAAATTAAGAAGTAGTGTTGAGTTAGAAGATAGTTTATCAAATAAATAGAAAGATGCTTTAATTAAATGTCATGAAAAGATTGCTGTCAAAACTTTTTTAGCGGAGTTAAATGAACCCTTCGGTTCTATATTAAGGGCATAAAAACCTGAATGTTTATCTGAGGCAGAACAATTTTTATTTGAGGAAGAGAATATTCCCTATTAAAAAAAAATAGATTTTCAAACCCAGGTTCAAGCAGCACCCATAATTCTGATGTTTTTTTCCTAGACAAAATTTTGGTAACTTAAGAAATAATTTTAGACACGAATATTATTCACAAAAAAGTAATTACTGTCACTTTTGCTAATTGTTTTAAGAAACAACAAAACTCGACAAAAGATTTCCTTTCGAGAAATAATTCAAATTTTAATCGAAATTTTCATGATAGGAATCGTTTAGGTACAAGTCAAAATACAAACAAAAATCCTGGTACTTTCCAAAATAAGAATAATGATTAATTTCAACAAAGACAATGTTCAAAGAAATCCCAATGTTAATCATTTAAACTCCTTGGGGGAGCCGAGTCCATCGGGTGCTCGAGCTCTAAACACAGTAGAACCCGAATACCAAAACAGAAAGAATTCAAATCGAGAAAACAATCTTTTAAGATACTTGACATTGTAAATGATGACAATAATTTGGTGGAAAGTAAGTTGTTACATTTAAGATAAACAGAAATTTAAATATTTGATACGAATGTTCCAGTTTCATTAATAAAAAGTTCTGTAGCTGTACAAAACATGTTTTTCAAATGAATAATGAGAATTTTCCAATTTCTGGAATTAATAATCAAGGAAACGATGTAGAGATAATAAAAGTGTTAGACTTCCAATGTTAGGAAACCTGACATAAGACATAAATTTCATCTTTTTGATTTTAGGTTTGATTTTCATGCATTAATAGGCATAGATTTTTTTGGAAGGATTCAATGCGACCATAGACATTGAAAACAAAAAACTCATATTAAATATTAAAACTTTACAGTTAAAAGAATTTGTCAGAGATAAAATTAATGCAGACGAAAATCATTCAAGTTAATTTTCAGAAACACAATCCGATGGAAACAATTCTTTTAATCAAAATAAAATTCATTATGTTATTCCTGGAAGAAGTAAAAACAATTGAGATCCATGTAAAAAATAAAATGTTAAAGGAATGTGTTTGTACTGAAATGTTAATTAATGAACAAGTAAAAATCTTAAATCCACTTGTGAAAGTAAATAACACAGGTAACATAATTACACGTGCAATTTTTTCTGAAAATGAAAAATCCATTTTTATTAGCCTGGTAATGTTAGAGCAAATTGCTGATATATAATGTGATCAAGAAACTGAAAACATTCAGATAAACAATCTCTCTCAAAGTGAAAGAAATAATAAAAATTTAGATAGCTTACTTTTAAATCATTTAAGAGGAGAGGCGTTACTAGAAAATCTTTGTTCAAAATATAAAATATTTTTTATTTAAACAGTGATCAATTAAGTTTCACAAATGCATAAAGCACGAAATCGATACAAAAAGGTATAAATACCCCCAAATTCATAAACAGGAAGTTAAAAATCAGATTGAGTGTTTATTAGATCAAAATGTCATTTCACTTTTACCGGTCCTTGGTCCTCGCATGTTTGGGTGGTTCCAAAAAAGTTATATGCGGACGGTATTCAAAATGGCGTATGATTATTGGTTATCGTAAACTAAATGATGTAACTATTGAAGACCAAATTTAGAAGATATATTAGATCAATTAGGAAATTCGAGTATTTTCAATCATAGATTTCGTATCAGGTTTCCATCAGATACATATTGAAAGGAAAGATATTCCGAAAACCGCATTCTCTGTAGAAGGTGGGCATTTCGAATTTTTAAGAATGCCATTTGTTTTAAAAAATGCGCCTAGTACATCTCAAAGAGTCATGAATAATATATTATAAGGATTACAAGGAGAAATGTTGTTAGTTTACATGGACGACACAATTTGTTGTAGTAGCACTTTAAATCAACATATAGAGCGCCTCCAAAAAAATTGTGAGATTGAAAACATTTTATTTAAAATTCAACCAACGATGTGGGAATTTTTAAAGACGGAGGTTGGATATTTAGGGCATTTAATACCGAGTGAATGTTTAAAATCAAACCCACAAAAAATAGACCTTGTTTTAAAATATCCAGAACCGAGAAATAAAAAAAAGTCAAATCATTTTTGGGATTGACAGGTTATTATCGTAGGTTTATTGAAAATTATTCAGGAGTTACCAAACCCTTAACAGAATTGTTGAATTTTTTTTTATGAAAAATGTAGGGAAATTTTCCAAAAAGAATTATTAACTACAGCTCCAATATTACAATATCCAAATTTTGAGGACGAGTTTATCATAATAACTGATGCAAGTGACTATGCTATTCAATCTGTATTAGCACAAGGTAAGATAGGTGAACATTTACCAATAGATTATGCAAGTAGTACCTTAAATGGTGCAGAAAGTCGTTATGGCAATTGAAGAAGAACTTCTAAGTATTGTTTGGTCAATGAAAAAATATGGGCCACTAATTTTTGGCAGAAAGGTAACATTAGTCAGTGATTGCAAACCATTATTGTGGTTACTTTCTATCAAGGATCCAGGCTCAAGGTTAGCAAGATGGCGCTTGAAGCTTCAAGAATACGACTACGAAGTTTACAAAAAAGGCAGATGGTCTAGGATAAAAATTAAGACTTTAAATGAAAATTCAGAGTCTGAAAGTGATTACGAAAGTAACCTTTTGAATCGAAACGAAAGAAATGCATTTAAACAACTTTTTCATAATTTTTGTATAGAAAGAAGAGATAATTCTCTTGTAGACTTTAACATAATTAAACATACAAATGATAATCTCATATTTAAAAAAAATACAAACTTCTTATTACTTGGCCTGGACAAAAATATTATATATATTTTATGGAATTACCTTGCAAAATAAATTATATTTTCATCCAAAAGTTGCTAAAAGTTGCAATTGCCTTGATTTGATCTCACGTGGGAACCACGTTGAGAAGTGCGAATACGGTATATTCGCAAAATCTCGAGACGAATTTCATAACTAATACTTTCGCACGGGAAAATATAAAATGCTAATCCGTAAAATCGGTAAAATTGGTCGAGTAGTTTTTGAGTGAAATTATAACAAACAAAAAATCAATCTTCCCCCTTGTTATACATAATATTAATTTAGATTATTCTTTGAGTGACAATTATTTATGAGGCAAACAAAACAGAAAACATTTATATTGGTTTTTAAGTAGGTATATTCTTTGTATACGACAACCCCCGAAATTTTGGAATTTTTGGTTTGAAGATTAAATGAACCCGATAATATAATAATCATTTTCATAAGAATAAATATTATATTCATACAATTTTATATATCCTGGAAATCGTGAATATTTAATCAGCCAATCATCAATCAAAAAAATTATACAAGCCCCCCAAAAAAATTATCCAACCCACCTGGAAAAAATTTCCTGGCTACGGGCTTGACTCCTGCAACTTTTAATGTTTAACCCTGCGCTTTATTTAAATTGGAAAGGCAATTCTAAGGGTATCATGGGAATCATTATTATTATTTACGGGAAATTGTAGCCGTTTCAATTGGCAAGGAAATTCTGAGGGTATCATGGGAATTCTTGGTATAAAAACAGTTACACTAGTTGCGTTGCCAGTTAATATGAGACATTCGATAAAAATAAAATGTAAATTGACTACTATGAATCTTGAACAGTTGCACACTTTCAGTGGACTCTAATTTGTGAGTAATATAATCAGAGCAATTACTTTTTTTACTAGTTGAAACCAATTTAGTGTCTTAGTGGATATGCTACTAATACCGGAATAATTTCTTCTACATTTTGTACCAAAACACAAATATTGTTAACATATACATTTCTTCCCTGAAACTCACCATTTCCTATTTGGAGCAAGTCGTTAGAAAATTGCCAATTAGCTTCGCTAAACGATAAAATCCCCATATGGGTTTTAAGTCCACATTTCGTTATATGTGACAAAGATGCGATCTTTTCAGCGATGCATTGACTTCATCTCCTCTCGTTCCCCTAGTTATAACTGGCAAAATTTGACAGAAATTTCTAGAGAATAAAACAATACAATCACCCATAGGGTGTTGCGCAGATCTCCCATTGTCCTGTCTAGTGCCCCAACTGAAGCTTTATGTGACATAGACGCCTCATCCCAAATAATCAAACTGCAATCCTTCATTTATTTTCTGACACTGCTCTATTTAGAAATATTACAAATGCTAATGACGTCATCACTACATATTTATAATATCAGTTTAAATGTGGAATGGGCGGTTCGCCAACTTTCCAAAAGTGTGGCTGCTATGCCGGACGATGCCACCCACAGCTAGGCCATTTTTTCTGTCAGATCGTACCTTTGCTAATAGTAAATTTATTAAAAATGTTTTACTTGTGAATCCAGGGGAACGTAAAAAACATTTTACCTTGATTAATATTATTATTTGAGGACAAAATTAGGTCATAAAAATTTTGTTGTTCAAGTATTCAAGCGACATTCATCTTGAATGACTTTAAAACTCTTAAATGTTTATAGTTAGTTTCTCATAAATACTCTGTATTGATTGTCGCAGTTAAATTGAAATGTAATGGCAAGGTGAATCAAAAACGTTTACAGATATTCCTGACAAAAATTCCACTTGTTTATTTAATTCAAATAAAGCTTGATAAATAGTCAAAATTATTAAATGACAATTCTTGGCGTCTGTGATGCATACACACAGAAATCTTCAGCCATGCTTTGACGATCATTTTGTCAAAGAAGATGTGGGTCGGTAACTTGACTGAAAGATATCATGATTGTAAATAAATGTCTAATTGATTTAGCTGAACAGTATAATGCAGTTTTAGAAAGCGTACTTTCTCATTGAGAGTCGTCTTCTAACAGACCCATTGCTTTACAAAGTCCTTGCAATATTTCATAAGTTATACGTTGAAAAAGTACGTAGACTACTGAAAGAAGTAGGGCCTTTTACTACGTGGAGTAACATCTACGGCTCGGACGCGAGGCTCGGGGTCACGGGGAGCCAGCCCAACCCGGTCGAATCACTGTGACACGAAATTAATTTCGTTGTGTGTTACATATTTTGATTTTGGTATATCTCCTAAGGTATTCATTTTATTTGAATGGTGCACGTGGAAAAAATATTTTTCATGAATTGCTCAAGCTAACTAAAGTACTTAAAATGATAAGGATTAATACCGTATTTGTCTAATTATCGTTCCAATTACCGCTTTATAATTGACCATTTTTTTAAGTATTAAAATGGGTAAAGGATGTTATCCTTAAGAGATAGACATATGCCGTCCCGAACTTTTGTGTAGACCTTTATAAGATACACATTTCCAATTCGAATTATTTTGTTATATCTCAAAGTGTTTAGGCAGCGTTTTCGTTGGTTTATTTTTTTCCGACACCTCCAACAAATATTTTAGCCAATTTATATAAAAACTTATACAAACAAAGCAAATTATATACTAAAATCTTCCTCGAGAACCACTCTATCCACAGCATTAAAATCAGTGCGGTGGTTTTTGAGTTTATCGCGAACAGACAGACAGACGCGGCGGAGGACTTTGTTGTATAATATGTAATGATGTAGTGATAAGACAACTTGTAACGGTAACCTTGTTTTGTCATGAGAATAATATTATTATTAGATTATCATTATACAGCGCACATCCATTGTGGAGACTAGTTTTAATTAGTTGAATTAATTATATTTTTGTAAAACGCTCCCTTATTTCTGACGTGCCTGTAAAAGTGGCGCACTGTCAGTAGGTAATGTAAACACAAAAAAACTACGTGTTAAAATTTTGGAAAACAATTTGACAAAATTTTTGGAGAATCTTGGAAACAGATCAGCAGCATTTGTAACTATTACTTGGAGAAAAATAATTTTTTGCTATGAGAAGTGTTCGCGGCCTCAGTCGTAAGATCCTTAAAAATTTTGAGAGGAAAATCAAGACGAGAAAAACCTAAAATTTGCAGTAGACGACACAGACCTGAAGGGGATGATTTTCTACGGAATAATCTTCGCTTTGTAAGTTTATTGTTTGTTTATTTAATTGATTGATATTGCTGCGTACTGATTACTTTTATTATTTCACTGTTTCTTATTGATAACGCAAATTCATTTTCATTAAGGGAATATGATACCAAAATTGATGGTGATCAAGCTAGTTTAAATGATTTTATTGAAGCTTGTAATTTTGTAAATGATAATATTGAAGAAGATCACTCAAATGCTTTGATATTTTTGATAAGAAGTAAATTAGTAGGAAAGCTAACAAAATTAAGAAGTAGTGTTGAGTTAGAAGATAGTTTATCAAATAAATAGAAAGATGCTTTAATTAAATGTCATGAAAAGATTGCTGTCAAAACTTTTTTAGCGGAGTTAAATGAACCCTTCGGATCTATATTAAGGGCATAAAAACCTGAATGTTTATCTGAGGCAGAACAATTTTTATTTGAGGAAGAGAATATTCCCTATTTAAAAAAAAATAGATTTTCAAACCCAGGTTCAAGCAGCACCCATAATTCTGATGTTTTTTTCCTAGACAAAATTTTGGTAACTTAAGAAATAATTTTAGACACGAATATTATTCACAAAAAAGTAATTACTGTCACTTTTGCTAATTGTTTTAAGAAACAACAAAACTCGACAAAAGATTTCCTTTCGAGAAATAATTCAAATTTTAATCGAAATTTTCATGATAGGAATCGTTTAGGTACAAGTCAAAATACAAACAAAAATCCTGGTACTTTCCAAAATAAGAATAATGATTAATTTCAACAAAGACAATGTTCAAAGAAATCCCAATGTTAATCATTTAAACTCCTTGGAGGAGCCGAGTCCATCGGGTGCTCGAGCTCTAAACACAGTAGAACCCGAATACCAAAACAGAAAGAATTCAAATCGAGAAAACAATCTTTTAAGGTACTTGACATTGTAAATGATGACAATAATTTGGTGGAAAGTAAGTTGTTACATTTAAGATAAACAGAAATTTAAATATTTGATACGAATGTTCCAATTTCATTAATAAAAAGTTCTGTAGCTGTACAAAACATGTTTTTCAAATGAATAATGAGAATTTTCCAATTTCTGGAATTAATAATCAAGGAAACGATGTAGAGATAAATAAAAGTGTTAGACTTCCAATGTTAGGAAACCTGACATAAGACATAAATTTCATCTTTTTGATTTTAGGTTTGATTTTCATGCATTAATAGGCATAGATTTTTTTGGACAGATTCAATGCGACCATAGACATTGAAAACAAAAAACTCATATTAAATTTTAAAACTTTACAGTTAAAAGAATTTGTCAGAGATAAAATTAATGCAGACGAAAATCATTCAAGTTAATTTTCAGAAACACAATCCGATGGAAACAATTCTTTTAATCAAAATAAAATTCATTATGTTATTCCTGGAAGAAGTAAAAACAATTGAGATCCATGTAAAAAATAAAATGTTAAAGGAATGTGTTTGTACTGAAATGTTAATTAATGAACAAGTAAAAATATTAAATCCACTTGTGAAAGTAAATGACACAGGTAACATAATTACAACATGTGCATTTTTTTCTGAAAATGAAAAATTCATTTTTGTTAGCCTGGTAATGTTAGAGCAAATTGCTGATAAATAATTGTGATCAAGAAACTGAAAACATTCAGATAAACAATCTCTCTCAAAGTGAAAGAAATAATAAAAATTTAGATAGCTTACGTTTAAATCATTTAAGAGGAGAAGGCGTTACTAGAAAATCTTTGTTCAAAATATAAATATATTTTTTATTTAAACAGTGATCAATTAAGTTTCACAAATGCAATAAAGCACGAAATCGATACAAAAAGGTATAAATACCCCCAAATTCATAAACAGGAAGTTAAAAATCAGATTGAGTGTTTATTAGATCAAAATGTCATTTCACTTTTACCGGTCCTTGGTCCTCGCATGTTTGGGTGGTTCCAAAACAGTTATATGCGGACGATATTCAAAAATGGCGTATGATTATTGGTTATCGTAAACTAAATGATGTAACTATTGAAGACCAAATTTAGAAGATATATTAGATCAATTAGGAAATTCGAGTATTTTTCAATCATAGATTTCGTATCAGGTTTCCATCAGATACATATTGAAAGGAAAGATATTCCGAAAACCGCATTCTCTGTAGAAGGTGGGCATTTCGAGTTTTTAAGAATGCCATTTGTTTTAAAAAATGCGCCTAGTACATCTCAAAGAGTCATGAATAATATATTATCAGGATTACAAGGAGAAATGTTGTTAGTTTACATGGACGACACAATTTGTTGTAGTAACACTTTAAATCAACATATAGAGCGCCTCCAAAAAAATTGTGAGATTGAAAAAATTTTATTTTAAAATTCAACCAACGATGTGCGAATTTTTAAAGGCGGATGTTGGATATTTAGGGCATTTAATACCGAGTGAATGTTTAAAATCAAACCCACAAAAAATAGACCTTGTTTTAAAATATCCAGAACCGAGAAATAAAAAAAAGTCAAATCATTTTTGGGATTGACAGGTTATTATCGTAGGTTTATTGAAAATTATTCAGGAGTTACCAAACCCTTAACAGAATTGTTGAATTTTTTTTTATGAAAAATGTAGGGAAATTTTTCAAAAAGAATTATTAACTACAGCTCCAATATTACAATATCCAAATTTTGAGGACGAGTTTATCATAATAACTGATGCAAGTGACTATGCTATTGAATCTGTATTAGCACAAGGTAAGATAGGTGAACATTTACCAATAGATTATGCAAGTAGTACCTTAAATGGTACAGAAAGTCGTTATGGCAATTGAAGAAGAACTTCTAAGTATTGTTTGGTCAATGAAAAAATATGGACCACTAATTTTTGGCAGAAACGTAACATTAGTCAGTGATTGCAAACCATTATTGTGGTTACTTTCTATCAAGGATCCAGGCTCAAGGTTAGCAAGATGGCGCTTGAAGCTTCAAGAATACGACTACGAAGTTTACAAAAAAGGCAGATGGTCTAGGATAAAAATTAATACTTTAAATGAAAATTCAGAGTCTGAAAGTGATTACGAAACTAACCTTTTGAATCGAAAAGAAAGAAACGTATTTAAACAACTTTTTCATAATTTTTGTATAGAAAGAAGAAATAATTCTCTTGTAGACTTTAACATAATTAAACATACAAATGATAATCTCATATTTGGTCTGCATAACACATTATTTATTTAGTACTAGAAGATAGATCTAGAGACTACCTTCTTATTTCAACCAGTTCTGAAGATCAAAGTCTAAATATGTCATAAGTTTTAACTGTCAAAAATAATTTAAATGTTCAAAATAGAAGATACTATATAGTTCAATTACCGACAAGGAAAACTGAGTCTTTAAGTTTGAAAAATTGTTTTAGAATATCTTTTCAACTAAAAATGAATTAAGTCCTAATAATTATTATATCAATCCAATTAAACATTTACCTTTACTTGAAATTTTGAGTTATATTTTTAAAGATACAGAAGTCACATTTACAATTTGTCATGATATAGTTACTATTCCTGAAGAGGCAGAAAGACAGCAAATTATTGAAAATATCCACTACAGTAAAACTTCAGTTCACAAAGGAATGAATGAAACTTACAGAAAAAAATACGGGAACGTTATGTATGGAAAAATATGAAAAATTATATTGAAAATTATATTAAGTCGTGTGATACTTGTAATAAAACAAAAACTAGTAGGAAGAATCTTGATTATCCTTTAGTAATAACTGAAACACCTGACAAACCTTTTGAGCTTCTAATATTGATTTATTATGCCGGCTCGACACTCTCGCGAAGCGCCTCCTGGAGACCCTCGGAAAGAGGCTTGGCGAGTGGAGGCTGCAGGAGTGCTAGCCATCTCGATTTATTCAGTGGCCGGCTACGTTGTAATCCAGTCAATTTACACATTGGAAGTTACGAAAAATTCATAAGAAGCCATAACTTGGTAAAATTGCTCAAAATACAATTATAAAAGAAATCTCAAAAGTCTTCATCGTTCCGGTCTGTGTAGAAAAAGACAAGTTTTTCGCGATTTTCAACAAAACGGTGAGTTTTATCGCAAAATTACCATAACATGCTCTACAAAAAATTTATTAATATTTTTTTCCTAAGTGTCACCGGTTTAGAGATATAAGGCTTTAAAAAGTTGAATAATTTGTTATCGTCATAATTTGCACACGCCACCTATGAGCTAGTGTACTTAGCGCGTTTTTTAAAGTGGTTTCCCCAATAGGCCTATTCCACGGGTCTGTTGTAATTTTGTTTGTTTCGGAACTATTGCAAAATAATATTTATTAATAAGGGTTGGTAAAAATAAAAGCAGTATAACTACAAAATAATCGCTAAAGTTATTCATCTGAATCATAATTTTCCAATATTTCTGCTTCCAATTTTGCTTCTTCTCCTTTTCTTGATCTTCTTATTCTCGTTCTTCTTCTGTTCTTTTTGTTCCTCTTGATTTTGGGTTGAAGTAAATTGCCCCAATAGCGATTCCTCGTTGGTCTCATAGGAGTGCTCTATAGTTGCTGACTCAACATTAGAGCACGGCCGGCCTTGACAATGTGTACACGTCAGGGAACAAAATAGTCTAACTATTTTACAACCACATTTACCATTACATCCCTTTTTGCAGTTGCAAAATATTGTGTTTAACAGTTTCTCTGGCGCTGGAAAAAGCAGATATATTCGAAACTTATGATTCAGATGAATAAATTTAGCAACTTTTTTGCATTAACACCGCTTTTATTTTTACCAACCCTTATTAATAAATATTATTTTGCAATACTTCCGAAACAAACAAAATCACTACAGACCCGTGGAATAGGCTTATTAGGGCAAAAACGCGCTAAGTACACTACCTCATAGGTAGCGTGGAAACGTCTGCAAATAGTTATGACGATTACAAATTATTCTACTATTTAAAGCGTTATATCTCTGAAACAGTGACTCTTAGTAAAGAGAATACTCATAATTTTTTTTGTAGAAAATTTTATGTTCTACAATTTTTGCCTAAAGTAATTTAGCGATAAAACTCACCGTTTTGGTGAAAATCGCGAAAAACTAATTTTTTTTATCTTTGACCTCGAGCCAATTTTTTTCCACACACTGGAACGATGAGGACTTTTGAGATTTCTTTTATAATTGTATTTTGAACAATTTTACCAAGTTACATATAAATTTTTGAAACATTCCTCCTGATTCCTCCTAAAATTGTTATATTTGAAATATATATATATATATATATATATATATATATATATATATACATGTGGGGCGCATACTTTGGGGACAGCTTTTTTTATTGATTTTCTCTGCATACATAGGTCATATAAGAGGTATATATTCTAAACAAAACCTAATTTTGCTTATGTATACTTAATTTATTGCCAATATTTAAGAATAATTCATATTTTGAACTTTTTATATCTTACGTATAGTTTAAGGACGGTCCTGAAACTATGCGCTACATATATAAAGTGAACATTTTCTTGGCAGTCCCCAATCTATGCGTTAAATTTTTAGGTCATTCATATATATTCAGTATACATTGGGGACCATAAATTTATATCAGAGGCATGGTTTGGGGACACATGAATTGTTTGTTGCATATCGTTAAAATTTATTGCCTAAGCACATACTCATTTACTTTATATTTTACATGTTCTTACAAGACATAAAAAAGTAACCTACTTTTTATAATTCTTAAAATTTGTTTATTTAATGTCCCTCTGTTCTTTCCTTAGGAACGAAAATACCAATTACTTCAGGTCAACTTTAAAATCAAATATAAATTATTAATAAAAAATATTTTCAATGAACTTTCATTCATTGCCAAGAGTCGATGGTTGCATTGTTACTAACCTTTACATATAAATGAGAATGTTTGTCTGTATGTCCTTTATTTGGGTGGGTCTTAGGACGGTTTAGATCCTCAATTGAACCCGGTCGATGGCACTAAGATCGGATTATAACTGCTCCTAAACGGCTGGAACGTTTTTAATGTTTTTTGTGTATGTTTGGGTGGGTCCCTGGATGGTTTAGATTCACAATTGGACTCGATAGGTGGCACAAAGATCGGGTTATAACTCCTCCTAAACGGCTGGACGGATTTTAATGATTTTTTGTTGTGTATGTTTAGGTGGGTCTTTGGACGGTTTAGATTCACAATTGAACCCGGTAGATGGCACTAAGATCGGGTTCTAACTGCTTCTAAATGGCTGGATAGATTTTAATGATTTTTTTGTGTATGTTTGGGTGGGTCTTTGGATGGTTTCTATTCACAATTGAACACGGTAGGGATCGGGTTCTAACTCCTCATAACGGCTGGAACGATTTTAACGAATTTTTTTGTGTATGTTATGGTGGGTTCCTGGGTGGTTTAGATTTACAATTGGACCCGGTAGGTGGCACAAAATCGGGTTCTAGGAATTCCGTTTCTTGACGATTTTTTTGGCACATTAGTATAGAGTTTGTCGAATTCTAATATTAAAAGAACATTTGCTGAACCTGGCCATATTGGGACAGAACAACGTCTGTCGGGTCCGCTAGTTTATGTATAAAATAGAGAAAATTGTACTCGGCGTTATCCATATACATAACTTTTAATATACTTTTGTCTAGGTATAGGTTACCTGTATATCTACGTGGTGAGGCAAACATTTATTTCGTCATTGGGTTGATTCATATTGACCATGCTATTAAAAGAATAGCAGTGAATTTCACTGTGTTTCTCAGTAATCACGATCAGTTCTATATCGAATTTCTTACCAAATCAAACTAATTAAATAGTCTTAAATAATTGAAATGTTTTACAAAATTTTTTAATATTTTTTTAATTTGTAAATTAATAAGTTGCTCGTTCTTGTATGACATAAAGTTACTGCTAATAATAATTAGGTAAGGTTTTTACAGTAAGGACTCGTTTTCACAATACGTTCTCCTACAGGTAGTGGTGGGGTTATCAGTGTGACGGGTGGTGACAGTTTGGTTGGGGGGGTGGGTGGGCTAGGGAAATGTGAGGCTCACAATTCATCAAACTATTTTAGTTACATTAGCTTACTACTTGGTATATTTACTTGGGTTCATTTTTCGACATTGACGTCGGTCACAATAGGTTCTATTCTATATTCAATATCATAGAAAATAACGCATCCATATGTTGAATAGAGAGCGCAGATATTCAGTAACAAATTATTAAAACTCTCTAGACTCTACACTTCCGATGTACATGTAGGATCTGTAATAAATATTCTTATTATAGACACTAGATTTCTCTTATACAATAAAACCTGGTTACCTCGAATTTCTAGAGGAAATGCTAAAAATTTCGAATAAATGAGTTGTTAGAGTATTTAGGGATATACAAACGTTTTTACCACTACAATCGTGTCTCATAAGAGAACGTTTTTTAAAGTTTATATTGTATTTATAGTTATTACGTGTACTACTCAGTCTACGTTAACATTTTTAAGATATAACTGATTTTAAAAAAGAGCATATGTGAGAAGACAGTTAAATCCAGAAATTAGTTAACACTAACAAAAACAGTAATCCTGGAAATAGCAACTACAAAATGTATTCCCAAAACGGAAAGAAAAAAGATAAGGTGGTTTGTCGTATACAACTAGCCCGTTGAGCTCGAGAGCTACTATGCAATGGGCGTTGAAAGCAATATGGATATATGAAGATGAATTAAATGGTTGTTAAAATATGCTGCAAAAGCGATATGTAAGATTATTCATAGTGTGGAACAGCCAAATGGGAATTTGATAACGAATAAAGGAGGGCTTGTAGGGAAAAACGCTTGGGCACGTCGATTTGTATTATTTATGGCAATGGCCAATACCAACTTTGTTATTTTAAATGCAGGCCCACGTATATATTTATTGGATTCCCCAGAAAATTCTAGACATAATTCATATACAAGTCCTACCTATCTTCGACTGTTTCGGAAATATTAAGTATATTCAGATTTATTACAAAAATTAACATTAAAAAAATATTTATTTCACAAATTCTCTACATTACAGTGAATAATTAATTCCCATTTAGCTCTTAACATTGCGAGAGTAAGTAAAAACCATTCCTGCGTTCCTTTTTACCGATATGAAAAATAAACAGTTTTGTTTATTTTCGCCAAAACTCATAGCCTTAGTATTTTGTCTGCCTGTATGACAGTTGTGATCAGTGTCAGTGGTATTGTCGTTTAAATTTCGTTAACTGTATGTAATAATATCAGAAAATGGTTCATTTAACATAAATGCACAAAATAACCATTCTACAAATGATTGGTTATTTATTTGTGTATTTAAGCTTTAGTACCCAACAGTATAAACCACTAACAGAGCATGTATGTATAAAACTAAATAAAACTAACGCTGTAACTTAATTAAATCTATCATAATAAACAAAACACAAAAGAAAAAAGACAAAAAAGAAAAAAATAACTCAATTAACGTAAATATTTCAATGTAAGGCGTTCACCGTTGATTCATTCTCAGCTTGAACCAGATCGCCAACATGAGAAAATTGAATTTCACAACGCTTGCGGATATTTGTGTAATAGTAACACATGTTGTGCATAGGAGATTTGAGCAAAACGTTTGTTGGAGCCCTAAAGCACAAAAATGTTGAGGTATTTCTGGCCTCAGAGGTACCAGATTTGTTAAGTAGTGTCGGTTATTATTATGAAGTAGTTTGAACAAAAAGTTTAAGAAGGCACATAGTCTTAGTACATTAAGGCTGACAAATGAAAACTGATTTAATAATCTGATAGCTATTGCACGTTTTGAAGACCAGATATTTCAGAAAGCTTTGAATTCGCTCAACAGAAACTTTGTGACACTCATACAAGGGATGCCATATTATATCTCCGTATTCAAGCCTACAACGTACAAAATATAATAAATATTTTAGAGTCACAATATTTGAAAAACCTTGAGAACTTCCTACAATGAACCCATACATTCGGGCAGCATTAGATGTCATATACTCAATATGATTCGTAAAAGTCAGTTTGTCATCAAAAATAAACCTAATCCTTTATTTTTTCACATCTCTCAAGGAGATTATTTTTAATATTATATGAGAATTTAACAAGAGTATGTGAACAAATGATGGTAAGGTTAGATAACAATGTGATCCAATTAGAAGCTGTTTTGTTTTCTTATGAAAGCACATTTAAATTTCATGGTCATGTTAATCGTCAAAATTGCCGCTATTGGTCTAACGAGAATTCTCACTGGATGACAGAGAAACATACGGAATATCCTGAAAAGTTAATGTTTGGGCAGGAATTGTTGGAAATCATATCGTAGGTCCCTTTTTCATTAATGGCAACTTGAATGGTGATAAATATTTAGAACTGCTCCAAAATAATGTCGTGCTGACTTTGACAAACTTATATCCTGATGCAGTAAACTCACAAGTTCTAGTCAATACAATATGTTTTCAGCAAGATGGAGCACCGCCCCATTAAGAAATCAATGTCGGGCAGTACCTGAACAAAGTTTTTCCAAATCGGTGAATTGGGAGGAGCGGATCGATAGAATGGCCAGCACGAACTCCTGATTTGACGCCATTGAACTATTTTTTGTGATGTACGCGAATTATGTCTAGAATTTTCTGGAGATTCCAAAAAATAAATAATATACAGAGGCTTGCATTTAAATTAAGAAAGTTGGTATTGTCATATTAATATTAGTAGCGATGTATGCGATGTATGTAGGGGGCTTCTAACTTTTGTGGCGTACTATTTATAAGGGGGTGCAGAAAGTGTAACAAGGGAAAAGGAGTGGGGTCTAAAATGGCTAAATTTAGTGTGTCGTTTTTTTATGAACGCTCCTTAAGCGTTCTAATTTTCAAAACATCATTATCCATACTTCCATTACTTGGTATTATTAACTAGGTTCAAGAATCAGTAATACTGTACATTTGTTTAGAAATAAAATGTATTCTAAATGAATAACGCTGAGAAAAGAAAACTCCAATTACTTATCAATTAAGGTATTAGGTAATCCCCACTTTACAAATAATCATGAAATAATTATGTTGAGCTATCTTTTGTAATAGTAATTTGGGATCTATCTAAAGTCGGTTTTGTTATGTTATTCCATTCATCACATAATAAAGACACAGTTCTTATTGTATGGGATTATTTTAGATTGTCATTTAGTATTTTTTAGCGTTTATTTTTCGATACAAATCGAAGCAATTTTAAAATGAGTAGAAACAGATTGAGACATTAATATACTTAGTTCGAAAATTAGAAGAATTTCTAATGTCTAGGATATAACAAATTTAATATCGACATAATTTTATTGTTCTATTTAAAACAATATGTTGTTTCTTATGAAGAAATGTATAGTTGTCGGGTTCCGAGAAAAATCTCAAATAGTTTTTTTGTCCTCTAACCTTCGTTTATCGAGAAGCAACGTTCTATATACTTCCCGGAAAATAAACTTTGTTTCGGCTGCCGAACTAAACGATTATTTTCTAACTTCGGCTACACGACAGGAAAAAAATATCGATAGTACCTACCTACTTCAATAAATAACTAAAACAGAATTTATTATTTATTTTAAGCACTTTTTAATAAAACTCGGAAATATAAACCATATTCATATGTATTATTTTGCTTAAAGTGATGTTTTAGAAAGCATAATGATTGCTTTAATGCCGGCTGGCGACAAAAGCAGACTACTAAGGCCAAACTTATGATTTAACCCATATGTTTTCAAACGGGAACCTTTATCTTATGGGTACTATGAGTACACGATTTTGAATTATATTTTCTTTAAAATTCACTATTAATTTGTGCGGCGGCTTGCCCAGAAATTACATTTTGGATTAAAGTAAATCAATTGATCGGTGTAATCTGTTATTTCATTGATTGAAAATGTGCGTCATTCATGTCAATGCAATAGTTTGAACTGTGTGTTTTCGGCTCTTGTAAAAACATCTTTGAAACCAATTGATTTCACAACATTTCGATAGCTTTAGATCTGCTCCCATCATCGTTCAATGATGTATAATTGAGATCTGTGGCATTATCAAAAACGGCATATCTTATAAACTTATGTTTGAAACAAACGGCGTTTAATAATTTCCGAATTTACACAAATGACAAGAATTTTACGAAAAGAACAACAGAAGAATTGCTAACAACCAGAATGGATTTACCTATTTTGTTGAATTACGGTGGGTTTGTTTTATATTGATTTCAGTAGGTCACAAGTATCAGTGTTTAGCGTCTAAATTGCCCTTTAAGCAATCTATGTCAACAATTAGTTTTGCGAGTCTTGGTCAAAATTGCAGATCACAATTAATTTTAAACATACCCAGACATTTTTGTTACACATATCAATAATATTAGTACAACAAATGATTTGAATATTTTATGTTACGCTGTTGAAGCAATTATTCCCAGAGAGGGAATTTAAATAAGTATAGTTCACCGCAATACGCTTCAGTAAAAAAGCACAAATTCTTTACCAAGATACTGCCAGTTTCTATCATAAACAAAATAATAATGGCGTTATAGGTTAGCTGAAATACAAAACAAATACCAATTAAAAAAAATAATTCTCACATTAGTTGACCTTTACTCCAACATAGATTTTTTTATAAAGAATACAGTACTTGTCAAATGAAATTAGAGCACACATAGTTTCAAACAAAATGAGTTTCACAATTGAGGAAAAACCAGATATCTAAGATAGAAACTCTACGAAAACAACTCAAATGTATTTTGAGTTATATCCGGAAAGTCAGCAGCCGCATAGAATATTATTTAATTTCTTGTTTAAGAACAATATTTATAATAAAATATGTATAAAAAAATATAATATAACTGACTGAAACCATCTTCTTGAGCATGTATGACGGTTTAAATTGGTGACATTCTAATAGATCTGATTTGTGAAATGATAACTGAAAAAATTAGCTCCGAATATTTGATCATTACAAATTCCAGCACATACCGAAAATAAATTTGCGGCCTGACTTCCCTTAGGTGCCCAGGGTTATTTTGTCTGCTAATATGATCATAAAAGCACTTTCGCCAGTCCAAATAATGGTTTTCAAAAAATCCACACTAGTCGGTGCCACACTCACATATGACGAAACTTAGTAAGTTGTTTTTGAACGGTTGTTATAGCAATAAAATGTTCCTATTTTTTGATGTCAAATTCATGAAATTTTGTTTTACCTCTGACAATTAGTAATTTCTTATACCAATCGATATCCATAATTTTTCTTGGGTTTTCGAAAAGCACCTAACTCAGCCAAACGTTCATCATAAGTGTCAGAAAGTGTTCTATGCGGTTGTTGCCTTTCCTAATATAACTCAAAATACATTTGAGCTCTTTTCGTAGAGCTTCTATCAAATTTGTAATAAACTTTTCTTCAGATATCTCGTTTTTCTTCAATTGTGAAACTCATTGCGTGTCAAATTAAGTGTACTCTAATTTATTTTTACAAGTACTGACATGTTAATAAATTAAAATTCTTCGACGGAATCAAGGCCAACTAAGGTGACTTTTTTTATTTAAATATTTGTGCTTTAATTTTTATGAATGTAACTAATCTAAAATAGTGGTCGTAGTGTTAAAGAAAATGGCAATAAAAGTGTTTCTGGTTTTGGTTTTTTTGTCAAATAACCCTACAATAAAATAAAAACCAAATCTCCATTTTTTTGTTTTTTGGATTTCTTCAGAAGTATTAGAAAATTAGTTGGTGGTTTATTTTATGTTGTATTTGTTGTTTTTCAATTTTTTATCTTAAAGCCATAATTAGAGTTATTTAGTATATTTGAGAACACATTCAGAACCATAAAGCACTTATAAATCTCCTTGTAAAAACCCCTTGGATGTATAGTTCCTCTGTCTGTAAATTTCTAATTCAGAACTTATGTTAATATATTTTTTTATTACCCAGCTATGATTTCGGTTATGGCAACTTTTGTTTGTGGAATTTTTTACAGCACCTACATAAACAACGACAAGGCATTCAACACGATTTGGACTTCTGTTAGTTTATTTGCAATAATGTCATTAAAGTATTTTGTCATGTGTGTTACGCTAGCAGAGCCATTTCATAACGCCCACATGGGACCTACTCCAGAATTTATTGCTAATTTATTGCTAATTTATTACACAAAAATTAAATTTATTGCTCCCACCCCTCCCGAGAAACATATTCTATATCTCCGGAACGAACAGCGCTACCGAGGTGATGTTGGTGGCGTATTTTATTGCTAATTAATTGCTATCGAATGGCACTAGAGCAAATAACCAAAAAATACCCCTTCATCCCCTACTGAATTTCTCACCCCCCGACAATTACGAAAAAATTTTATTTCAATATTTTGTGTTGTTTAAAATCAGTAGACTATTAATTGCTAATTAATTGCTGAAGTTTTACCATCATTACGATTTCATTCATCCAACCCCTTCCGAGAAACTGTGGAGACGCCAACTTTAGAATAAAGTTAGCATAGCCACATCTATATCTCCGGAACGAACAGTGCTACCGGGGTGATCTTGGAGGCGTATTTTATTGCTAATTAATTGCTATCGAATAGTACCAGGGCGAATACCCAAAACCTACCCCTTCATCCCCTACTCAAGTTTTCACCCCCTGACAAGTAATAACAATATTTATTTCAATGTATTTTGTTATTAAAATCAGTAGACTTTTAATTGTTAATTAATTGCTAAAGGTCTACCTTCGTTACGATTTATTGGTCCAACACCTTGAGAGCCAACTTTAGATTAAAGTTAGCATAGCCAAATTCTATATCTCCGGAACGAACAGCGCTACCGAGGTGATCTTGGTGGCGTATTTTATTGCTAATTAATTGCTGTCAAATGGCACTAGAGCAAATAAAAAAAATACCCCTTCATCCCCTACTGAATTTCTCACCCCCCGACAATAAAGAAAAAATTTTATTTCAATATTTTGTGTTGTATAAAATCAGTAGACTTTTAATTGCTGAAGCTTTACCCACATTACGATTTCATTCCTCCAACACCTTCCAAGAAACTGAGGACACGCCAACTTTAGACTAAAGTTAGCATAGCCACATCTATATCTCCGGAACGAACAGTGCTCCCGGGTTGATCTTGGGGGCGTATTTTATTGCTAATTAATTGCTATCGAATGGCATCAGTGCAAATATCCAAAAACTACCCCTTCATCTCCAACTGAAATTCTCACCCCCTGACAAAAAACAAAAACTTTATTTCAATGTTTTTCGTTGTTAACTTCAGTAGACTTTTATTTGCTAATTAATTGCTGAAGCTCTTCTTTCGTTACGATTTTTTTTCTGAGATACTGTGGTTATGCCAACTTTAGACTAAATTTAGCATAGCCATATCTATATCTACGGAACATATGTCGTTATCGGTATCGTCTTGGGGGCGTATTTTATTGCTAATTAATTGGTATCGAATGGCACCAGACCAAAAACCCAAAGCTACCCCTTCATCCCCTACTCAATTTCTCACCCCCTGACAAGTAACAAAAATATTTAATTCAATGTTTTTCGTTATTAAAATCAACAAACTTTTAATTGTTAATTAATTGCTGAAGGCCTACCTTCCTTACGATTTTATTGCTCCAACCCCTTGCGACAAATTGTGGCTATGCCATCTTTAGACTAAAGTTAGCATAGGCATGTCCATATCTCTGGAACGAAATTCGGTATCCGTATGGTCTTGGGGGCGTATTTTATTGCTAATTAATTGCTATCGAATGGCACCAGACCAACAGCCCACCCTCTGACAAGTAACCAAAATATTTATTTCAATGTTCTTCGTTATTAAAATCAGTAGACTGTATATGATTAGGAAAATAAAACTATACTTATTAATTATAGATATAATTATAGGATGGTTGTCGAGTAATAGGTATCCATGAATGTTCTCAAATTATACATTACCCTACTTATTTTTTCGGAATCCCGTTTATGGTAATTTTTCCTCTAGCCTTACTGCAATTGGAACTTTGTTGTTATAATCGATATTCAAGATTGAATTTAGAATTTGTGCCATTCTTATTTATTTTTAGTCAGTTTATTTCAAAAAATTACTATTAAGATAGTTTAAAACATTTAAATCACTTATCGTTAATATACCGGTACAAATCAGAACGTTTGACAACCTTGTAAAAGACTGGATCTAATATTGGGAATTTACATTACTGCGAAAAAATAGTAAGTGTCTCTCCGAATAATAGGTCAAAATTATCGATATACAGGTGGATTAAACTTAAAAGTTAACTAACTGAGTCATTATTCACCTTATTATCATTATTCACCTTATTATGCATGTTGTATTTTCCGACAATTGTAGTTAACTTTCAATAAATTGTTTTATGTAAAGTATTTGGGACAGTCTATTTTCTGATCTGAAAATATGTAAAACACTTTGCAATTTATGAAGAATTAAAAATAAAATCTGAAAGTATTTTAAAAACGAAAATATATAGGAAAGACTATTGATGATAATGCTGTAATTTGAGTATTTATTTACCAACTTTTCTTAGAAGGATTATTTGAGGCAGTTCTTCCGTCGGCAGATGGTGCATTAAAAATATTCATAGAAACATGAATAGTGGTAGTATTTTATCCTTAAATATATTAAGTTCAGCAGTACGTCAACAAATGCGTGCATATTATGTTAAATTACTTTCAGTATTATTAAAATTTTACAAGAACAATCGAACATGATATTAATCGTGATTGATCTGTATTGTAATAGAAGAAATATTCATGTTAAATATACACATACTGAATAATATAAGTAAGGATTTTACCAAACTGAAATTAAGTAATTGAAGTTAAAGGTTTTAATTGATTTGCTCATTTCTTATTTTGTTGTATTGCTGAAGCCCGAAAGATATAAAACACGCATTTAAGGCAAAAACTAAGCTCTACTGAAATGAGATAGAGTGTGTCTCAAAATAAAACGAAGTTAGTTTTCAATTCTCGATAAGTATTCTACTTTAATTGATAATCTGTCATACAAGTAAAAAACAATGTCATATTTTTAACTGTTTCTTTAAATTAATAATTGATTTCAACAAATAGTAATAGTAATATAGTTTGGTATAGCAAAAATCTTACAGTTAGTTAGTTTTTTTAATGAAGGAATTTGATTTAATTATCTGTTTCAACATCTGATTTTTGATAAAGTTTATGTAGAATTCAGTTTAGTAACTTAATCTTTGGATTTGGGAATTTTTAGTTAAGGTTTTTTACTAAAATACAAACATTTTCGATGAAACAATTCGATCAAATATCTGACTTGTTAGGATGTTATTAACTGTAATTTTTGAGTGAATATTGATTATTCAACATATTCTTTAAAAGTTATGGAAATTTTCTATATTCAGGCCGATAGTCAATTTAAATTATACCGCAATTTGGTGAATTTTTTTAATACCGCTTATTGAAATATTAAACTCCACGACACATGATAGTTCGTATTAGTTGTGGTGAAGTAGACCTTCTATCTCCTAACATATTCAAGTAGAGCCAAAAATTAACAAAAAAAATTAATATGAGTTGTCTCCGTTTGTTCAGTATGATTAGCATCTGATATTTATACTATTTATTATAAATAAACAATCAAACTTCGAAATCTTGTCTCTTTACCTAGGTATATGCTAACCATGTATTGACCAAATACCTATACCCTGAGTATTTTTCAATTGTTGAGGTTAGCTAAGATAATAATATTCATAGTTTAAAAAAATTCACATTCAAGCATTTTCTTGTATTTTCACAACTATATCCCAGACTGCTTCAAATCAAAATAAAATACAACCTTTCTAGATGTCATTATTTAATTGGCGTTTAAATAACCAATTGTTGATGTTCATCATAACTAACAAACAGTAGAAAAACACTTTCAATGAACTAATCTCACTCAATTATACATTCTTAAACATTACTAAGTACAAAGGTAGTCTTGTCTTAATGTTTAAGTGCACCGATCTGCATATATAGCACCGTATAAAGTTTTACAATTTATATTTAAAAAAGAACCGACTTCAACTGGCTTAAAACAAAAACCGTTTAGAAACCGTGTGAAATTAATAACTATTTTCTGACATACATTCTATTTTATCTGATTTACGGTACAATTCTATTGATTATGTTAGCGAATTCTTATCTCTCCCTCTCCCTCTAATTTCTATTTTTTTATATTATCCACAAATTTTTTTACCTTATTTAAGAATAGTCTATTCTTTAAAACGTTTGGTTTTCCTTCAATATACGTCGTTTTATTTCGATTGTGGTGTTATTGCCCAAAAAAACATAAAAGTAATCATAGTTACATTGATATTAATTCTTTATAACTGACATTCACAGACTCTATGCTGAAGAAAACAAAATTTGATAACCAAAATACGTATTTACTAAATTGTTCACAAGTGTTCAATTTCAATTTCTTTAGTATTTAAAACGAAACTTCCGAGTCCGATTCGGTGAATTTAGTGGACCTTGCACGCTTGCACCCAAAAAACTATCCACTCCCTGCAAAACAATAACAAGAACGTTTCAAGCCATTCTTCGGTTTCCCCGAACGAACAGCGTTGCCGAACTGAACTTGCATACTATTAAAATAGGATAAAGGTAATTAGTTCACAATAACAAAAGATTGTTCATAAACAATAAATATTCGTAATTTTCTCTTTAAAAAGTGTATTAAACTAGTTGAGACGCTATTTTATAATTAACATTAATTCCATTCAATTTCTCTCATGGGTTCCAATATTAACAATTTTAAATGAATGATACATTTCTTAATTAATCTGTACTTCTTTGTTTGATATAACAGTGAATAATTTATGTGCTTGAAAAATATATCATAGTGTCGATAGTTGCTTCTGTTGAAGGTCTGTAAAACCGCAGGTTCCAGCTCAAGTTTAATTATTTTCATTCTTTCCTAATAGTATGTCGGATGTTTTTTCATTATTGAAAATATACTTTACATGTTTAAATTAATTGTTCTTTTTTACTTCTTTACTATATCTTGCATCTCAATACTTCTACTATTGATGTTTTACTACTTTCCTAATAGTATGTCGGATGTTTTTTCATTATTGAAAATATAATTTACATGTTTAAATTAATTGTTCTTTTTTACTTCTTTACTATATCTTGCATCTCAATACTTCTACTAATGATGTTTTACTACTTATTCACCGACAAATGTTAAGAGTATATTTATCAACCTTTTAAGTATAAAATCTCATTTCATATAGTCCTACCTAGCAGAACTCATTTAAACGCGAGCTAATGATGGTATGCTTAGTATTCATGTTGATTTGAGATGAGATAGTAACAGTCCACATATGATACTCTGGATACATAAATGTCCTCAAATAATAACTTGTATTTCTTTCAAAGTTTTCGTTAAACATTATTCCCAGTTTTCGTTTGCATACCGTTTAATGCAGTAATAAGTTCATGAGTAAGGTTGAAAGAAGGGTCCTTTAATTAGTTTATGTTTTCCTCATAAATTTCTTAATAATCAAGGTCAGAACTGTATTAAGACCTGTTGTTATGTTCATATCAGAACCTTTGTTTAGAATAATACTTAAATGGCTTTAAACTGCAACGGACGAAGTGGTCTTTCCAGTCTAGAATCAAAGCTATTTGAATCTGTACATGTATAATGTTTTTTTGAGTCCTGTCCCCCAAAACATACAAATGTCATCGAAAAATACAAGTATGACGTAACAAACAACAATCGTAACAAAGGTAGACCTTCAGCAATTAGTTAGCAATTAAATGTATACACATTTTCACAACGAAAACATTCAAAATAAATATTTTTGGTAATTGTCAGGGGGTGAGAAATTGAGTAGGGAATGAAGGGGTAGAGTGAGTTACTGTTCTGGTGCCATTCAATAGCAATTAATTAGCAATAAAATACGCCTCCAAGATCACCCCAATAGATATAGCTATGGTCACTTTAGTTTAAAGTTGGCATAGCCAGTTTCATGGAAGGGGTTAAACGAATGAACTCGTAACGAGGGTAGAACTTTAGCAATTAATAAGCAATTAAAACTCTACTGATTTTAACAAAGAAAAACATTGAAATAAATATTGTTGTTAATTATCAGGGGGTAATAAATTGAGTAGGGGATGAAGGGACTGTTTCTGGGTATTTGCTCTAGTGCCATTCGATAGTAATTAATTAGCAATAAAATACGCCCCCAAGACCATACCGATAACGACATTTGTTCCGGAGATATAGATATGGCTATGCTAAATTTAGTCTAAAGTTGGTATAACCACAGTATCTCAGAAAAAAAATCGTAACGAAAGAAGAGCTTCAGCAATTAATTAGCAAATAAAAGTCTACTGAAGTTTACAACGAAAAACATTGAAATAAAATTTTTGTTTTTTGTCAGGGGGTGAGAAATTCAGTCGGAGATGAAGGGGTAGTTTTTGGATATTTGCACTGATGCCATTCGATAGCAATTAATTAGCAATAAAATACGCCCCCAAGATCAACCCGGGAGCACTGTTCGTTCCGGAGATATAGATGTGGCTATGCTAACTTTAGTCTAAAGTTGGCGTGTCCTCACTTTCTTGGAAGGGGTTGGAGGAATGAAATCGTAATAAGGGTAAAACTTCAGCAATTAAAAGTCTACTGATTTTATACAACATAAAATTTTGAAATAAATTTTTTCTGTATTGTCGGGGGTGAGAATTCAGTAGGGAATGAAGGGGTATTTTTTGGTTATTTGCTCTAGTGCCATTTGACAGCAATTAATTAGCAATAAAATACGCCACCAAGATCACCTCGGTAGCGCTGTTCGTTCCGGAGATATAGAATATGGCTATGCTAACTTTAGTCTAAAGTTGGCTCTCAAGGGGTTGGAGCAATAAATCGTAACGAAGGTAGACCTTTAGCAATTAATTAACAATTAAAAGTCTACTGATTTTAATAACAAAATACATTGACATAAATATTGTTGTTACTTGTCAGGGGGTGAGAACATGAGTAGGGGATGAAGGGGTAGGTTTTGGGTATTCGCCCTGGTACTATTCGATAGCAATTAATTAGCAATAAAATACGCCTCCAAGATCACCCCGGTAGCACTGTTCGTTCCGGAGATATAGATGTGGCTATGCTAACTTTATTCTAAAGTTGGCGTCTCCACAGAATACTTTAGACTAAAGTTAGCATAGCCACTGTTTCTCGGGAGGGGTGGGAGCAATAAATTTAATTTTTGCGTAATAAATTAGCAATAAATTCTGGAGTAGGTCCCATTTGGGCGTTATGAAATGGCTCTGCTAGCTTAACACACATTATTTTGTCTGCTATAGTAAATGAAGTTTACCTCTAAACAAGTTTCTTCTTGATATATTATACTGGTGATTTATTTATTTATTATTATCACCATTTCGTCATTTTCATTATGTGATGTTTCATTGAGTTCTGGTTCTGGTTGATGCATTCCTACTACAATTATTCTCTTTTTCTGGTATTTATCGTGTTTGCAAGTCTATTGTTTATGAATAACTGTCGCCTCTAATCGAATGTATTCTAACATGAGTTGTTTCTTAGTTGTGGAAATTTTTCGGTCATTAACTTTTAGAGTTCTATGTTATACGGTCTGTGGGCCGTTTCCATTTTATTCATGATAAGGTAAGTCGGGTAAAGATATTGATTTCTGGAGTCCACTTCCGCGGGTTCTTACCTGTGGCTGCCTCTAGAGTGGGTTGAACATTGCGTTCCGCAGAACTTTCAGAGTTGGTATTTGTTGCACTGTTATCAATTCGTTATTTCCTTGCAGGTTGTGTGGGAGGTCCAATCTGTGATACAATGCAATACTTTTTCTAATTTCGTCTGACATGATATCTATAAACTGGTCTTAAATGAATGCTGAGAAAAACTTTTACTTCCCTCCAACGCCACGGTAATATTACTAAGATATCACAAAACTTTTTACCCAAACCGCAATACCGTTTGGTGATACGTTGAAAAATGTTGTGTTGTTTCTATTATAAACCAGGAGCTCCACAGGATTTCCAGTAGCATTAGGATTATATATGATCCTTTAAATTTATCATACTGTCCTTTGTAAATTTAAACATCTTCCCATTTACTCAACTCATTTGTTATTCCTAACTTACCAGTATTTAAAATGTGTTGACATGATTACTTTCGTTCTTATTGTACGACCGAATTCCACTAATGTAGAATGATGCAGCCCTTCCAACACAGAATGATGTTACCTTTGCAATAAATTATATTTAGGCAGCTTTATTTAAAAGTTGAGTTGATAAAAAAATAGGCCAAAAAAATTGATAACTTATAATATAACATTACTCTCTCCGTATGATGTACTTCCTAGGCAGAAAAGTGAGCATTCGGTCCTCTTTACCAGTTCTATTCTATTCGTATCTTATTCTGAAAATCAGAGTCTTCACGTTACTGATATTTACGTTACAGGGTCACATCATGCCTCAGAAATGGCGACTCGTAAAAATGGGAGAAAAACCATAGAGAAACCTGTACTAGGGTTTTGGACACATTGAATTATCTGGGCTGTATAAACTACTTTTTTCATGCTTTTAGAAACTCACTGAACTTGAGGGTCTTGGAGAGTGCGAACGCCCCCATAGCCCACATCTTTGGGTCTGCTCTTTAGTCACTAAATAGTTTGTTAGTGTACTGAAATACGAAATAGGAAAAAATATTTTCAGACATTTCTCACTCATTCATGTAACATGTTAAAAATGAAGTTGACTAAAATGGTCCTGAAATATACGGATATCCCTGACAAGAATCATTTAAAATATTTTGCCACATTTTAAAGACAAAAAATCGTATAATATTACATAACTATTTCATAAAGTACTACAGGGAAAAATATTATTACATAATTAATATCTGAAATACTTTTTTATTGGGAATATACGAATATTTCCGAAAGATGAATTTTGACGTTTTTCTATCCCCCACCCACTCCCACGTAAGAAACTGTAAGACACAATTTCATATTTATATTATTTAGGATAACAAAAACGTTAACGCCCAAATTTTGAGGCATTAATTTTAATAATAAGTGGTCTATCATCATGAATTTAGAATTGTTTTACTTTACACGCATGTTTCACTCCACTCTTCTAAACAATATATCTGAAAAATATAAGCAATACATATTTTCGAAGGAAATTAAATTATCTACAAAAAAGATCTGATTACAAATTTTCAAACTGTTTCCACATAATTATTGATCTCTTTTTACAATTTAATTTTTCACCGTTGGAATCTTGGATCAGATAAACCAATTTGTGTGTAAAGGGGAATGAAATATGGTTTTGAAGGATATTATATGCTCTACAAAAAAGATCTTATTGTGTGTATAGAACTCATTAAAATAAGCCAAAAAAACGCACCTTTTGGAATTTATATGCACTTTAAAGACCTCAAACAAAACTGTTTGTTTTCTAATCACCACTTTTACTAATAAAAGACTGCAAAGCTCAATTGGCGGTTTATTAATAACTAAAGTTGTTAAGCGTTGTGGCAACGTCAGTCTTTTATTTTCATAGTAAACACATTTTTGTAATTTATGACCTAATAACTTAAAAAGCAGAGTAGTTATCAAGCTCAATATACTCGAAAACCATTGAAAATATCGATTTGGACAAACAATATTTTTTACATAAAATTGATAAGATTTTCTAAACCCGGAGAGAAAATTGTAAAAAAAAATATATAAAAAAATACGGTCTATGAACCCTAAATAGGACGCTAATGATTTACATACGGAGTAGCACATGTTATTTAACGAAAAAAGATATGTGAGACCCATGCTTTTTTATAATTATTTTAGACCGGTGTGTAAATAAAAAACAACAAAAAAACAGTTTTGTTTGAGCCCTTTGAAGGGCATATAATTTCCTAACGGTGCGTTTTAGGGCACATGTTAATAGAGACTCTTGGCTTATTTTAATGAGTTCAATGCACAGCAGAAGTTTGGGACCCTGTGTTAGAAACACCCTATATAATTAATTTAATACTGTTAATGTTATAACTATATTATATTTGAAAAAGCTTATCAAGTATATCGTAAATTTTTCTATAGACATTGATAATATATAATGGGCAAATAATATTTAAACAAAATCTTGCGTAAAATCAAATACCCACCTACCCCCATTATAAGATATTAACAGACACCCACCCACCCTAAAATATCTTATGTAATTTGTGGATGTTCCCTTTACTGATTTCAAATCAAGCATAAAATAGTGTGTGATAAACAGACGACGATTTCATTAATACAAATTTACTTATTTACTAGTTTTTAATACAACAAATGTCAGTATTGTTACATTCTAAACGGCTTTGGTTAGATAAAAATAAGGTTGTTTTCATTTTATTTAATTTTACGACAATTCCAGGGATCCTATTTCTCAGCAATGTTTGTCGACGTGCAGCGTAGTACAAAAAAACCTTCCTTAAAAATTCCATCCGGTGAGCGAACTGTTTTATATTTTGTCTAGTCAATACCTACGTCTATAAGTAATTTATCACGTTGATAACGAATGGCGGAAGCCGCTACTTTGTGATATTCGATCATTATTATGGATGAAATTAAATATTTTGTAATAATATCACTTATATGTTACTACTATATTTTAAACACAATATAAATTAATAAAGTAAAATAACAATGTGCGTTTCTGAATAAAGAATATATAGCGTGCGACAGGAAACTGGCTATTTGAAAAAGTCATATAATATGTTGCTGTTTACATCTTACATCTAATTGATCATTAAGGGATTTTGGCTTTAGCATTAAATAATAGGTTAGATAAATTAATTTGCGGTTTAAAAGTAACTCTAATATTTTGTCTAGATAAAATTCTAGATATTCTCTCTTACAGTTCCAAAATATATAAGTGATCCTAATTTTACTGGTTGTTCAGAGTATTTAATAAGGGGGTAAATTAAGTAATTTACAAAATGTTGTTCTTTTCCTAACATAAGGTTATTAGTTATTTTTATTTCCGTTATTATAACCTCTCGACCTAATAACATTAAGATCAATTTCTAAATAATTTTTTGACAATGGTAATGTAAAAGCTCTTTGTATCATGGATTTATATGGTGTTAATTTTAGAGAAGTAGGACTAACCGAGGATTTTTTAATAGTGGGATCGGGGTTTTCGGTTTTCTATAAATATTAAAGGTATATTGTTGTCTTTATTTGTGAGAGTAGGGTCTAAGAAATTTAAACAGCAATCTTTTCCAGTTTCTAAAGAAAACCTTATATCTAGATGGATATTATTTAAAAAGGACAAAAAAAATTGTCTACTTGTGAAATATGTTGGTATGTCATTCAACATATCTATACCTGAAAGTGATATGATTTCTGACAACATTAGATGAGGTAATTGTTTCTCTAAATGAAAATTTTTGCAAACAAAGAGCTAAGAGGAGATCTTATACTTAAACCATTCTTCCGTGAACACCTTTTTCTTTGTTAAATATGCAGTAATTTTGGCTAATACATAACTGCAAAGGCTCTTTTTACATCATTTTTTTATTACTGGATTAATATTAGTATTGTTCGGGATATTGACTTATTAAAGTAAGACAATGTGTTGTAGAGATGCTTGGAAATATATTTGTGACATGAAAAGAAACTAGAATTCATTTTTAAGAGATTGTATGTTCAGTGATTAGCTTGGACAGTTCTAATGAATTTTTCATTATAAGGAGCTTTAAAACGATTTGAATTCTGAATTGAAATAAATAATTGGTCTTGATCTTTCTTTCCATTTTGCAGCATTAAAATGTATTTACAATTGCCCGCGTTACTAAAATTTATTTATTTATTTATAAGATTGTTATTAGTGAAATGAAAAAAAAAGATGTGCTAAAATATAAAGAAGTCCCGTTTTAAACTTTGTATATTATGTGCACAATTTCTAATAGTTGCAATTTTAAATCATATTTAGCAGCTCGTATACATTTTATTTTCAACGGATATATTAAATATTTCTCCTAATAGTAGACTGATACACAGGGAGTCGGAGTAGGATTAACAACTATAAAATGTATATCATTTTACAGAGTTACAAAAATCTGGTCTATTCCCCGTCTTGCATTAAATTTGTGTTCTCTTATTGAAACCTTTCTGCAAATCAGAGTAGTATATTCTTCATGTCCTTGATATCCACGTAACTATGTCGGTTTTTATATGTGTACTAAAGTGCCAAATTTGAAAAAATATCTTAAGGCATTCTCCACACATGCACGAAATATTTCAAGAAATGAATTCACTAAAATGTTACTGAAATTATTACGAATATGCAAGAATTTCATAAATTATTTAAAAAATTCAGAAATATTTCACAATATTTCATGAATACCTTAAAAATAATTTTTCTCGAACATATTAGTTTTTTTGAAAACATTTTAGAAATATTTCAAACTCTTGAAATAAGTAATGATTAATTACAGAATTAATTCCTATAATAATAGAGACAAACGTTATAAAATATTTCAAAAGGCTTTTTATGGATAATATACGAATATTTAAGAAAAATTTGCATGCTTACTTCATTATTATTTCAAGTTTAAAGTTAGTGCTCTTTATAAGTACATATTAGATGAACGAGGATTTAAGAATACTAACGGTATAGCCCAGTGGTCGAAATTCGACCAGAATTCATTAAAATTTTGTGTTTGAACTTTGAAGATTATTGAGATTTTTTGTCAAGGGTTATATATCTATAAGAAATAAAGTCGAGGCGCAATTATACAAGTAGGCAAGACCTTAGCTATCCTCATTATTTCATTTGGATTAAATTTAGATACATAATTGACGTAATTATATTTAATTTGTGTATATTATTTTCGGTTTATTTTTATATAAATATGTCCTATACATTACCAATGTAATAGTGTCTATGAAACATGCTCGAAATAATTATCGGACCTAAAGAAAACATAAAACCATTTCATATATAGAGATGACAAACAACTCAATGAAAACTCTAATCTTTAATGTCTTTTTTATTGTCTTCTGATTGATGATTTGTTACAACACACCTTCGAACTTTTGTGAAAATAATATTAGGTTAACGATATTATTATAATCACAACAAAAATTTACAAAAAATAATTTATACGAAAATTAATAGTAGTTTTCTGAAAAACCAATACTGTTCCACAACACTGACTATTTTCCTATTGAACAATAGGCAACTTCAGACACTGGACAGTAAAAGATGGTCATCACTTGATGATATGATAGAGCGTTACCCAGTCACTGCCATGTGTAGTCATTTGAGAACTAATCTAACATCAATGTTTACTCAGTGGTTTGACCACAGACTGCCGCCATGATAGAGCGATTTGTAGGTTACCAACTTTAACGTCAGCTATGTTATTAATTAACTATAAGTTACCCAAATTGTTAGAAAACTGGTAGATCATGTATCCAAAACTGAATAATTTAAAAGAGCGAACCTACCCAAAACTAACTTTTAACGAAATACATGTATTAAATATATTTACAATTAAAATTTTTCAGTATGTTTTCAATATCAGATTCATTTTAAAATTATATTAAATAATATTTTTGATTGGAAAATAATAATTACAGTAGGTATTCTGAAAGTGTATTTACGTGAGTATAATTGAAATTAGAATCTTTATTCAGACATTTCACAGCTACGATTTCAACTCGTAAGAAGAAAATGCAAGAAACTAACTCAGAAGTTTGTAAAAACGTGAAGTACTATTATGTTATAAATAATTACAATACGTAAGTAAATATTGATAAACCTTAAATTACAATATATCTTACGATTCAGTATATTTTTATTAATGTGAGTTAAACACCCATACCTCGTAACCCATGATGATTTCCATTTTGTATAGAACATATAAAGACGTAAGAATCACCCACTGTTAATTAATATTAGGTAAATACACTTTTGACATTTTTTTTCTTTCAAATCTAATAGAAATCTTGAAAATAGATTAACCACATTTCTGAGTGATTGAAATGTCAAAATTTAAATTAAATCGCCATTTGGCCATGAATATCAGGATTGCCAGATGAACCAATTTATCGTAGACATTCATATTCTAGACTTGTTACTTTTGGATTTTATACCTACTACCTACAACTACTCATATGTGCGTACCTGCTACACACAGAAAATCTGTCCAGCTATTTGAATATTCAAAAAAAAATATTCCTAGAATATGATCTTCGTGCCATCTATCTGATCTAATTGTGAATCTAAACCACCCAGGCCCCCTCAAACACATAAAAAATTTCATTAAAATCAGTGCAGCAATTTAGGAGTTCAAGAAACCGATTGCTGCGCCACCTACCTGGTCCAATTGTGAATATAAGCTATCCGGGGACCCACACAAACACACACAAGGTATTTCATGAAAAGCCGTCGAGTCGATTAGGAAGAGTTAAACACAGTTCTTAGTAAGACCATTTTGTCAAGTCGGAAATGAGCTTATGAGCCTCAAAATTAAGAACAAATCTTCGTAAATTATAGCTAAGAACCACCTCGATCACCTCTGCTTTCATTTCCGAAAATCCCATTAAAATTGGTCCATTCGTTTAGGAGCTACGGTGCCACATACAGATACACAGATACATAGATAAACAGATACACACCTTAAACTTATAACACCACGCTTATTGCGTCGGAGTGTAAAAAGAATGTACAAAATGTAGAAGGTTAAAATTAATATAATATTATGAGATATAAATTTTTCAAGTGAAACATAATTCTGATTTTAGCTAATTAACCATATTTACAATGCACTGAAAGTTGCAAGCATGCGAGAGCCCAATAACCCTAAATAATTATGTAATATAATTTTTCGTGGGTTGTATTTCAATAGCAAAACTTTAGGGAATTGTCAAAATTTGTTAGTTTTACCTTTAATTTAGTTTGTCTTTCACATTTCAGATAATCCACCTTTACAATTTTCTGTTCAAGCAATCTGGAGGCACTGTTTCTATTATTTGGTTGGCATTGACAGTGTGGACGTAAATAATATTTTTTATTCTATTTGATTTTATTTAATGAATGAACCAATATTAAAAATAAATTATAGCACTGAAGGTCGTCGGTAATTACTATTTATTTTTTCCTATTTATATGCAGGTATTGTGAACTGTAATTCCAGTTAAAAGCTTGGATCAAGTTGGTTTCGCCCATTTTATATTATATTCAGTTTTGTGAACGTATCTTGTAATAAACTATTAATATTTTTAGCATTGTGTGCTCATTTTCTTAAAACCCCTGGATGTCAGAATTTTAATTATTTGATATCAATCAAGCACTTAAATATCTATTATATATTTTCTAGATTTCGTTTCCTTGAATGAAGAGCAGCTGATGAAAACTATTTATAATTTTTTATCTTGAGGTTCAGTAAAAATATTGATAAACCTGAATAATGCTTGCGATTTTCCAGTAAATGTAACTTACGAAAATATGTACTCCTTAAAATGAATTTCCATAAACTTGAGTCGACTGATACTCATACTGTGATAAATAAAGGTCTTCTGAAGAAGTTCGTATTTTTTAAGGTATTATTCAAAGAGCAGTTGAAATCTGTGAATAATCTGTCAAAAAATTAAAATATCACTTGAGGGAGTATTAGCGGAACATCATACAATGCAATAATGCTCCCGTACAGTTTTCATATTTTAATAAACGCATGCAGCACAAAAACAAAATTAGATAGAAGTGTAATTAATATAACTAAAAATGCAAAATGTGGTTAATAAATTCATTTATTTTTGCATCAGGATAATATATAAAAAGTGTTTTGTTAATGCATCGAACATAAGTTGAATATAAATGAAACCTATTTTGCCGAGTATTAAAAAAAATAACAGACCGAATTTCCAAGTCTTCATAATAAACATCATATCGCCACTAGATACCTACCTATATTTTACTCAGTCAATGAATAGTGACTTTTTTTAAAAATTTGTTTGATAATCAACAAATTCTTTTCATATTGACCAGCTATTGTATTCACACTAAATTGGTTAAATAACAATTAGCCCTGACTATAATACGCATTTACAAAAATAAGAGTTTCCCATTTTGTTATTTAACGATTTTATTCCATTCCCATACATTAATATCAAATAAAAATACATTTTTAGCAAAAAAATTTCTTCTTACGACGCCCTTCTTTGAAACAGTCCTTCCGCGAACTATAATCTCGTGCCCGAAAATACGCCATATACCTAATTCATGTATTCGTTATTTCAATTAATATATACCTCTGAAACCAAGTTCTTACTGATTTCAAAATTTAGTTGCCTTTCCTCATTCACAAAATAAAATTCTTTATAAAAACTACATAATGCCAAACACTAAATTCATTTAAATAGCAAGACAACTATTTTTATAGAATATTTTACGGCAGTACTTAATTTAAAAAAAATACTGATTGATATTTCATAATTTGTTCTGTTAAAAGAATGAGAAAGATATCCGTACCAAATATTTAAAACAAATTATACATCTCCATTGACGATTTTTGTTTACACCTACCAACTAAACAATTTCACGAAATGATTGCCTAGACTACATATTTATTCAGATCTGCTTTTACAAAGTCATTCTTGGAGATACCCTTTCCGCGAACTTCTAAATGCGTTTTATTCCACAATTGCCTAATTATAACCGGCCAATACCTCAGCATGTAAGTATCTACTACCCCAGCTGACTATTACGATATTGCCTTAAAGGATCTTTGAAACTAATTTATAGTGTTAACTTAAAACTCACTCATTAAATTTTTGTCCAATTAAAAATTTTTACTATGTAACAATAAATAATACACTTTGATATGGCAAAATATATGCTCAAAACTGTATATTTTTATTAATCTATTATGCAATAAATCTATAAATTCATAATTTACTTATTTGTATTGGTTTTAACTTACAAAGACAACAACTAATAAGTAACACAAATTCCAAGTTCTCAAACTCGCCTTTTACAAACTAATATTTTTATTCAATGAATATGACATGGTATCGCCATCTGTTATTCCTATTTATATTACATATTAAAGTCCTCAATATATGCAAGATATAAATTTATTGAAACTGTCCTTAAAATATGCGTAATATAACTACTTTCGAAATGTCCTCAAAGTATGCGTTAGACATGTAACAGTTTATGGACCGTCCCCAAAGTATACAAGTGTCCCCGAAGTATACTATAATCTGAAATTTTGTCCTCAAACTATGCGTCCCACATGTATATATATATATATATATATATATATATATGGGGTTGATGATTTATTCCGGTGTACATCCGTTCGTCTGTATTCATTTGAAAAATCACTTGACATTTCGCCAAAATCATATTTGGCTTTCTCAAAAGATACTAAGTAACTGAAGAATTTCTGGTTCTTGATCACAATTTATACCCCAAACAACAATCGGAAAATTGCTAGGGAACCCAAAGGATAAAATGCCTTTAGAGAACCATGGAGTTAACAGCATTTCATGTGGAGACTATTCCAAGTTATACGTCGGCCAAACAAACAGGCGAATATCCGCCCGTCGAGACGAACACAAACTATACATAAAGAACAAACAGACCACCTCTACTTTATTCAGACACGAACAAGAAACCGGGCATAAAATAGAGTTTAATACTTGTAAAGAAATCGCCAATGTCGAAAACTACAAAATCAGAACAATACGAGAAGCGATTGAAATTGAAACCCGAGATACCATAAACAAGAGAGACGAAGCTTTAAAATTATCACCATTTTGGAAAGCCATCATCAGTTAACCCAACCTAACAAACAAGATAAAGTACCTGAGAGATTAAGTACTAATGAGGGCTCACAGGGCAGGTATAAATTGAGATCAAGAACCAGAAATTCTTCAGTTACTTAGTATCTTTTGAGAAAGCCAAATATGATTTTGGCGAAACGTCAAGTGATTTTTCAAACGAATACAGACGAACGGATGTACACCGGAATAAATCATCAACCACATATTTCCATCCGTGAAACAGTATACACAAACATATATATGTATGTATATATATTACGTGATAAAACCTTCCACGGTCTGTAAACCAAAATGAACTTATAATCCGCCACTTTTTGCTTAAAAGCAAGGTCCCTTTATTCTTGACTATATCGAAAATTGTTATGAATATTCGGTACCAAATTTAAAGTAAAACAAATGAGTTTTCAATAATTAAGTAGGAATATTTGTATGAGTTGTACGTTGTAACGACTTCAATATGGATAATTATTATGATTTTTTTTAGTCAAGATTGCTGAATCCTCATTTGATTGCATACATTTGGCAAAATAAGTTTTAACTGAAAATTTCTTGCACTTACCATAGGAAGTTGGTAAAGTCTTGACTATTGAGTAAATTGTCACGTTGTATAAGGTGCTCTTAGGTTTGAATGTCTACAGTGTATTGTTATTGACTTCTAAGAATGGTAAAACAATTTATTAGTTAGCTTCTGCTAATCTTTGGAAACACTTTCTGGATTCCAAATTTTGGTGTGATTTTTCAAAGAATTATTCTTATATCTTGCATGAAATGACTTCTTCTGGGAGGTGATATTATGGTCAGGTTGCGTTCTTACTTACATTCCCATATTAGTATATAGGCTATGGGTGTTCTAGCGCAAAATCGACCAAAAATACATGTAATTTCCCATAAGAGATTCTAAGGTTAAAATTAGCGAAAATTTACCTCGATGACTTCGACGATCGCCAACGTGAGCGAGCCTGATTTTGTGGTTTAGAGGCGAGAAACGGCGTAATTAGCGCCATTTTGGGGTGTAAATGTCATATTTAGGGGTGTTTTCATCATATTTAAGGCCGTTTTGGCATTAGGCGGGGGTGAAATTCAATTGAGGGTATCATTTGTTCCGCGAACGTGGGGGCCGCGTTCTTGGACTATAGCGGACTATGGGGGGCTCCGACTACAGGTGTGGGGGCTGAAGGGGGCTCCGACTAGGAGCTGTGGGGGCTGAAGGGGGCTCCGACTAGGAGCTATGGGGCTGAAGGGGGACCGCGATTTAGGTTATGTTAGTGACAGCTGTCGAGGGAGCGGGCCGCGATTTAGGTTATGTTAGTGATGGCTGTCAACGAAGGGGGGCCGCGATTTAGGTTATGTTAGTGCCGGCTGTCAACGAAGGGGGCCCGCGATTTAAATTATGTTAGAAGAGTGACGGTAGTCGGGGGACCGCGACTTAGGGTATATTAGAGGTTCGCGGGGTTTGCTTGGTTGCGGTGCCATCTTGCGGCGTGGGTGTTGCGTGTATCGCAGGGGTGCGCGCCATCTGTTGATGGTTGTGGTTAGAAAGAAAAAAAGCTGTGGTAGGGTTTTGAGCCCGAGACTCTCGCATGGGAGTGATTGTTCTGAGCATCTAAGCTATATAGATATTAATATAAGAGTTTCTTCGGGAGAATAGGTATCTGAGTGTTGAAGGTAAATTTTTAATATTCAATGAAATTCAATCAATAGAGTATGCTATTATGTTGTATGTATGCTTGACATGTGTAGTGATGTTGGCAAAGTGAAAGACTTGCACAGTGATGTTATATAACTAAAAGGCATGCGCAGTGATGTTGTGTGAGTGTAAACATGCGCAGTGATGTTATGTGACTGTTAGACATGTGCAGTGATGTTATGTAACTGTTAGACAGGTGCAGTGATGTTCTGTGAGTGATAGACTTGAGCAGTGATGATGCGCGAGTGTTAGACATGCGCAGTGATGTTATGTGACTGTTAGAACTGTGCAGTAATGTTGTGTGACTGTTAGACATGTGCAGTGATGTTGTGTGAGTGATAGACTTGCAAAAAGGTTAAATTGTATATGAAAACGTATACAAATAAGCTATCGCCCCATAAATGAACAGAAATTTTGGCGGGAAGCTTAAAATTATGTACCAAAACGGTATTTAGATGTAGGTTATCAGAGTGGCGGTTTAACAGAGATTCAACTATCAAAAAAGATAGTTGATATCTTATAGAAGGAATGCAAGGAACAGTATAGAAGAAATGGAATAGTGGGAAACGAGATTATAGGCAACGAGATTGCTGGAACAGGATAGAGGAAACATATATGCTTGAAGTTGGTTGGCAGAACGTCGGAAACGAAGATGGTTGTTGGAACGATATAGCGGAGCGGGATGTTTGAAGTTGGTTGACTGAATGCTGGAAATTGGAATGGTATGAATGACCTAGTGGGATCGGGAACAAAATAGCTGGAACAGAATAGTGGAAAGGAGCGCGCATCATGGTTGGACCAGAGACGATACAAATGGGTTGGAGCCACTACAAAAGCTAGAAACAGCCCGTAAAAACGACTGGAACCGTAGAAATCGCTGTAGGAAATGGTTGGAGCCACTACAAATGCTAGAAACGGCCCAGAGAAACGGCTGCTGGAAATGGTTGGAGCTACTACAAACGCTAGAAACGGCTAGAACCGTAGAAATCGCTGCTGGAAATGGTTGGAACCTCTACAAATGCTACAAATGGTTCGTGGAAACAACTGGAACCGTAGAAACGGATGGTAGAATGGTTGAAGCCACTACAAAAACTAGAAATGACCCGTAGAAACGACTAGAACCTTAGAAATGGCTGGTTGGAGCCGCTACAAAAGCTAGAAATGTCCCGCAGAAACGACTAGAAACTTAGAAATCCCTGGTAGAAAGGGTTAGAGCCACTACAAAAGCTAGAAATGTCCCGTAGAAACGACTAGAAACTTAGAAATCGCTGCTGGAAATGGTTGGAACCTCTACAAATGCTACGAACGGTCCGTGGAAACAACTGGAACCATAGAAACGGATGGTAGAATGGTTGGAGCCACTACAAAAGCTAGGAATGTCCCGTAGAAACGACTAGAAACTTAGAAATCCCTGGTAGAAAAGGTTAGAGCCACTACAAAAGCTAGAAATGTCCCGTAGAAACGACTAGAAACTTAGAAATCTCTGGTAGAAATGGTTGGTACCTCTACAAAAGCTAGAAATGTCCCGCAGAAACGACAAGAAACTTAGAAATCCCTGGTAGAAATGGTTGGTACCTCTACAAAAGCTAGAAACGTCTCGTAGACACGACTAGAACCTTAGAAATCGCTGCTAGAAGTTGTTGGGAACGCTATAAAAGCTAGAAACGTCCCGTAGAAACGATTGGGACAGTAGAAACGGCTGGTAGAATGATTGGCGCCACTACAAAAGCTAGAAACGACTGGGACAGTAGAAATGGTTGGTAGAATGGTTGGAGCCACTACAAAAGCTAGGAATGTCCCTTAGAAACGACTAGAAACTTAGAAATCTCTGGTAGAAATGGTTGGTACCTCTACAAAAGCTAGAAATGTCCCGCAGAAACGACAAGAAACTTAGAAATCCCTGGTAGAAATGGTTCGTACCTCTACAAAAGCTATAAACGTCTCGTAGACACGACTAGAACGTTAGAAATCGCTGCTAGAAGTTGTTGGAAACGCTATAAAAGCTAGAAACGTCCCGTAGAAACGATTGGGACAGTAGAAACGGCTGGTAGAATGATTGGCGCCACTACAAAAGCTAGAAACGACTGGGACAGTAGAAGTGGTTGGTAGAATGGTTGGAGCCGCTACGAAAACTAGAAACGTCCCGTAAAAACAACTGAGGCAGTAGAAACGGCTGGTAGAATGGTTGGAGGCACTACAAAAGCTAGAAAAGTTCCGTAGAAACGACTGGGACAGTAGAAACGGCTGGTAGAAATGGTTGGAGACGCTACAAAAGTTAGAAACTTCCTGTAGAAACTACTGAGCCAGTAGAAACGGCTGGTAGAAATGGTTGAAGCCCTACAAAAGCTATAAACGTCCCATACAAGTCATACAAATGTTGGAAATGGTAGGTTAGTTGGAAACGGGCAACAAATGCTAGAAACGGTAGGAAAGTTGAAGCAGGGACGTTAGAAAGGTCATAATGAGAATGCTGAGAACGACGTAATAGAAAGTAGAAAATGAGAGGGTGGTTGGATCAGGAATGTTGGAAAAGACATAAAGTCGGATTGTTAGAACATGCGCTGTAGAGTTGTGAGGGGAATGTGAGAAACAGGATGGTAGGAATTCGAATTCTAGAAACGTGAATGCAGGATGTTTGAATAGAAATATCTGAAACAATCAGACTGAAGGGTAGTCAGCAGCAACTGTTACTAGATTGTTAGAAGGATAAAAAGTTCGAATGTTGAGAAAATTGTTGGGAATGGCGGGATTTCTATTGAATGATTAGAAGATTGCATCGAAAGAATTACTAGTCAACCACAACTAAAAAGTGTTATTCAATTAATAGTTTTGTCACAGAATTTGTCACTGGAGATCACTACTAGACACAGACGCAACTGTCGTGAACTACAATCAAATCAGTGTTATCAAAATGATATAGGGCTCAAAGTGATAAAGAGTGTCCTGGGATAGATGGCTGGAACAAAGATTACAAATTCAAGATGGTGGAATTCTTGTTGCTAGGTTCAGGAAGGTAATATTCTAAATTTTATTTGAATCGGATTAAAACATAATCTGAAACAATCAGACTGAAGGGTAGTCAGCAGCAACTGTTACTAGATTGTTAGAAGGATAAAAAGTTCGAATGTTGAGAAAATTGTTGGGAATGGCGGGATTTCTATTGAATGATTAGAAGATTGCATCGAAAGAATTACTAGTCAACCACAACTAAAAAGTGTTATTCAATTAATAGTTTTGTCACAGAATTTGTCACTGGAGATCACTACTAGACACAGACGCAACTGTCGTGAACTACAATCAAATCAGTGTTATCAAAATGATATAGGGCTCAAAGTGATAAAGAGTGTCCTGGGATAGATGGCTGGAACAAAGATTACAAATTCAAGATGGTGGAATTCTTGTTGCTAGGTTCAGGGAGGTAATATTCTAAATTTTATTTGAATCGGATTAAAACATAATACCTTCTAAACTGACGCAGATATATCATAATATATTATATGTTGCTTGTTTGAAAATAATTCTAATTACAAGACATTGTTTTACTACCAAAAGTACTTCTGATTAGAACATTATTATCTCTCTCTCTCTCTCTCTCTCTAGCTTCATTTATTAAAGAAAGAGATCGGAAATCTGATAAGAACGCCCTGTAAACAGGGCCTTCCGGTCATGACGTCTTCACTGTCATTGGTTGGTTTATTAGAACACTACCTGATAAGCATTAGTATGTTTACCTTATATATTTATAATAAATACATATATATCTATTTAAAAGTTTCCTCAGTGGAATTTAATACCTTGCAAGTATCTTTATAATAGTTATCATAATGAACTAAAGTAGATAAAAGGAACAACTCACCCAAGTGGAAATTTTCAGAAATATGCCAATGTCCCCGCAAACAGAATCTGATCTCCTTTATCCAGAACTTTGTAAGCTACACTCTCAGTGACAGGTTTATCGGTGGACCACCTGCTAAGCATCAGTATATGTAATTTATGTTTATAAAGAATAAAGAAAAAATAATATCTTACATATGATCGATTGGATGTCTTTTAGAAAGGTACTACGCTGGACGCCAAAGAAAATCACTCGACATAAGAGATAACAAATGAGTGCGTAAGATTTTATAATACTAACCATAAAGAGTTCTATTCCACACAGCTCAGGAGGCTGAACTCAAGGTGCGTTTGTTTTTTTATAGTGGAACATCCCCTAAAGGCTTATATAACCACTGTTTGGCTTCAGGAATAGTGACATTGAACATAAACATCGTATTTATTTTACTATGTAGAATAACATTAATATTTCATATGTTTGATGACTAAATCTATATTTCACATGTGTGATGACATAATCTATATTTGAAATGAGGTAACTTAATCTATATAATTGAATAATGACCCCAAGGTAGAGTCTCAACAGTGCCTGGGATCAGATATCGTTTATCATCATATGGGCTTAGAGCAATTTTCTGCTACACTATCGAGTGGACTAGATGTTTGGATGATTTTATTAGGTTCTGCTGTACAGTTTTAGCCTTCCATTCCTCAAGACATTCTTCATAATCATGAAAACCAATATTTGTTTTCACGAGAGATTTCTTGACACCTTTAGCTTTCTTACTTATCCCATAATTTTTAATAATCACGTTAATTTCATCAGAATCATATCCATCCTCCACACATCTTAGTCGTCTCTTAGCAATCTCGCTATCTCTATGAAATAGTTTGAGGGCATATAATTTTGATCGAAGCCCAATATAATCTATTAATGGAATGCCGTTGTTTTCGTCCTTCATTAAACCAAGCACCTTTTTATTAACCAGTAGGATGTTATAAATATTGTTCGGAGCATAATCAGATGTGTCAAAATGTTTCAAGCAGTCTCTCTTCATGATCTCATATATATCACAATTCCTAATCTCCACCAATAAGCTGTCTGTATCGTGATATAATATACAGCATTCACCTCCACAAGCTTCCTTTAGGTATCCATAATAGAATTCATAGATCGTTGTCTTGGCGAGATCAAGGATGGCTTGACCAACATAAATCGGTTTGTTGAGATACACCTGCTGGTTCCGCATCTCTATTGCTACTAGATTCTCGTTGAAAACGGTACTATTTTTAAATTCTGGCATGGAGATGAATGCTTCAGCTCCATATCTTCCGCTCCATTCCGTGAGGAGGTGAACATTTACCCTCTTCCGAACATTCTCCATGGTCTTGCCTAAATGAAACGAATATGTAGTATCCAATATCAAAGTGATAAATTACTTACCGAAAACAGCATTGTTCATCAATTTGAACAAATTCTTCTCAAAATCATTAGTTGCCTGTTTCCTGAGATTTGTGTTTAGGTCAATATAGGACTTGAGCCATGGAGATTGCTTGAACTCTAGGACCCGGTGAATCTTCTTTATGACTATTCCATAAGCTACAGCTTGCTTCAGCGTTCTATAATGAATGACATACTGGTGTTTATCATAAAGAGTCGCCATCAATTTAGTGGTTTCTCTAGCTGTTTTTGGAGGCTTGCCCTGTTTTTGGATTAATATGTTCTATACAGAACGGCAGATCTTTGTTTTGATCATGAAGATGTTTCGGGTATTCAAGATCAACCTCTAAAATATATCCAACATTATTATCATCTGGGATGGATGAGATATCAATGTTCTGATTAGTCCACTTGAACCCTCCATAAGGTAGATGTTGACTCATAGCGTACCCATATTGGTTATTAATATCGAAGTACATAAGAAACGTTTTAGGTTTCGATGGATCATAATTATTGACGTACTGATTGTTAGCCGTAGCCCGTCTTTTTGAGCATATTTGGCTAAGACCACCTCTTATACCTCGCTCGAAGAAGAGAAACATGTCAGGATCAGTAAGCAGCTCCAGATCTTGATTAGCATATTTCAACATAGCATCCCATGTGAAGCCAGGTAAAATATAATAATGAGCCGGATCCAAACCATAAGTCTTCAGGCAGCTAGTACGAAATTGTTCGAAAACATCCGCTAAAAGCAGTATGTCGTCTTCATATAGAGATCGACGTATTCGCCAATGTTTTGACATCGAAAAGTGCTCCAAACTTGTTGAGCCCGACTATAAAGACGTCGAGGGAAGGGTTTATCCTCCAAGTTGTTGTAGAATTTCTCTATTGGCGGTAATATTTCCTCATCAAATCGAGCAAATGAATCAATGTAGTCATAAGGCATCACTCCTTTCATCGTTAGTAATTTGAAATGATCCACAGGCAGAAAAGGAAACTGTGATTTCAAATTAGGAAACTCTTTCATATATGATGCCAACATGCCAAGTGATGAATTCATGAATCTGAAGGAATCAATGAAGCGGAATTGGATTGGATAACCATCGATATGTTTTGTAAATGAAATATACTTCTCTTTGGTGACTGGAAGTAAGTCGATCGATCCCTTCATTCGTGTGGCAATATCCGTAATGATAAAATGTGCATCATATCCGCTGAGATTATGAAAAACTATAGGAATTACGTGACTATCTTTATAGTTTACGTTACATCCCTCATGTGCAGCCCCTCTATAGTTGTTTTCTGGTATAAGATGATTGTGATCGCGAACACGCTTATCTTGAGGTGAAAAGGACTTCTCACAGATATGACAGTGTGTTGCTCTCCGGAACTCAAGTTACTGGGTATATGTCATTTGCATATCATAAGCACACCAGAATACCGGAGCCATATCTTCAGCCATTTCAGCTATTTGGTCAGCAAACCACTGCATACAGTCCTCTCCACGATAAGATCGATAAAACGAGAGAGTATCATCATAGGAACATTTCAAGTAGTATCCAACAGCAGCTGGAATGTGTTGCTGTGGTTCCTTAGGGTTATTAGTCTGCTGGAGAACTGACTCTAAATCAGCGTAAACAATGAACGGAGCCTTTTCCTTATTCTTATGATTTTTAAATCTCAAAATATTTTTCCCCTCCGCAGGCATCTTTATAGCTGTCTCATTTATTCTAGAGCAATCCTCTGAATGTTTTGCTAATTTCTCTTCAGAATAGAAATAATGAAGACATCTATCACAGAAATGCTTCTTAAGTTTATGCTTACTGAGTTGGTGAGATAAGAGTCGAGACATGCTCTTTATCCATACGAAATGATATTTTGTAGGTATATCTTCATACGTGTCTTGTATCATTAGTACATTTACATGCTTTACCTGCTTGTCTCGTGTTAGGTAGGTTGGTAAAATTATATAACCTTTCTTTTCTTTATGTAGAATATAAACATTTACAGAAATAGTATTTTGCTTTTCGAAATTGAGTATTTGTTTCATCGTCATGGGAAACTGGATTCCTTTTAGCTTCAACACCTCCGAGTAGTGAGGCTATTTGGAAGTGCGTTGAGGATCTTTTTCAGCGGGACACAAAGCTGAAACAATACTCCATGCAAAGCAAGCATTGTCTTCATTCTTTACATTTATGCAAGCCTTTTTTCTCGCAATTTGAGGTGGCAGCTCTATATATGATGATCCAAGTTGAGGGGTGAATTTGTTGATGTTGACACCCAAGTTTACCACATTCTTTAATGCCCAGCCACTATCGCGTTCTTGAAATTCGTCCAGTTCATTCATGATTGGAAGAGTAACCTTTTCATCAAACCATTCATCTAGGTTAGTATTCTTGTAAATAGGAGAGTTTGATGTGGTAAAGTACTTGTACTCGCTCTGCACACTATCTCCCTTTACCATAATGAATTCACCACAAAAGGTTACGTTTACTTTAATAGCATCATCATGTTTCAAAGCGTTTTTAACTCTCCGCTTAAAGAGCGCTTTGCAATCCCCCAAGAATGATGAGGGTTCCTTATGTTTGAGGTTTGATAATACCCCAGTTCGAATCCTGCTTTGAAATGCAGACGTCAAATCCTCCCAGCAAACTCGATCTCGAGCAGTTTCCTTCCGGGATTTGATTCCTGCCCCCAGCTTTTGTGCTGCTTTAAACTGCTTCCTGAGAGTCTTGATGTTCCTTAGACAAGCCTCCAAATGCTGTTGTTCTCCGGCAATCTTTGTGTTCTTTATAGCCTTGCTAATTCTGCGAACACTGAGAGCACATTCACGCAAACCTCGTCGAACAACTTCCTCGTCATATTTTGATTCCAGCAGCCCCAAAATTATTGCAATGCGGCGAACTAGATCCGCAAAGAATGACATACTGAAAGGAAATTTTCAAAAATGTAGCATCTGATGAATAAATAATATTATGAGGGAAAATATTAATCACACTATTAAATATTGATATTAAATAAATTGATAAATTCTTGAAAAAAAACTTTTTAATAGATAGAGTATGATAAAAATATAAAACGCATATTCTTCAAATTTAGTGTTTAAAATTGATAGCTTATTTTACCTACAATTGAGTTAATAAAAAATTTGACTTACATTTAGAAAATAGTATACGTCTTTACTCTTCAATGATATGAAATAAACTGATAATTTAGACATCGGCGAAATTCAATTAACAAAAAACATTTAAAATTACTCTATCTTTCTCTCTCTCTCTCTCTCCGCATCTAATTATAGCAAGTTCTAGTCACTGTAATAAAATATTTGAATGCAACAATAGTCTTTGATAAATATTAGCTGATAAAGATTCGGAGTACTACTAAGCAACAACGGATATCAATCAGCTGGTAGAGATAAATATGATATGTATGCGAATAAATTTATATCTCTATTTACAAATATTTTAAGAAAAACAACAAAATGATAGAAATAAAGTTAAATTATTAGAATAAAACCTGTTAAAATTCATCTATAACCCTCAAAAATTTAATTAAACTACCAAAAAATGTCTTGAAAACCTATCATTAAAGACATATTAGAAAATGCATGACAGAACATACTAAAATACATCTATAACCCTCAAACATCTGATCAAACTACTAAAGAATTTTTTTGAAACCTACCATTAAATACTAAAAACATATTTGTAAATTGAGAACAGAATCTTTAACTTTAATAATTTAGTGTTCCTAGACTCTAGTAATTTTTGGAAATGACTATTAATTTTGAGAGGTGGGTATAAAATATTATCAAAAATTTGGAACTAGAACATTGAATTGAATATCGTTCAGAAAATAGTGGATTTGGTAAAGAACATACTGCAAACTTATAAAGAATCTAAACAATCCTAATAATTTTTTAAAGACACATACAAAATATTAGAAGCAAATTACCAAAAATTTAGAAATAGAACATTGAATTGAAAAGCAGTCAGAAAATATTCAATTCGAAAAACATTCTCTATTAATTTCAAATATTTTGAAGGGCAGTCGCAAAATACTAAAAGCAAATTATCATAAATGAAATTAAGTAAATACTCACATAATATTTTTTGAACAACACACACTATCACTAAATACACTTAAGAAGTAATCTCTTTGAAAGTTGAATTAGCAGTTAATTTCACACAGCACAAACACAATCACTGTAGTTGATATGTGATCTCTTGGAGAGTCGAATTAACAATGAAATAAAAATTCGCAATTATTTTATTTATCTGCATCGAACTACGTCATTTGCGTATAACGAAATTTTCGTTAGTTCTAGAAAAACAACTTATTAATGCTTATCATATGGGAACTTCCTGCAAAAGTTTATTGCTGCAAACAACATGATAACCTTATCAAACCACAGCTTCCTGTAAATTTATTTAGCTCGGTTTCAATTAGGGTAAACAAGATATCACAGTTTCCTTTCACTGCGGTCATCATTTCCGGTTTGCGGAAGATATCTAACATACCAATGTGAATTTATTATCAGGAATTTTTAAATAATTACGGATTAATGATTTATATTATTCTTCGATTTTATTAACATTATTTTTAAATAAATACAGATTCATGATTTGAGAATTTATTATCATTATTATTATCACTGCGCTTACTAACGCTGGATTCTTTTAAACAGGATATTGTGACAGGATCACTTGTCATTGCTGTGGCTTAGAGCTCAAGAATCTCTTACCTTATGATGATATTACAGAACTTCATAAAAACGGTTCAGCTAAATGTTTATTGCTTAACTAATGAAATGTCAATTGTTTTTGTACCAAGTAGGTACTTTGCCAGTTGCTCTGCCTGCTCACTGAAAATAGATAATTGTTGTATATGTAGACGGAAAATTGCTGGATATTCAAAAATATATGTATGCTAAAAATAAAAAACAAAGTTACCAATATGTTGTTTTATTTAAGCATATGATATTAGAATATATAATCGAGAAACAATATACCAATGTGTCTATTATTCAAACACTCTATTTTTTTTATTGATCTTTTGTTAGGTATCATTGGAAATCTCCAAGGCAACGTTTTCTATATTATTAACCGAGCTGGAATTATTCCATGACTCAAGACAATGAAGCTGATTTCTCAACCTCTATCGCACCATTTTAAATTTCTAAGTCGGAAGTTGAGAGCTTTACCTACAAGGTGTGACACATTTCTTAAACAAGTTAGGTTATCTCTTAGGTCGACTGATTGTCTTTGGCGTCCAGCGTAGTAGCTTTCTAAAAGACATCCAATCGATCATATGTAAGATATTATTTTTTCTTTATTCTTTATAAACATAAATTACATATACTGATGCTTAGCAGGTGGTCCACTCATAAATCTGTCACTGAGAGTGTAGCTTACAACTTACAACGTTCTGGATAAAGGAGATCAGATTCTGTTTGCGGTGACATTGGCATATTTCTGAAAATTTCCACTTGAGTGAGTTGTTCCTTTTATCTACTTTAGTTCATTATGATAACTATTATAAAGATACTTGCAAGGTATTAAATTCCACTGAGGAAACTTTTAAATGGAGATGTATGTATTCTGTATAAGCATATAAGATAAACAAACTGATGGTTAGCAGGTAGTGTGCTAATAAACCAGCCAATGACAGTGATGACGTCATGACCGGAGGGCGTTCTTATCAGATTTCCGATCTCTTTCTTTAATAAATGAAGCTAGAGAGAGAGAGAGAGATAATAATGTTCTAATCAGAAGTACTTTTGGTAGTAAAACAATGTCTTGTAATTAGAATTATTTTCAAACAAGCAACATATAATATATTATGATATATCTGCGTCAGTTTAGAAGGTATTATGTTTTAATCCGATTCAAATAAAATTTAGAATATTACCTTCCTGAACCTAGCAACAAGAATTCCACCATCTTGAATTTGTAATCTTTGTTCCAGCCATCTATCCCAGGACACTCTTTATCACTTTGAGCCCTATATCATTTTGATAACACTGATTTGATTGTAGTTCACGACAGTTGCGTCTGTGTCTAGTAGTGATCTCCAGTGACAAATTCTGTGACAAAACTATTAATTGAATAACACTTTTTAGTTGTGGTTGACTAGTAATTCTTTCGATGCAATCTTCTAATCATTCAATAGAAATCCCGCCATTCCCAACAATTTTCTCAACATTCGAACTTTTTATCTTTCTAACAATCTAGTAACAGTTGCTGCTGACTACCCTTCAGTCTGATTGTTTCAGATATTTCTATTCAAACATCCTGCATTCACGTTTCTAGAATTCGAATTCCTACCATCCTGTTTCTCACATTCCCCTCACAACTCTACAGCGCATGTTCTAACAATCCGACTTTATGTCTTTTCCAACATTCCTGATCCAACCACCCTCTCATTTCCTACTTTCTATTACGTCGTTCTCAGCATTCTCATTATGACCTTTCTAACGTCCCTGCTTCAACTTTCCTACCGTTTCTAGCATTTGTTGCCCGTTTCCAACTAACCTACCATTTCCAACATTTGTATGACTTGTATGGGACGTTTCTAGCTTTTGTAGGGCTTCAACCATTTCTACCAGCCGTTTCTACTGGCTCAGTAGTTTCTACGGGAAGTTTCTAGCTTTTGTAGCGTCTCCAACCATTTCTACCAGCCGTTTCTACTGTCTCAGTCGTTTCTACGGAACTTTTCTAGCTTTTGTAGTGCCTCCAACCATTCTACCAGCCGTTTCTACTGCCTCAGTTGTTTTTACGGGACGTTTCTAGTTTTCGTAGCGGCTCCAACCATTTCTACTGTCCCAGTCGTTTCTAGCTTTTGTAGTGGCGCCAATCATTCTACCAGCCGTTTCTACTGTCCCAATCGTTTCTACGGGAAGTTTCTAGCTTTTATAGCGTTTCCAACAACTTCTAGCAGCGATTTCTAAGGTTCTAGTCGTGTCTACGAGACGATTCTAGCTTTTGTAGAGGTACCAACCATTTCTACCAGGGATTTCTAAGTTTCTTGTCGTTTCTGCGGGACATTTCTAGCTTTTGTAGAGGTACCAACCATTTCTACCAGAGATTTCTAAGTTTCTAGTCGTTTCTACGGGACATTCCTAGCTTTTGTAGTGGCTCCAACCATTCTACCAACCATTTCTACTGTCCCAGTCGTTTCTAGCTTTTGTAGTGGCGCCAATCATTCTACCAGCCGTTTCTACTGTCCCAATCGTTTCTACGGGACGTTTCTAGCTTTTATAGCGTTTCCAACAACATCTAGCAGCGATTTCTAAGGTTCTAGTCGTGTCTACGAGACGTTTCTAGCTTTTGTAGAGGTACCAACCATTTCTACCAGGGATTTCTAAGTTTCTTGTCGTTTCTGCGGGACATTTCTACCTTTTGTAGTGGCTCCAACCATTCTACCATCCGTTTCTATGGTTCCAGTTGTTTCCACGGACCGTTCGAAGCATTTGTAGAGGTTCCAACCATTTCCAGCAGCGATTTCTAAGTTTCTAGTCGTTTCTACGGGACATTTCTAGCTTTTGTAGTGGCTCTAACCCTTTCTACCAGGGATTTCTAAGTTTCTAGTCGTTTCTACGGGACATTCCTAGCTTTTGTAGTGGCTCCAACCATTTCTATGATTCCAGTTGTTTCCACGGACCGTTCGTAGCATTTGTAGAGGTTCCAACCATTTCCAGCAGCGATTTCTAAGTTTCTAGTCGTTTCTACGGGACATTTCTAGCTTTTGTAGTGGCTCTAACCCTTTCTACCAGGGATTTCTAAGTTTCTAGTCGTTTCTGCGGGACATTTCTAGCTTTTGTAGCGGCTCCAACCAGCCATTTCTAAGGTTCTAGTCGTTTCTACGGGTCATTTCTAGTTTTTGTAGTGGCTTCAACCATTCTACCATCCGTCTCTACGGTTCCAGTTGTTTCCACGAACCGTTTGTAGCATTTGTAGAGGTTCCAACCATTTCCAGCAGCGATTTCTACGGTTCTAGTCGTTTCTAGCGTTTGTAGTAGCTCCAACCATTTCCAGCAGCCGTTTCTATGGGCCGTTTCTAGCATTTGTAGTGGCTCCAACCATTTCTTACAGCGATTTCTACGGTTCCAGTCGTTTTTACGGGCTGTTTCTAGCTTTTGTAGTGGCTCCAACCCATTTGTTTCGTCTCTGGTCCAACCATCCTGCGCGCTCCTTTCCACTATTCTGTTCCAGCTATTTTGTTCCCGATCCCACTAGGTCATTCATACCATTCCAATTTCCAGCATTCAGTCCACCAACTTCAAACATCCCGCTCCGCTATATCGTTCCAACAACCATTTTCGTTTCCGACGTTCTGCCAACCAACTTCAAGCATATATGTTTCCTCTATCCTGTTCCAGCAATCTCGTTGCCTATGATCTCGTTTCCCACTATCCCATTTCTTCTATACTGTTCCTTGCATTCCTTCTATAAGATATCAACTATCATTTTTGATAGTTGAATCTCTGTTAAACCGCCACTCTGATAACCTACATCTAAATACCGTTTTGGTACATAATTTTAAGCTTCCCGCCAAAAATTCTGTTCATTTATGGGGCGATAGCTTATTTGTATACGTTTTCATATACAATTTAACCTTTTTGCAAGTCTATCACTCACACAACATCACTGCACATGTCTAATAGTCACACAACATTACTGCACAGTTCTAACAGTCACATAACATCACTGCGCATGTCTATCACTCGCGCATCATCACTGCGCAAGTCTATCACTCACAGAACATCACTGCACCTGTCTAACAGTTACATAACATCACTGCACATGTCTAACAGTCACATAAGATCACTGCGCATGTTTACACTCACACAACATCACTGCGCATGCCTTTTAGTTATATAACATCACTGTGCAAGTCTTTCACTTTGCCAACATCACTACACATGTCAAGCATACATACAACATAATAGCATACTCTATTGATTGAATTTCAACATATTAAAAATTCACCTTCAACACTCAGATACCTATTCTCCCGAAGAAACTCTTATATTAATATCTATATAGGTTAGATGCTCAGAACAATCACTCCCATGCGAGAGTCTCGGGCTCAAAACCCTACCACAGCTTTTTTTCTTTCTAACCACAACCATCAACAGATGGGCGCGCACCCCTTCGATACACGCAACACCCACGCCGCAAGATGGCACCGCAACCAAGCAAACCCCGCGAACCTCTAATATACCCTAAGTCGCGGTCCCCCGACTACCGTCACTCTTCTAACATAATTTAAATCGCGGGCCCCCTTCGTTGACAGCCGGCACTAACATAACCTAAATCGCGGCCCCCCTTCGTTGACAGCCATCACTAACATAACCTAAATCGCGGCCCCCTCCCTCGACAGCTGTCACTAACATAACCTAAATCGCGGTCCTAGTCGGAGCCCCCTTCAGCCCCCACAGCTCCTAGTCGGAGCCCCCTTCAGCCCCCACACCTGTAGTCGGAGCCCCCCATAGTCCGCTATAGTCCAAGAACGCGGCCCCCACGTTCGCGGAACAAATGACACCCTCAATTGAATTTCACCCCAGCCTAATGCCAAAACGGCCTTAAATATGATGAAAACACCCCTAAATATGACATTTACACCCCAAAATGGCGCTAATTACGCCGTTTCTCGCCTCTAAACCACAAAATCGTCGAGGTAAATTTTCGCTAATTTTAACCTTAGAATCTCTTATGGGAAATTACATGTATTTTTGGTCGATTTTGCGCTAGAACACCCATAGCCTATATACTCATATTGTCTCCTGCTCTGGAAAGTCGCCTCCTTGTAACCTCTCAGTGGCAGTATTCTGTAACTCGTTATCTTCGTAACGTTTCGATATGAATATCGACTGTCGTTATGTATGACAGGGTTGCCAGAAGATTTTCGTCCAACTCCCAGGTATACCCTAAAGTACCAAATAAGCACACTTCTTTCTTATTATGAACATATATTATCATTTATTTTGAATTTGGATATGACTGATTATCGAATGTATAATGTCAGACAACATTTAAAATATTAAAATAATAATTTGTGAGAACTTGAAAAATTTCGGATGTACCTACCATGTGGCGCAACATTTAAAAAAAGTTGAGAATATCCCGTTCCTACATTTTTTTAATTCAACGCTAGTGAGATAGTAACAAATACTACTCAACTACACCTCCGAATAATGATTATCCTTTGAGTTTTCTAAATAATCTTTGTAAATCGAATTTGAATTTAATTCAAATTATATATAAATATAATTAAAAAAGACTTCAAATTAATTGCGAAGACTGTCAGTAAAAACTGGCTAAACTGTTATTTGTAGACAAAATCGCCTAATGCGCGATAAATATTTCAGTTTGGCAAGTATGTAGTGCAACTTTAAAACATATCGAATGTTTTATCGATACTCAAACGACGTTGTCGTTATCATTTCGAATAAAACGGAATGGACATTCAGTGGTGTAGAATTCTTAGAATGCAAAGTTATTAATTGTTTTGTGATTCCGGGTCTACTATTGTCTTGACTCAAGATTCCTGAGATCTGACACCAAATTCAAATTTGAATTATTTGTAAAACAGATTTTAAGTTTTTTATTTGCGCTTTATTAGTTTTAACACAGTAGTAATTTTGTTCTAATTTTAAGGTCGATAAAGATTAGGCTTAAAGGCAAATGTTGAAGATTATTTAATAAATTTGGCTTATTGACAAGTAGCATGTATGGAGGTAACCTGTTGAATCAAATTATTTATTTTCAATACCATATTTTCCACAAATTTTATGAAATATGATTTTTACATATGTTTGCCAACACATTAAAGTTAATGGTGGAAAATGATAGAGATAGAAATCAAATTTTAAAAGTCTCTTTCAGTTCACAGTTCTCTAATCGAGACACTCTCAAAAATAGTCACATGGATATTAGACTACGTAAATTTATATATTAGATGGTAATGGAATATTATATTTGTGATATTAATAAATAGTAGTTCATATTTCGCTGTTTAAAATATACATATCTATTCTTTGTTGAATAAAAAACTCTTAAAAAATTGTGTTCATATTTATTTAATAAACAATTTACTGATCGTTTCCCATTATTAAACTAGTATAATTTGCCATAAATATGCAACTGTTGAGAGGACAAAGCAATATGAAATTAAAATAAAACAAAAAATGGTACCTGTTGCTATCAAAGTACTGACCAATCTAGTCTTCATTAGAAAGAACTCACACTTGTACCATAAAAAACAAGTTCTCCACAATCATTATTTGCAAGTCTACACAGCTAGTTATGGGACTGTGCATACTGTAATTAGTTTAATGGAACTGAACAAAACAGAATTCATGAACACATATTTATTGAACCCAGGCTTAGTAACTCAGCACAATTTAATTATTTACAAACTTAAATAATGTACATATATCTGTCGCTTTTGAACCTTGAAATTTAATAAATTGTCAATGACATTACAATTAATTTGGTCTACAAGTTATCCTAATTTGGAACCTATAAATCAAAATAATGAACTTTCTAACAAATGAGTATAAACTTTGCAATATGGGGACCATACAGGACTTGCATTTTCAGAAGTTGTCAATCAATGTAAAGCCCTAGGTCCTTGATATAGTGCACTGTCTAGAATTACATGAATTTTACTATAGTTAAACAATATATCTTTCTTCTTCCTTGGTATTGTTAAAATTGTATACTTATTGACTCTTATGCCACAGTCATTATTACCCCTTAGCAACAATCGATTCAAGTTATTTGCAGCGTTCTGCAGTCATTAGGATGTTCAATAAACTTAAACAATTTGAGGTTATCAGCAGGGGCATATCTTCAGCATAGTTTATCATTTTCTTTGGAGGCACAAAAATAGAATACTGTGTAGGTGAAGACCTTTTTACCCTATCCTTTCATTCCAAATAAATTCTGGAGAGGTGCAATTGTCCTCCGTGAATATGCCTTTGTTCATCAGCATAAGGTAAACATTCACAGTATTCAAATTTATTAACCATATTCACAAATATATTAAATAATATTAGAGCTCTATGCACTGCCTGAGAGACGTTCGACGTGAAAGCAATTTTATTGAAGAAGTCAGTATATACAAGATCAACTTGTCCAAAGTCCACAATAGGGGAGTATCAAACTTGAGGTAGTAGAATGCCTAGCACCTTTAACATTATTAAACTGAGTTGGTATCCTAATTGCATTAATATATTAAAAATATTTCCAATGATACATATTTATGAAATTGGGCGAAAGTTTTCAGTAATGGACTTTTCTCCATTGACACATGTTAGTCCGCTTCTGCGTCTGCATAATTCGGAAACCTCTCAGCCATAATTTCTATCCAGGCCAACGCCCGTAGTTCCCGTTGTGCATCATGATCTTTGCCGCCGAAAAGAACAACAATAATTTTAATTTATCGCGGTTAAGTGTTAACCTCACTTTGTTTGACACCAATGACACTATACGCACTATCGACTATCGACTGGATAGGTAAAAATGACATACCGTTTCGTTTCGTTTCGACTCATAACGACTTACAGAATACGGCTGCAGGGACGAAACATTTATATTTTATTAAACATGCGGGATAAGTAGTATCTTAGCACTCGCTGGTGCAGTTGAAAAACAGCTGATTATCCATTTTAAAATTACGCACTGTTTAAGTTTACCTACTTGGGGCCTGAAAATTATACTAAGCATACGCAAACTATCCTTGTCTCACACAAATTGACTAAACATCAACTGAAGCAACATAACTGTCAATATTAAAGAAGTCAGATTGACATTACAAAGTTTATATTTTTATTACGATATTCTAATATTAAATTAAATTTAAAAAAACGTGATCCCGCATTCGTAATAAAAAATAGTATGTGCAACCCGTGTGATGTTGTCGATTGCTTACTCAAGCAGATGAACCACTTTGCTCTCGTGAACAATCAACAACTTATCGCACTAGTTGCACAATATACTATTTCATATGGTCTGCAATATAACTTTGTTTAGAACTAGGCCGAATTTGTTAATCTAAGCTTTCGTGATACTCACATTACATCTGACATCTTTAAAAATGGAAACTTCGTCTTGAATGTATACCGAAAATCGTGCTGAATTTTGTAAATATTTTTAAGGCATTTACTTGTCTGCCTTGTATTTATTCTTGTAATATTTGCTCATCTTATTGCTTCATATCTATTTCTTCAACTTAAGTTGATCAAAATATCTTAGTGATAATCGTTTTCTGTGATTAATAAGTATTCAATGACTTTTATCTTTGTTAGTCTGAAGTTGGCAGACAATGTAACTCGTTCCTCGAAGTTTCCTTGGACTTCCATCGTCTTGAAGTCGGTCATATTTATATTATACCCTTAACCTGTCATGCGTCGCCGGTCATGGTCATTGGGTCTTATCTGGTCTAATCAGCGTCTTCGTACCTGGGGTTGGTTGCCGATGATGCGTAGCGGCAGAGGCCAAAGAAGAGTTCTCCAAATATTTTTAATTTGGACGCTGGGCTCGCTTATTATATTTTCGTTCGAGACTATATATGCTGTCTCTATGAATTTTCTTTTGTACCAATGCTCTTCCTTGTGAATTGCTCTAGCCTGGTCCCAGTTGATATTATGATGTGCGGTCTATGCGTGATTCGCTAGCCCAGACTTCGTTACCTCTGCCCTTTGAGTAGCTGTGCGGTGTTCCTTAATCCTGGTGTCCAGCGGTCGCTTTGTCTCTCCAATGTAAAGATTGCCACATTCACATGGTATGCTGTATATACAGTTATTTGGTATTGTTGGTGAGTCGGGCCTCGTTCTTGTTATCATGCTCCTCAAGGTGTCGTTGCTTTTGAAGATCATTCTGATCCCATAGCTGTGTGCAATTCTTCTAAGTTTCTCCGAGAAGCCTTTAGTATACGATAATAATAGAGTTGCTACCGTGGTGTCCTCTTCCTGCCTAGGTGGTTTGTCCAGCTCTTCAAACGCCTAGGTAATGATCGTTTCCGGATATCCGTTCGCCAAAAGGTCTTCTCTAAGTTTCACTTGTTCTTCTTTGAGGGCTTCTGGTGTGCTGCAGATATTTTTGGCTCTATGGATTAGGGTTTTGATGATGCCAGTTTTCGTTGCTCTTGGGTGGTTGGAATTGAAGTGAAGGTATAATCCTGTATGCGTAGCCTTCCTGTAGACTGTTGTTTGGATTCCGGTCCTAGTCCTTTGACACTTTACATCAAGGAATGGTAGGCCCCACTCTCTTCCATCTCCATGGTGAATCTAATGGATGGTTGGGATTGGTTCAGGTGCTCCAGGAATGCCTGTAGTTCTGTCTCTCAATGTTGCCAAATAATAAAGGTGTCATCGACATACCTCAACAATAGCTTAGGCTGCTTCTCAGAACTCCTCAGTGCATATTCTTCGTACCATTCCATGTAGATGTTGGCAATGGTTGGTGATAACGGGGAACCCATAGGCAATCCATTTTCTTGCATGAAGAACCGGTCCTTCTCCTGAAAGTAGCAGTTCTTGAGGCAACATCCAAGCAAGTTCATGATTGAGTCTATTGGCAGCTCCGTCCTCTCCATCAGGGTTTCGTCTTTAGTAAGTTTCTTTCTCACTATGTTGAGAGATTCGTCTAGTGGTACGTTCGTGAAAAGGTTTTCAACGTCGAAACTTTCTAAGCGATGTTCTGGCCCAAGTTCCATGGATCCGATGATTTCGACAAAGTGCTTTGAGTCCTTGACGTGCGATGATGTTTTGCCCTCCAAAGGTTGGATGATCGGTAGAAGGAATTTCGATAGTGCTGCTGTTGGTGAGTTGCGCGAATTTCTGAGAGGCACTCGAGCCTTGTGTATCTTAGGTAGTCCATAAAGATGTGGTGGTTTGCTGTGGTGCGGCGTCAATTTTCTCCTTGTCTCGGGTAGAATGTATTCAACATTATCTCTGAGAGTGTTGTAAGTTTTCCGTTCTATTTTGGATGTTGGATCTGTAGGCAGTGGCTTGTATTTTCCCTTCGACAGTATTTCGTCGATTTTCTTGTTGTATTCCGTTCTGTCCATCAGGATGTTGGCATTTCCTTTGTCAGCTGGTAGAATGATGATAGATTTGTCGTCCTTGAGAGTTTGTATGATTCTTCTTTCGGATTCTTTGATGTTTTGTTTGATGTGTTGTGTTTCCTCAATTGCAGTTCTGACTTTCCATCGGAATTCTTCCAGTTCTGGTGTCTCTTTGTTGCCTATTGCTCACTCCACGGAACTGATGATATCTAGTACTGGCACCTTTTTTGGAGCTACAGTTTAGAAAGTAATGTTTCCTCGACTGCTGTGAGAACTCTGGATGACAAGTTCACCACTGTTTTCCTGTTGGTCGTATCCTTCGGCAACTGCTTCCTGGTAAGTTTGTTAAGTTTCTCAGTGTGCACCTTTTGGCCGATTCGTCTGATGTTGTCACAGTGTTTTTGAATCGAAGCAAAATTCAGCATGTGGTCCTCCTCCTGTGTGCATCTTCTGATTTCTTGAAACCTTTCTTCTGCGTTCTGCAGGAGTTGAGATTTCTTCCAACGATGGTGGTTGATTTCTGACCTCACTAAAGCATGGCTGGCCTTGTCAAGTATCTTCTGTGCTTGTTTCCCTGGGATTGGCGACTTCAGTTTGAAACCATTTGGTATGATCTTTAGGTCTCTGGCTTAGCGTAGGAACTTGATGTGATCCTCTTCCTGGAGCACCTGAACCAATCCCAACCATCCATTAGATTCACCATGGAGATGGAAGAGAGTGGGTGCCTACCATTCCTTGATGTAAAGTGTCAAAGGACTAGGACCGGAATCCAAACAACAGTCTACAGGAAGGCTACGCATACAGGATTATACCTTCACTTCAATTCCAACCACCCATCAGCAACGCAAACTGGCATCATCAAAACACTAATCCATAGAGCCAAAAATATCTGCACCACACCAGAAGCCCTCAAAGAAGAACAAGTGAAACTTAGAGAAGACCTTTTGGCGAACGGATATCCGGAAACGATCATTACCAAGGCGTTTGAAGAGCTGGACAAACTAGGCAGGAAGAGGACACCACGGTAGCAACTCTACTATTACCGTATACTAAAGGCTTCTCGGAAAAACTTAGAAGAATTGCACACAGCTATGGGATCAGAATGATCTTCAAAAGCAACGACACCTTGAGGAGCATGATAACAAGAACGAGGCCCGACGCACCAACAATACCAAATAACTGTAGATACAGCATACCGTGTGAATGTGGAAATCTTTACATTGGAGAGACAAAGCGACCGCTGGACACCAGGATTAAGGAACACCGCACAGCTACTCAAAGAGCAGGGGTAACGAAGTCTGGGCTAGCGAATCACGCATGGACCGAATACCATAATATCAACTGGGACCAGGCTAGAGCAATTCACAAGGAAGAGCATTGGTACAAAAGAAAATTCATAGAAACAGCATATATAGTCTCGAACGAAAATAGAGCTCCTCTTCGGCCTCTGCTGATTAGACCAGAAAAGTCCCTATGACCATGACCGGCGACGCATGAGCGGTTAAGGGTATAATATAAATACGACGGATACTCTGAATTTCCTATCATTCACCTGATGACGATAGCAGATACATAGCTATTGAAACGTTGTGAGATCTACAACTTCAAGACGATGGAAGTCCAAGAAAACTTCGAGGAACGAGTTACATTGTCTGCCAACTTCAGACTAACAGAGATAAAAGTCAGTCTTCCAATCACTGACGTAAACGGGGTTATTACAAACCCTTAGGGACACCTTTGGCCAGGATGGCTTAAAACTCATGCCCTTAGAGTTGTTCAAACTATTCATGGATCACCTACAATCCCTTTCAGTCCCTTCAATTTCCAAAAAACTTCCTGAAACAAGAAAAAGGTTCGCAATGAGCACCCAACTTTCCCTTCGTCATCGTCTTCTGATGACGAAGTCATTACTAACAACAGATTTTCAGATACTCTTTTTGAGGCGTCATTCTTTTGTACGCAAGTCAATATAAACGATATATATTGTTTCTGGCCGGAAACCTTCTTCAGTTGCGGTTCCCACAATAGAATGCCCTCTCGAACACTTATTTATGTATTTGATACATAGCAGTAAATTTGTAGACGCGAGATGTAAGACCGACATCTAGGATTTTCGGGGAAACTAGCACACAGATTTTCGGCTCTTTAAGCTGAGGATGTAGACGTCAGTAGAGCCATAGATGATAGCATTTGCTCCCCAACTGCCGTCTCCCTCTGTCCCGGTTCGTAAGAACGTGCGTGGACACAAATCCGACGACAGCAAAAACCCTAATAATACCTAAACAGACCGACAAAAAGGAGAATTCAATTTGTTTTCCTCCTATCAATTACACTCATAAGGTCGGACGAGCTGCTTGAGCTGATCAGACCGGAGAAGATCAGCGTCAAGCATGCATATCAACAACAAAATTGACTGCATACAGAAATTCGCGGAATCTGTTGAAGATCACCGTAAATTGACATTGCTTATGGATAAACATAAGCAACCTTACTATTCCTATAAACTGCCTGATGAAAAGTGTCTCAGTGTATTTCTCTGAGGCATTCCTTGAAGACCTGTCCACGCAGGACCTCTCTTCAAACCTTCAAGCGATGAATTTCCAGCCCCAGGAAATTCATTGCATGTACAAGAAAGATAAACATCCCTATCCCGCTGGTCCTTGTAAAACTCCCCAATGATAGCCATTCCAAGACTATCTTTGGTATTCAGTTAATCGGCCTACTTTTGTGAAAGTAGAGACCTAGAGCGCCAAAACAAGTCTTTCGCAGTGTCATCGCTGCCAAGGTTTGGTCACAGCCAGTTTGGCTGCAGACAATGTCCCGTTGTGTTAAGTGGGGCCAAAATAATCTTTTGGATTGCCTATTTGGAAATCACCCAAAGACTTTTGTCCACTTGTGCCAATTGCGGAGGCTATCATCCAGACAGTTACCGTGGCTGTGAGGCCTATGCCAGATTCCTGTCTTCAAAAACTGGCAAAACTACCAAAGCCCTGGTTAACAAACAGGCAACGCCTCCTGAATAAGCCCGCCCCTATCTTAAAACACAGCCAATCATCAGTTGATACGCCCAAGCCGTTAGCGAGCTATGCTAACGTGGTTAGTAAATCTTCTCCTCTGCCTTCTCCTTCTAGGAATTTGGCAGTTATTGGACAAACGACTAAGTTTGAAATAATAGCTCAGGCTATTAACTCCTTGATTAACCTTCTTCAGGGGTTGATCAGCGATACTAGTGTTTTGTCTTCGAACTGATTCGTTCTGAAAACATTAAGGTCGTCAGCTGGAATGCGCAGGGTATTATTCCCAAACGAGAGAAACTTCCTTTCGAATGAGAAGCCATACGTTGTTCTTTTGAATGACACCTGGTTGAAATTGGTGTCCGATTATCGGTCCAGAACTTTGCTTGTTAATGTACGGACTGCACTAAAGGCGCTGGTGGCGGTGTGGCGAACCTTGTGAAGCGTAAAATCGAAATACATAAGGAACTTCCGCCATGTAACTCCATCAAAAGTGAGAACACAGCTGTTGAGATTACTTTTAGTGATGGAACGCAAACATGACTCGTCTCTTACTATTGTACGCCAAATAACAGGCTTGACTCAGACATTGATGCTCTCTTTAAGGGTGATGACAGGCGTACTATCATTATTGGTGGTGATTTCAATGGCAGGAATCTGACAATATACATGGTATTACGCTTTACAGTCATTCGCTTCTAAGCGACTACTTGGTTGTCGGACAAGATGAACCAACTCACTATCAGGACGCAGGACTACTTCCTTCTGGACTAGATAAATGACGATGGCATTTACTGGGAATCGATGTTGAGAGACCAAACAGACGAAAACTAAGTGACAACTACACTGAATTCCTTTGACCTACCTCGGACGAAGTAATTCAAAATGAGATTGCTCTTTTGAACTCAAAAGAAGCCCCTGGTAAATTTTAGGTATACAACTGTTCATGGTCTACCCTATATATTTTTTTCTAATTTTTTTGATCCCCGCTGTAAATGTATAGTTCTACTCCGCCCTTGATTTCAACCACCTTGTATCAACAACTACCTATTATAACATTTTTTGTACCACTCTGTATAATTATAAATTCACCAATCTCCAACATATTTCGCCCAAACTGCAACTACTTATTGACCACCCCATACAACGATTTTATTAAATTGTTTTGAACCGCCTTTTATAATTATATTTCTACTCGGTTCTATATTCAAACCATCCTGTTTATACTGCTGCCAATTAGTACACTTTATTTCAACTATTGTATACGCAACTTCTAATAGGCCAGCCAGTATAAGATTTTTGTACCACCCAATATAACTATAAATCCACCAATCCCCAACATATTTCAGCCAAACTGCAATTGCCTATTGGCCACCCAATATAAAAATTTTATTCAATATTTTTATTGAACCGCCTTGTATAACTACAACTATACTTTCATCTATATTTAAACTATATTGCTGTTTATACTGCCAATTAGTCAACTATTATAACTTATTTTTCTATCAGTTTTTTAACCATTTCGTATAACCATAATTTTACTTTACTAAATATTTCAACCACCCTGTATATGCATCTGCTTATTGTTTACCCAATATACCAGATTTTAAATTATTCACTATACCTCTGCTCCACCCTAGTTTTCAAATATCCTATCTGTGCAACTGATTATGGGCTAAGCTCCTCGAAGGTTCATTGCACTTCCATCGTCTTGAAACATTTTGAGATCAATCATTTCAAGACGATGGACATCCAAGGAAATTTCTAGGAACGAGTTACATTATCTACCAGCTTCAGACTAACATGTGCTAAGCAATCCCTTTCACTTTCCCCCAACTGCTCATGTTCTACTCTATAAAAAAAATGTCTGTATTTTTTTACCCATCCTGTAAAATTATAATTCTACTCTACCCTATATTTCAACAACCGTGTATATGTAACTACTTATGGGCCACACAATATAACAGTTTTGCACCACCCTTTATACTTAGAATTCTACTCCACCCTATATTTCAACCATCCTATATATAAAACAGCTTGTAGATCATAACATCTCTTTCTGATATTTTTTAAACCCACCTGTATAACTGTAATTATACACCGACACATTTCAACAATCCTATATAAGCAACTACTTGTAGATATTAAACGATTTTTTAACCACCCTATAAACTATAATACCACTCCATCTAATATTTCAACAACACTTATAATCAACTGCTTCTAACATCTTTTCAACCCGTTTCATAACTATTACTCAATAAGATAATTCAAATATCCTAACTTCTTACATAACACATTTTTTCTAAAATTGTTTTATCCACCCCGTATATATACTTTCTACCCTTATTTATTTATGAGCCAAAGATTATAACATTATTTATCCACCCTGTATAAATATAATTTTTCTCCATTCATTTGTCAACTGCCTGGTATATAAAACTACTTATGGCCCACCCAGTTCAACTCTTTAGAACCACCATGTATAACTAATTCCACTACCCTCTTATTTCAACCATATTGTATAAATGCAGCTGTTTAAGGTCCACCTAATATCATTTTTTTAAAGCCTGTACAATTACGCTAGATATATCAGTCGATTTTTTTTATCGAAACATGTTACATTGGCATATTCAGAATTTTCAATAAAAGGTGAGCTGATGCAAGTATCTAATATTGGTGCGTACGATGGAACCAATAGCATAATTGTAGTACCCAACATGGTAGAAGTTTTTTCGCTATATTTCTGTCAATGTAGGGAGATAAAATGTATATTAGATTTTAAGTCAAACTATAGGCTTTGCAACAAAAAAAGATTCAGTAAAAACAGTGCTTACGTGATGCCCGAACAAACAATTTAAATTTAAATAATTTTATTTAAAAAAGAACCGACTTCAGCTGACGTAAAATAAAAACAGTTTAGAAACCGTGTGCAATCAATCACTATTTTCAGACTTATCTTTTTTTAATCTGATTCAATTAAGGTACAATTCATTCTTTCTCCATCTCTAATTTTTATTCTTTGTCTATATTTTCCAAATATATATATTTTAACTTTTTTATTTGTTTTATTATTTGGACTACTTTCTATAAATGTAACTAATTCACTCTATATTGCATCCAAACGCTATATGCTTCTGTGTACTGGTCACTCTTATATAACAGATTGGTCTATCATTTTCTGAATCACCTTGTACAACTATAATTCAACTCAACACAATATTACAACGGTCCTGATAGCTTTAAAACCACCATGTATAAGTACAAATCCTCTCCACACTATCGACTCTCTAAAATAAAATAAAAATCAAAAATCAATAATACCTGCAGCAAAATAAATTCATAAGTTCAATATACTCGTAGAATAACAAAACCAATATTAAAGAAGAAGAAATTTGGTAACGATGGTTCTATAAATTGTAAAAAACTAAATGAAAATATCTAATGCAATTCAGATACAATAATCGTATAGAAATGGTTCAATAATGAAACTAATGAAGCCAGACAATGAACTGGTGATTTATAGGGAAAGAATAAACAATTTAATAAGCCAAATATAATATTTTGAAATCATACACATTTGACATTTATGGAAAATGTTATGTAAAAGCATGTAGTAATTTAAATAGATATATAGCAAAATTCTATACATTTAAAATAACATAATAAAAACATTTAATAGATAGAAAATATAAAACTTTACCTTAAAATTGATACACAAACAGGGGCGCGAAATGTCAAAATATCAATAGTCCGAAACTTTAACAATTTCATATTTTAGGCAGAATAGGGGTAACACATCACTACTTTAGGTTATTGTAAACACATTTTAGAATTAATAATTTGTAAAAGTTTAGTATTTCCACAGAAATTTAATAATATTCAGATCAAAATTGTAAAGTAACCTATGAAGGAATTGGTTTGAAATTCAGTAAGTTAGACAAAGATGGAGCCCAGAATCGACAGAAGGCATTATTAGTCGGCAAAAAATCAAAAATTTATTAAATTTGACAATCAATAAAAATGGTTTTTACGGGTGGCAATGCGATCACAGAATAGAAAAATAAAAATTGCAATTTTATAAAAAATGAAAAGACTTAAGCAAAATTGAATATATGGGTAATGAAAAATGGACAAGAGGAACAAAATATTGAAGAATGGTAATTCAGAAATGCGGAATAAAAAAGGTGATAAATCGGAGCTCCATGTCAAAATAAAAAACTGTAAAAGCGAGGGGATACATGACAAGAGGATGATTCAAAATTTTGCAGTGCAGCAATAAACTTTGTTTGAGGTTAAGAAGTGACATTTAATGTCAAAGAACTTGTCAAAACTTGAAAATTTCAAAAGTGGTTGTGAAACAAATGAAAACAACCAGATGCCGAAGAAGTAAACAAGTTTAGTTTATAGCAAAAGCTATATGGTATTGCACTAAAGTAAACAAACAGTAAGCTGAAAGCAGTCGAGCAAACAGTGGAGATAAATCAGCTTTAATTTAACTGAGTATCAAATCCAGAGAAGCAGTTCAAATTAAAAGGTGCCGAAAGACATCTACAAGGAGCAGCGGTTGCAGAAATTGGAATCAGTTTAAATGATAGCAAAGATATAAAGTATCATCCCGATACATTAAAGGCGAGATTGCAGCTGGAAGACAAGAGGAACATTCTGAAGGATTAAGTGAAAACACTTTGAAACAACTTAAAGTGAAACAAGATATTTCAATCATTTCAAGGCGATGGAAGTCCAAGGAAACTTCGAGGAACGAGTTACATTATCTACCAGCTTCAGATTAACATCGGTTAAGCTATTTCACAATCTCTTTCACTTTCCCCCAACTGCTCATGTTCTACTCTATAAAAAAATTCTAATATTTTTACCCACCCTGTATAATTATAATTCTACTCTACCCTATATTTCAACAACCTTGTATATGTAACTACTTATGGGCCACACAATATAACAGTTTTACACCACCCTTTATACTTAGAATTCTACTCCACCCTATATTTCAACCATCCTATATATAAAACAACTTAAAGTGAAACAAGATATTTCAATTTAGAATTCTTTTAAAAACATCTCATTTTGGCGCTTAACAATATAATATTTAATTCAAAAGTTTATTTATTGGGAAATATTATTTTAGTAACGGGTTTATTTAAAAATAATTTGGTCAAGTGCGAGTTGGACTCGCATACTAAGGGTTCCGTACCACCTTCAAGATTCTAATATCCCAGTTTCAGACAAGCAGGGAATGAGTGCATTTTCTTATATTTACCCTAATATCTTTTAAAGGAAGCGTTTTAAATTTATAAAAAATATACATTTTTATTTTCAACACATAGACTTTTTATTTTATCTGCTTCAGGATTCCCTTGATTTTTATCAGAATACATATGTATTTAATTTTCTAATTTGGCCCTCAAAAATTAACATTAGACTTTTATTTTACTAATAAACTTTCCGGGAAGCCTTTTATAAACTTCTGTCTGAGTTTTGAGGCCCTGGAAGATAAAGGGCAAAATAGGTCAAGTTTTAAATTATAAATTATTAAATCTGTTATTCAAATTATTTAAAAATACAAATAAAATATATTTTTCAAAATTTAAATAATGTAGTTTCTAAAGTGGGAAATAAGTCGATATTTAATACTTTTGTTAATATTGTTGTAAAGTCCGTGGGTTCGATTTAAAATTATAAAACTAATATTCACTTTCACTTTTCTAGAAACTTTTATTTACATCGAATGTACAACAGCTGATTTAAATATCACAATAACAATTTTACATATAAGCTCTTCGCTACATCAACTAATTCGCGATCGTGGCCTGCTTTCTTTTATAATACCAGCGTCGAATTCTCCAGTAAAATCAGTCGTCACTCATACAGCTGTCGAGTCTTTTCGAGAACCATTTTTTATCTCAAAGCGATTGTTGTCGTACTGAAATGAAACAGGGTCGGCTTTGGATAAATTTCGTAACACTGGCCCCCCTTTAATTCTGATCGTCCCGAACATGGAGAGGATTCTCCATGGTAGGGAGCGAGTCGATCTAAATGAACCACCTTCAATTTAGCCTTGGGGTTTCGACGGATCCGGTAGACAACGTCATTCAACCTCTTGACCACCTCGTATGGACCATCCCAGGCGGGTGTAAGCTTTGGGGATTTACCCTTGCTCCGTTGGGGGTTGTACAGCCAGACTTTGTCCCTCTCCTGGAACCCGACTGAATTGGCCTTGAGGTCTTATCGCGTCTTCATCGAGTCACTGGTGGCCAACATCTGCGTTCGGGCTAATTCGTGTATTGCCAGCATGTTATGTCGGAGCTGGTCGGCATAATCGTCGATGTCTTGGGGAGGTTCTTCGGGGAACCAAATGCCAAATCGCAGGGTAATCGCAGCTCCTTTCCGAATAGCACCCTGGCTGGGGTCAGGCCTGTACTATTATGTACAGCAGAGCGATATGCCAACAGGAATAGGGGAATATGCTCAACCCAATCACGCTGGTTATTGCTGACGACCTTGGATAGGTGTTGTTCCAAGGTCCTGTTGAATCTTTCCACCATTCCGTCTGACTGTGGGTGTAATGGTGTTGTTCTCGTTTTCCTGATCCCCAACATCGTGCAGACCTTCTGGATACATTCGATTCGAAGTTACACCCCAGGTCTGATTGTAATTCCATCGGGACGCCAAACCTGCTGAATAGTTGTTCTACTAGCACCCTCGCTACCGTGGTTGCCTCTTGGTTGGGTATCGCATATGCCTCAGGCCATTTGCTGAAGTAATTCATTGCTACCAGAATGTATTTGTTCCCACTCTCAGACTCGGGAAACGGACCGGAGACATCGATGGCAATTCTTTCAAATGGGACGCCCACATTGTACTGCTGCATTCTGCCCTTGGTCCGGGTCTTCGGGACCTTACTGGCTGCACAGATGGCACATTTGCGGCACCAAGCTCTGACGTCTTCGAAGTAATTCACCCAGTAGTACCGCTGGCGAACTTTGTCAATAGTTTTATTCATGCCCAGGTGGCCTCCGGTAATTCCATCATGTACTTCGGTCAGGATGGCTGGTACCTTTTTCTTCGGAACTACCAGTTGGGACTTGGTTTCTCGTCCATCAGCGCTTTCCCAAACTCGCTTGAGCATTCCATTGTCTACTATTAGAGAGTCCCATTGAGCCCATAATGATTTCATCACGCAGGAGTATCTAGCTCCTCGTCCCATCGTGGGCAAGGTGCCCCTCTCGTTTTGAGTGACAGGATTGGTTCGATGTCTGGATCAGCCATTTGGTCCTGAATGCACTGTTCCGTTGTCCAGTCTTCATTGGCCTGCACTCGGATCTGCCTGATGGAGATACCCTCTCGCAGTTCCGTCTTCAGACAATGTCCGCATTCCGCTCTACAGGGTCTTCTGGATAGGACATCGGCATTATTGTGCAAATGGCCGGCACGGTGTTCCACCTTGAAGTCGTATTGCTGTAATTTCTCCATCCATCTGGCCAGTTGTCCTTCCGGTGCCTTCATGTCCAGCAGCCATTTGAGTGCGGCATGATCTGTTCGGATTAAGAAATGACGACCATAGAGATATTTGTGGAAATGGTCTACAGCCCTTATTATTGCAAGAAGTTCTTCTTCTTCTTCTTCTGGTGACGCAATAATTTCTTTCCGGTTTCGAGAATCCACGGCTGTAATACTGGATCACTCTCTCTTCACCATCTGTGTTGCTGGCGTCGGTGTCTAAGATGAACTTGCCGGACTGTGTAGGAAAGGCTAGGATTGGGCTGGAACATAGTGCTGCCTTCAGTCGCCTGAATGATGTTTCGCAATCCTGATTCCAATGGAAGGTCTCTTTCTCAGTGGTCTGCCGATGTAGAGGGGCGGCGATGGTGGCAAATCCCTCAACAAAACGTCGGTAGTATGAACAGAGGCCCAAGAAGCTTCGGAGTTCATGTTTGTCTCTTGGAACTGGCCAATCACGGATGGCTTCTATCTTGTCTTCGTTGGTGCGAATTCCTGACTCGGGCACTACGTGGCCCAAAAACTCTACTTCTTTTTGGAACAAGGAACACTTCTTCGGATTGAGTCTCAGGTTGGCATTATTAATTCTGGTGAATACTTCGTCCAGGTTCTTCAGATGGTCGTCGAATGTCTGACCCATGACTAGAATGTCGTCGAGGTATACAAAGCACGTCCTCCATGTTAACCCGCTCAGTACATACTCCAATAGCCTCTCAAATGTAGCGGGTGCATTACATAACCCAAAGGGCATGACCGTGAATTGAAACAGCCCTTTACTGGTTGAGAACGCTGTCTTCTCTCTGTCGTTTGCGTGTAGACCAACCTGCCAATATCCACTTTTTAGGTCTAGTGTGGAGAACCTACGGGAGCCTGCTAGTGTGGTCAAAGTGTCATCGATTCGGGGTAATGGATCCACGCAAAATCGGGTGGTCCATTCTTCTTTTTAACTAGCACGACGGGAGCAGACCATGGGCTGATGGATGGCTCAATAACTCCATTTTGTAACATGGACTCGATGTTTTCCTCGACTGCCTGTTGTTGCCCCAATGGTAGTCGTCTAGGTGGTATTCTGATGGGTTGAGCCTTTCCGATATCTATTCGATGCTGGATGATGTTGGTGCGACCGATGGTTCCATTTTTACTGTTAAAAATTTGCCAGTGCTTTGTGATAAATTGCTTGGCTTTCTTCTGGTTCTCTGGTGTCAAGTGTGTCAAATGGTCCGCAAACTATAGTAGGAACTCTTTATCGGGCCCTGTCTCCTTCACCGACGTCTGGTACTCTTCTTCGCAATTGATGATGGTTTCTACTGGCTCGAAATAAGCTATCTCTTTGTTGTTGGGCAAATTCAGGACTCGGATTGGTATATCTCGTCCGGTTTTAAATATAGCCCGTCCATTTTTTCCATTCTCCGAGTTTCCATAAATCAAATTACGATTTTAATTGCACTTAATCCTTTACTTCTGATCACCAAATTTGTTGTAAAGTCCGTGGGTTCAATTTAAAATTATAAAATTAATATTCACTTTCACTTTTCTAGAAACTTTTATTTACATCGAATGTAGAACAGCTGATTCAAATATCACAATAACAATTTCACATATAAGCTCTTCGCTCCATCAACTAAATCGCGATCGTGGCCTGCTTCCTTTTATAAAACCAGCGTCGAATTCTCCAGTAAAATCAGTCATCAGTCCTACAGCTGTCGAGTCTTTTCGAGAACCATTTTTTATCTCAAAGCGATTGTTGTCGTACTGAAATGAAACAGGGTCGGCTTTGGATAAATTTCGTAACAATACCTTTTAAACAAATGATTTAAAAATATGATATATTTGTAATCCACATAATGAGCCATTTATCTGATATATTACATGATGCGTTTGAAAATTGAATTCTTATTTTCCATTTAATTGTATAATTTGTTCCTAAAATTACTATGGGGGTTTTCTAACAATTTTTCTTATAAATTTCAAATGAGCTCCAGTACCCCTAATTATTTTCAAAATTTTAGGTAGTATGGTTTCGGAAATAAAGCGAGAAAAGAATATTTTTATATATATATTTATGTTAATCTTGTAAACAATTAATTTTAAAAATATGAAAAATATATATTTGTATTCCTCATAATGAGTCCTTTCATTTGATGTATTGCATGATGCGTTAAAAAAATATTTTTTTATTTACCGTTTAATTATATAATTTGGAGCCCCAATATTAATATTAGAGATTTCTTCATATTTTTCCTGTAAACAAAAAAAATTAGGTCTTATAATTTGGGGAATAACGGGGGGAATGGGTAATTTTTTTAAAATACTTTTTCAATATATTTTAAAATATTCATTTAAAAAAAATTAAAAAAATGTATTTGTGTTCGTCATAATGAGCCCTGTGTTTTATATATTACATGATCCGTTAGATAGTTAAGGTATTATTAAATATTCATAATTTGTTTGTTCATATTTGATTTTTGATTAATTATTGATTGATATTACAATTTGAGATTTATGTGGTGATTTTTGAAGAAATAATATCTATAATATAAAGTATATGCTATATTGTGTTTAATTTGGACGAAAGTTAATTGGTAGTTCAAGAACCCAACAGAAAGAGTCTTAATAGCCGGAGCAGAGAGAAGAAAATTATGTGGAGTTTTTATATCGAAAGGTAAAAATAAATAAAAAGTGAAAACATTCAGTGATTCAATTTAAAATACCAATACCAAAACTAAAAACTCCATAACAATATATATATATATATATATAGGTTTTAGGTGCTTTCCGGGAATTCATCCGCGTAGTTGATAACTGATCCCTGCCGGGATCGATGGTAAAATGACGACGTTTCGGCAGAGTCACATCTGCCCTCTTCAGGTCGGTTCGCATAATTCTCGTAGCCTTCTGCTTTCGCTTCTAGTTACTCGAATACTAAGATTTTCTGAAGCGAGCGCGCTGTTATATAGTAGCGGCTCGGCGCCTATCGGTTGACACCGTGAACGGCTGCGTGTGATTGGCCCTTGGCACTCAGTGGGCACGGCTCCATCCTGCTGATTTGTTATTTCCGGTTGAGTTGTTATTGGACGGGTCCGGGCCGGTACGGTCTTTAATAGGATTTTCCAAAAATTCGATAAGTTCTGAATTTCATTGCGTGCGTATAGACTGTGAGGTCTCTTCGCTATTTCAATTGCCTCTCTTACGAGTCTTGATTTCGGGTGTTCTATATTTGCCAGTACTCTGGTGTTCTCAAAGTCTATTCGGTGTGACATCGTGGTGGCGTGTTCCGCAATGGATGTTGTTTTTTCCTGCTTTCTTACAGCGTTCTGGTGTTCATCACGTCTAGCTTGAATTCTTCTATTAGTTTGCCCCACATAGGTTTTATGACAGTCTGCACATGGAATCTCGTACACTCCCTGTTGTTATAAAGGGATCCTCGTCTTCGGAGTCCTCAACACCGTGCTTATTTTTCTGTCTGTATTGAAAATAGTATTAATATTGTGTCTCCGTAGCATTCTTGCAATACTGTCCGTGGTCCCCTTGACATACGGTAAATAAACCTTGGTTATTGGTGTCTCATGCTCCTCGTCTGTTTGTCTCGGTTTTGACTTTAGGGCTCTTTGTATATTTCGGTCTGTAAATCCGTTTTGTCTCAGAGCTTTTTTTAAACTGTCCATTTCCTGTTTGATGTTATCCTGGTTAGCTAGCCTTTGTGATCTGGTTACTAAAGTCTTGACGACGGCTTGTAGTTGGGCTGGGTGGTGATGAGAATTAGCATGAAGGTATCTGTTGGTGTGAGTTGCTTTCCTATATACTGTATGGCCAAGGGTTCTATCTTGCTTCCTATTTATGAGAACATCAAGGAATGGCAGTTGATTGTTGGCTTCAACCTCCATGTTAAATTTTATTTTGTGATGGATGCCATTAAGGTGATCTAAAAAAGTATTGAGGTGTTCCCTCCCATGATGCCAAATCACAAATGTATCATCCACATATCGCAACCACAGACTGGGTTTAAGAGTTGTTGTTCTTAGTGCCAACTCTTCAAAGTTCTCCATAAAAAGGTTCGCTATAACTGGTGAGAGTGGCGATCCCATTGGAGCTCCTTCCACTTGTTTGTATCGTTGGTTCTCGTAAACAAAATAGGTGTTCATCAGAGAGTGCTTTGTTAAGTCTACAAGGTGTTGAGGTGGTTTGTATTTTTCTATTATGATATCCAAGGCTTCGTCGATAGGGATGTTGGTGAAAAGGGACACTACGTCAAAACTTACAAGAAGACACTCTGGTTGTAAGACCGTTTTTCTAAGAATTTCGATGAAATGTGTCGAATTTTTTACATATGAGTCTGCCCTCTCTGCAAACGGTTGAAGTTGTTGGGCTAGGTATTTGGCTAGGTGTTGTGTTGGGGATCCAATTGAGCTTACTATTGGCCCCAAAGGTGCAGCTTCTTGATGTACTTTTGGCAACCCATAGAATTTCGGACATCTCGATGACTTTTCACTTGGAATGAGTTGCAGTTGGAGATTTTTGTCTATCCTACTTGCTTGGATTTTGGCCTTGGTTGTTTTCTCTAGATAAGTTGTTGGGTCAGTAGTAATTTGTTTATATGCTGGATCTTGAAGCAATATTTGAATTGTGTTTGAATAATCCGCTGTATCTAAAATTACAGTCGCATTTGCTTTATCAGCAGGTAAAATGACAATGTCCTTGTTGAGGCGCAGTTGTTTCAAGGCCTCATTTTCTTCTATAGATAGGTTCCTTTTGGGTGGTTTAGACTTTCTTAGAACATGTGACACATCTTGTCTAATTATTTCAGCGGTGTTCGCTTCTAATTTTGAAACTGCTGTTTCCACGCCACATATTATGCTCTCTGTTGGTATGTGTGAGAGAGCAATAGCATAATTGAATCCCTTAGCCAACACGCCAATCGAGGAAGTGTTCAATTGGACCGAAGATAAGTTATAAACCGTTTTATTCGTTTCCAATTGCTGTGAGGTTAGACTGTGACCGTTATTTTCCGAGACAAATTCGTTTTTGGGCTTCTGTTGGAGCTTCAATTTGTTAAATTTTGCCTGTTGTTGCATTGTTGTTAACTCTGCATTCGTTTCGGCCCTAAATACGCTAATCTCATCGAATTTATCCCATATTATCGGGTGGAGTGTATTGCTTACCTGTAGGTGGATATCTAGGAGTTTAGTATTAAGAACATCCAAATCTCTTCTGACATCACGTATGGCTTCCCTAAGTAGGGCACAACTAGCTTTCCATAAGATATTCTGTGTTTTTCTGTTTTTCTTCCAGAACTTTACCGTCATGTTTTTTGGAATAACTCCTTCATCGCGGCATCGTTGTAAAAAATGTAGATCGCACAAAAGTTTGCTTCTTTTCGCGCGTAATTTCTCAAATGTTTTACACAAATGAAAAGTATTCTCCCCGTAGAGATTCACTATATTTGTATTTAAGTTTTCGCGGGCACTAAATGTTTTAGGTGGTTTCCGGGAATTCATCCGCGTAGTTGATAACTGATCCCTGCCGGGATCGATGGTAAAATGACGACGTTTCGGCAGAGTCACATCTGCCCTCTTCAGGTCGGTTCGCATAATTCTCGTAGCCTTCTGCTTTCGCTTCTAGTTACTCGAATACTAAGATTTTCTGAAGCGAGCGCGCTGTTATATAGTCGCGGCTCGGCGCCTATCGGTTGACACCGTGAACGGCTGCGTGTGAATGGCCAATAGTAAGCTCAATTGGATCCCCAACACAACACCTAGCCAAATACCTAGCCCAACAACTTCAACCGTCTGCAGAGGGGGCAGACTCATATGTAAAAAATTCGACACATTTGATCGAAATCCTTAGAAAAACGGTCTTACAACCAGAGTGTCTTCTTGTAAGTTTTGACGTAGTGTCCCTTTTCACCAACATCCCTATCGACGAAACCTTGGATATCATAATAGAAAAATACAAACCACCTCAACACCTGGTAGACTTAACAAGGCACTGTCTGATGAACACCTATTTTGTTTACGAGAACCAACGATACAAACAAGTGTAAGGAGCTCCAATGGGATCGCCCCTCTCACCAGTTATAGCGAACCTTTTTATGGAGAACTTTGAGGAGTTGGCACTAAGGACAACAACTCTTAAACCCAGTTTGTGGTTGCGATATGTGGATGATATATTTGTGATTTGGCCTCATGGGAGGGAACACCTCAATACTTTTTTAGATCACCTTAATGGCATCCATCACAAAATAAAATTTACCATGGAGTTTGAAGCCAACAATCAACTGCCATTCCTTGATGTTCTCATAAATAGGAAGCAAGATGGAACTCTTGGCCATACAGTATATAGGAAAACAACTCACACCAACAGATACCTTCATGCTAATTCTCATCACCATCCAGCCCAAATACAAGCCGTCGTCAAGACTTTAGTAACCAGATCACAAAGGCTAGCTGACCAGGATAACATCAAACAGGAAATGGACAGTTTAAAAACAGCTCTGAGACAAAACGGATTTACAGACCGAAATATACAAAGAGCCCTAAAGTCAAAACCGAGACAAACAGACGAGGAGCATGAGACACCAATAACCAAGGCTTATTTACCGTATGTCAACGGGACCACGCACAGTATTGCAAGAATTCTACGGTGACACAATATTGATACTATTTTCAATAGAGACAGAAAAATAAGCACGGTGTTGAGGACTCCGAAGACGAGGATCCCTTTAGAACAACAGGAGTGTACGAGATTCCATGTGCAGGCTGTCATAAAACCTATGTGGGGCAAACTAATAGAAGAATTCAAGCTAGACGTGATGAACACCAGAACGCTGTAAGAAAGCAGAAAAAAACAACATCCATTGCGGAACACGCCACCACGATGTCACACCGAATAGACTTTGAGAACACCAGAGTACTGGCAAATATAGAACACCCGAAATCAAGACTCGTAAGAGAGGCAATTGAAATAGCGAAGAGACCTCACAGTCTAAACGCACGCAATGAAATTCAGAACTTATCGAATTGTTGGAAAATCCTATTAAACACCGTACCGGCCCGGACCCGTCCAATAACAACTCAACCGGAAATAACAAATCAGCAGGATGGAGCCGTGCCCACTGAGCGACAAGGGCCAATCACACGCAGCCGTTCACGGTGTCAACCGAAGAGGGCAGATGTGACTCTGCCGAAACGTCGTCATTTTATCATCGATCCCGGCAGGGATCAGTTATCAACTACGCGGATGAATTCCCGGAAACCACCTAAAACATTTAGTGCCCGCGAAAACTTAAAAACAAATATAGTGAATATCTACGGGGAGAATCCTTTTCATTTGTGTAAAACATTAGAGAAATTACGCGCGAAAAGAAGCAAACTTTTGTGCGATCTACATTTTTTACAACGATGTCGCGATGAAGGAGTTATTCCGAAAAACATGACGGTAAAGTTCTGGAAGAAGAACAGAAAAACACAGAATATCTTATGGAAAGCTAGTTGTGCCCTACTTAGGGAAGCCATACGTGATGTCAGAAGAGATTTGGATGTTCTTAATACTAAACTCCTAGATATCCACCTACAGGTAAACAATACACTCCACCCGATAATATGGGATAAATTCGATGAGATTAGCGTATTTAGGGCCGAAACGAATGCAGAGTTAACAACAATGCAACAACAGGCAAAATTTAACAAATTGAAGCTCCAACAGAAGCCCAAAAACGAATTTGTCTCGGAAAATAACGGTCACAGTCTAACCTCACGGCAATTGGAAACGAATAAAACGGTTTATAACTTATCTTCGGTCCAATTGAACACTTCCTCGATTGGCGCGTTGGCTAAGGGATTCAATTACGGTATTGCTCCCTCTCACATACCAACAAAGAGCATAATATGTGGCGTGGAAACAGCAGTTTCAAAATTAGATGCGAACACCGCTGAAATAATTAGACAAGATGTGTCACATGTTCTAAGAAAGTCTAAACCACCCAAAAGGAACCTATCTATAGAAGAAAATGAGGCCATGAAACAACTGCGCCTCAACAAGGACATTGTCATTCTACCTGCTGATAAAGGAAATGCGACTGTAATTTTAGATACAGCGGATTATTCAAACAAAATTCAAATATTGCTACAAGATCCAGCATATAAACAAATTACTACTGACCCAACAACTTATCTAGAAAAAACAACCAAGGCCAAAATCCAAGCAAGTAGGATCGACAAAAATCTCCAACTGCAACTCATTCCGCGTGAAAAGTCATCGAGATGTCCGAAATTCTATGGGTTGCCAAAAGTACATAAAGAAGGTGCACATTTGAGGCCAATAGTAAGCTCAATTGGATCCCCAACACAACACCTAGCCAAATACCTAGCCCAACAACTTCAACCGTTTGCAGAGGGGGCAGACTCATATGTAAAAAATTCGACACATTTCATCGAAATTCTTAGAAAAACGGTCTTACAACCAGAGTGTCTTCTTGTAAGTTTTGACGTAGTGTCCCTTTTCACCAACATCCCTATCGACGAAGCCTTGGATATCATAATAGAAAAATACAAACCACCTCAACACCTTGTAGAGTTAACAAAGCACTCTCTGATGAACACCTATTTTGTTTACGAGAACCAACGACACAAACAAGTGGAAGGAGCTCCAATGGGATCGCCACTCTCACCAGTTATAGCGAACCTTTTTATGGAGAACTTTGAGGAGTTAGCACTAAGAACAACAACTCTCAAACCCAGTCTGTGGTTGCGATATGTGGATGATACATTTGTGATTTGGCCTCATGGGAGGGAACACCTCAATACTTTTTTAGATCACCTTATTGGCATCCATCACAAAATAAAATTTACCATGGAGGTTGAAGCCAACAATCAACTGCCATTCCTTAATGTTCTCATAAATAGGAAGCAAGATGGAACCCTTGGCCATACAGTATATAGGAAAGCAACTCACACCAACAGATACCTTCATGCTAGCTCTCATCACCACCCAGCCCAACTACAAGCCGTCGTCAAGACTTTAGTAACCAGATCACAAAGGCTAGCTGACCAGGATAACATCAAACAGGAAATGGACAGTTTAAAAACAGCTCTGAGACAAAATGGATTTACAGACCGAAATATACAAAGAGCCCTAAAGTCAATGTGTGTTAAGCTAGCAGAGCCATTTCATAACGCCCAAATGGGACCAACTCCAGAATTTATTGCTAATTTATTACGCAAAAATTAAATTTATTGCTCCCACCCATCCCGAGAAACAGGGGCTATGCTAACTTTAGACTAAAGTTAGCATAGCCATATTCTATATCTCGGGAACGAACGGTGCTAACGGGGTGATCTTGGTGGCGTATTTTATTGCTAATTAATTGCTATCGAATGGCACTAGAGCAAATATCCAAAAAATACCCCTACATCATTACGATTTCATTCCTCCAACGCCTTTCAAGAAACTGTGGACACGCCAACTTTAGACTAAAGTTAGCATAGCGATATCTATATCTCCGGAACCAACAGCGCTACCGGGGTGATCTTGGGGGCGTATTTTATTGCTAATTAATTGCTATCGAATAGTACCAGGGCCAATACCCAAAACCTACCCCTTCATCCCCTACTGAATTTCTCACCCCTGACAAGTAACAAAAATATTTATTTCAATGTTTTTTGTTGTTAAAATCAGTAGAGTTTTAATTGATAATTAATTGCTGAAGTTCGACCCTCGTATAGATTTCATAGGTTCAGCCCTCTCCGTGAAACTGTGGCTATGCCAACTTTAGACTAAAGTTAGCATAGCCATATCTATATCTCCGGAACGAACGTCGTTATCGGTATGGTCTTGGGGGCGTATTTTATTGCTAATTAATTGCTATCGAATGGCCCCAGACTATAAACCCAAAAAACTATCCCTTCATCCACTACTCAATTTCTCACCACCTGACAAGTAAGAAAAATATTGATTTCACTGTTTTTCGTTATTCAAATCAGTAGACTTTTAATTGTTAATTAATTCCTGAAGGTATACCTTCGTTACGATTTTATTGCTCCAACCCCTTGCGACAAACTGTGGCTATGCTAACTTTATAATAAAGCCATATCAATATGTCCGGAACAAATATCGTTATGGGTATGGTCTTGGGGCGTATTTTGTTGCTAATTAATTGCTATCGAATGGCACCAGACTATAAACCCAAAAACTACCCCTTCAACCCCCACTCAATTTCTCACCCCCTGACACTTACTTGTTAAAATGAGTAGAATTTGAATCGCTAACTAATTGCTGAAGGTCTACCTTTGTTACGATTTTATTGCTTCAACCCCTTGCGAGAAACTGTGGCTATGCTATCTTTAGACTAAAGTTAGTATAGCCCTATCTATATCTTCGGAACGAAGGGCGCTACTCGTATGGTATTGGGTGCGTATTTTATTGCTAATTAATTGCTATCGAATGGCACCAGATCAAATACTCAGTAACTACCCCTTCATCCCTTACTCAATTTCTCACCCCACCCCTCACAATTAACAAAAATATGTATTTCAATGTTTTTGGTTGTTAAAATGTGTAGACTTTTAATGGCTAACTATTTGCTGAAGGTCTACTTTTGTTACGATTTTCTTGCTTCAGTTAAGGGCGCCATACTTGCATTTTTCGAGGACATTTGTATGATTTGAGACCTGGTCTCAAAAATATTAAGAAATTGATGAGGAGAACATAAACTAATTAAAGGACCCTTCATTCAACCTTACTCAAGAAGTTATTACTGCATTAAATTGTATGCAAACGAAAACTAGGAATAATGTTTAACGAAAACTTTTAACGAAATATTTACATACAAGTTATTATTTGAGGATATTTATGTATCCAAAATCATATCATATCATTTGAGGACTGTTACTATCTCATCTCAAATCAACATAAATACTCAGCATACCATCATTAGTTCAGGTTTAAATGTGTTTTGTCGCTTGGACTATATGGAATGAGATTTTATACTTAAAAGGTTGATAAATATACTTTAATATTTGTCGTTGAATAAGTAGTAAAACATCATTAGTAGAAGTATTGAGATGCAAGATATAGTAAAGAAGTAAAAAAGAACAATTAATTTAAACATATTAAGTATATTTTCAATAATGATAAAACATCCGACATACTATTAGGAAAGAATGAAAATAATTAAACTTGAGCTCAAACCAATATGTTTTACAGATCTTCAACAGAAGCAACTATCGACACTGTATGATATATTTTTCAAGCACATAAATTATTAACTATTATATCAAACAAACAAGTACAGATTAATTAAGAAATGTATCATTCATTTAAAATTGTTAATATTGGAACCCATGAGAGAAATTGAATCGAATTAATGTTAATTATAAAATAGCGTCTCAAGTAGTTTAATACACTTTTTAATGAGAAAATTACGAATATTTATTGTTTATGAACAATCTTTTGTTATTGTGAATTAATTATCTTTATCCTATCTTAATAGTATGCAAGTTCAATTCGGCAACACTGTTCGTTCGGGGAAACCGAAGAATGGCTTGAAATGTTCTTGTTATTGTTTTGCAGGGAGTAGATAGTTTTGTGGGTGCAAGCCGTGCAAGGCCCACTAAATTCAGCGAATCGGACTCGGATGTTTCCTTTTAAATACTTAAGAAACAATTTAGTAAATACGTATTTTGATTATCGAATTTTGTTTTCTTCAGCATAGAGACTGTGAATGTCATTTATAAAGAACTAATATCAATGTAACTATGATTACTAACATATAAAGGGTTTCCCTATTAAGGATTTGTTTACGTGTTATGAAAGAAAAACAGCTAATACATTTTTAAACATTGCCTAGATAATTTATAGTTCTGTAACAAACTTTTTGATAATCTGTGAATCGGAACTATATTTGTAGTATCAATTATGTAACGGTATTGTTTAGGATTGATTCATATATTCAAAATTGATCAATACAAATATTTACATCCAAGTATTAGGGAATTATGAAGTCCAAATATTGTGTTTAAATTATAACATATCCAAAATATTCACTGTAAGATACTAGGTGTTAAAGGTTATATGCAATATCAGATTTTTACACTTTGGTAAATACCACCACCATCCACCATACTTAAAATTACTGCATTTTTCCAAACATTTCGGGGTCTCGGCCAGACCCTTTTGTCAATGGCACAGAAACTATAAAAAAATCACAATTCTAAAATTTAAAATTAAAATGTATGACAATATTAAGTGACGTATGACGTAACTAAGAGATATTAATTTGATAAAATACAAGGTAGCAGAGAAACATCTAAAAATCATGTAATAGTAACTTTCATTTCACATTGCAGGAATTTGAAAGGATAATCTTCAGAATTTTATGTGGCGCTCCTAGGTGCGACTTTGTTATAAGATTCGCCAAAAAAGCGATCAAAGAATTCTGTTAACTCAGTGATCCCATTAAAATCATAGACCAAAACCAAGGAAAAACCTTATGAACTATACCGATACTGAGTTGTTCACAACGACAGGACCATTAATTTTTCTTATAGTTTCTTTACCATTGACAACGGGGTCCGACATAGACCCCGAATCGTTTGGAAAGATACAGTTATTTTAAGTATTGCGGTCTTATTTCCCAAAGAATGCTTAAACATTAACTACATAACTCACAACTATCCTTCAGGAAACAAATATTATCAGAAATGCATAAATAGTTTATTTTTCGGTTTCAAACCGAATCCTTGATAGTTCTCCCCTTACTACAAGGTACATATATGGTTTGTCACTAACCGTTCGTATACAAACAAAGAATAATATAATACCTACGTAACATTCAACCAAGGTTAGTTTTTTAATATTTGCGCTCACACTCCTCACAATGGTTTCTGAAAAATATAGATAAATTAAGTAATTGAAATTGAAGATTTAGTATCTAATAGCAATTGAAGTTGAAACAGATAATTAAATCAAATTCTTTCAATAAAAAAAAAACTAATTAACTGTAAGATTTTTTCTATACCATACTATATTAGTCTATTTGTTGAAATCAATTATTAATTTAAAAAAACAGTTAAAAATATGACATTGTTTTCTACGTGTATGACAGATTATCAATTAAAGTAGAATACTTATCGAGAATTGAAAACTAACTTCGTTTTATTTTAAGAGACACAGTAGATATTAGATTTTGCCTAAAATGCATTTTTTTTCGGGCTTCAGGAATACAACAAAACTATAAGAAATGAGCAAATCAATTAAAATATTTAACTTCAATTACTTAATTTTAGTTTGGTAAAATAAATCATTGCTTATATTATTCAGTATATGTATATTTAACATAATATTTCTTCTATTACAATACAGATCAGTCACGATTAATATTATGTTCGATTGTTTTTGTAAACTTTTAATAATACTGTAAATAATTTACATAATATGCAGGCATTTGTTGACGTACTGCTCAACTTTATATTTTTAAGGATAATATCCTACCATTATTCATGGCTCTATGAATATTTTTTATGCACCATCGGCCGACGGAAGAACTGACTCAAATAATCCTTCTAAGAAATGTTGGTAAATAAATACTCAAATTACAGTATTATCATCAATAGTATTTCCTATATATTTTCATCTTTAAAATACTTTCAGTAAATTAATAGTCATTAAACAGTTTGCTACACACACAATCTGATGAGGAATAAAAAACTGTAAAAGTTCATTTCCTTAACCAAATTTTTAGAACGTTTTCAAACTCAGACTATACATAATGAAGATTTTATTTTTAATTCTTCATAAATTGGAAAGTGTTTTACATATTTTCAGATTAGAAAAAAGACTCTCCTAAATACTTTACATAAAACAATTTATTGAAAGTTAACTACAATTGTCGGAAAATACAACATGCATAATAAGGTGAATAATGACTCAGTTAGTTAACTTTTAAGTTGAATCCACCTGTATATCGATAATTTTGACCTATTATTCGGAGAGACACTTAATATTTTTTCGCAGTAATGTAAATTCCCAATATTAGATGGAGTCTTTTACAAGGTTGTCAAACGTTCTGATTTGTACTGGTATATTAACGATAAGTGATTCAAATGTTTTAAACTTTATCTTAATAGTATATTTTTAAATAGCGTTAAATAAATGATGTTTTGGTGTGTCTTAGCACTGCCGAAATTATAATAAAGTTTTTATTTCTTATAGGTAACTTCCTACATTGCGTATTGTTTGGTATAATATGTTACTTACATCGAGTAATCAATAGCACCATTCGTACACTTTGTGCAGTTCATTTGAAATAGCATTTTGTTAGTTGTATGTTGGCCATTTGTACAGGAAATTTAAAAGCTAGGCTTGGGAGTATCTAAATGAAATTTTTTGAAATAAACTGACTAAAAATAAATAAGAATGGCACAAATTCTAAATTCAATCTTGAATATCGATTATAACAACAAAATTCCAATTGCAGTAAGGCTCGAGAAAAAATTACCATAAACGGATTCAGAAAAAATAAGTAGGGTAATGTATAATTTGAAAACATTCATGGATACATAGTATTATTCGACAACCATCCTATAATTATATCTACAATTAATAAGTATCATATACAGTCAACTGATTTTAATAACGAAGAACATTGAAATAAATATTTTTGTTACTTGTCAGGGGGTGAGAAATTGAGTAGGTGATGAAGGGATAGTTTTTGGGTTTTTGGTCTGGTGTCATTCAATAGCAATTAATTAGCCATAAAATAGGCCCCCAAGATCATACCGATAACGACGTTTGTTCCGGAGATATAGATATGGCTATGCTAAATTTAGTCTAAACTTGGGATAACCACAGTATCTCAGAAGGGGTTGACGCAATAAATTCCTAACGAAAGTAGAGCTTCAGCAATTAATTAGCAAATAAAAGTCTACTGAAGTTAACAACGAAAAATATTGAAATAAAAAATTTTTGTTTTTTGTCAGGGGGTGAGAAATTCAGTGGGAGATGAAGGGGTAGTTTTTGGATATTTGCACTGATGTCATTGGATAGCAATTGATTAGCAATAAAATACACCCTCAAGATCACCCCGGTAGCACTGTTCGTTCCGGAGATATAGTGGCTATGCTAACTTTAGTCTAAAGTTGGCGTGTCCACACTTTCTCGGAAGGGGTTGGAGGAATGAAATCGTAATGAGGGTAAAACTTCAGCAATTAAAAGTCTACTGATTTTATACAGCACAAAATATTGAAATTAAATTTTTTCTTTATTGTCGGGGGGTGAGAAATTCAGTAGGGGAAGAAGGGGTATTTTTTGGTCATTTGCTCTAGTGCCATTCGATAGCAATTAATTGGCAATAAAATACGCCACCGAGATCACCTCGGTAGCGCTGTTCGTTCCGGAGATATAGAATATGGCTATGCTAATTTTAGTCTAAAGTTGGCTCGCAAGGGGTTGGAGCAATAAAATCGTAACGAAGGTAGACCTTCAGGAATTACTTAACAATTAAAAGTCTACTGATTTGAATAACGAAAAACATTGAAATAAATATTTTTCTTACTTGTCAGGGGGTGAGAAATTGAGTAGTGGATGAAGGGATAGTTTTTTGGGTTTATAGTCTGGGGCCATTCGATAGCAATTAATTAGCAATAAAATACGCCCCCAAGACCATACCGATAACGACGTTCGTTCCGGAGATATAGATATGGCTATGCTAACTTTAGTCTAAAGTTGGCATAGCCACAGTTTCACGGAGAGGGCTGAACCTATGAAATCGTAACGAGGGTCTAACTTCAGCAATTAATTAGCAATTAAAACTCTACTGATTTTAACAACAAAAAACATTGAAATAAATATTTTTGTTATTTGTCAGAGTGTGCGAAATTCAGTAGGGGATGAAGGGGTAGGTTTTGGGTATTCGCCCTGGTACTATTCGATATCAATTAATTAGCAATAAAATACGGCCCCCAAGATCACCCCGGTAGCGCTGTTCGTTCCGGAGATATAGATGTGGCTATGCTAACTTTAGTCTAAAGTTGGGGTGTCCACAGTTTCTTGAAAGGCGTTGGAGGAATGAAATCGTAATGAGGGTAAAACTTCAGCAATTAATTAGCTATAAAAAGTCTACTGATTTTATACAACACAAAATATGGAAACACAATTTTTACGTAATTGTCGGGGGGTGAGAAATTCAGTAGGGGAAGAAGGGGTATTTTTTGGTTATTTGCTGTAGTGCCATTCGATAGCAATTAATTAGCAATAAAATACGCCACCAAGATCACCTCGATAGCGCTGTTCGTTCCGGACATATAGAATATGGCTATGCTAATTTTAGTCTAAAGTTGGCTCTCAAGGGGTTGGAGCAATAAAATCGTAACGAAGGTAGACCTTCAGGAATTACTTAACAATTAATAGTCTACTGATTTGAATAACGAAAAACATTGAAATAAATATTTTTATTACTTGTCAGGGGGTGAGAAATTGAGTAGGGGATGAAGGGATAGTTTTTTGGGTTTATAGTCTGGGGCCGTTCGGTAGCAATTAATTAGCAATAAAATACGCCCCCAAGATCATACCGATAACGACGTTCGTTCCGGAGATATAGATATGGCTATGCTAACTTTAGTCTAAAGTTGGCATAGCCACAGTTTCACGGAGAGGGCTGAACGTATGAAATCGTAACGAGGGTCGAACTTCAGCAATTAATTACCAATTAAAACTCTACTGATTTTAACAACAAAAAACATTGAAATAAATATTTTTGTTATTTGTCAGGGGGTGCGAAATTCAGTAGGGGATGAAGGGGTAGGTTTTGGGTATTCGCCCTGGTACTATTCGATAGCAATTAATTAGCAATAAAATACGCCCCAAGATCACCCCGGTAGCGCTGTTCGTTCCGGAGGTATAGATGTGGCTATGCTAACTTTAGTCTAAAGTTGGGGTGTTCACAGTTTCTTGAAAGGCGTTGGAGGAATGAAATCGTAATGACGGTTGAACTTCAACAATTAATTAGCAATTAAAAGTCTACTGATTTTATACAACACAAAATATGGAAATAATTGTCGGGGGTGAGAAATTCAGTAGGGGATGAAGGGGTATTTTTTGGTTATTTGCCCTAGTGCCATTCGATAGCAATTAATTAGCAATAAAATACGCCACCAAGATCACCCCGATAGCGCTGTTCGTTCCCGAGATATAGAATATGGCTATGCTAACTTTAGTCTAAAGTTAGCATAGCCACTGTTTCTCGGGATGGGTAGGAGCAATAAATTTAATTTTTGCGTAATAAATTAGCAATAAATTCTGGAGTATGTCCCATTTGGGCGTTATGAAATGGCTCTGCTAGCTTAACACACATCTAAAGTCAAAACCGAGACAAACAGACGAGGAGCATGAGACACCAATAACCAAGGCTTATTTACTGTATGTCAAGGGGACCACGGACAGTATTGCAAGAATTCTACGGAGACACAATATTGATACTATTTTCAATACAGACAGAAAAATAAGCACGGTGTTGAGGACTCCGAAGACGAGGATCCCTTTAGAACAACAGGGAGTGTACGAGATTCCATGTGCACACTGTCATAAAACTATGTAGGGCAAACTAATAAAATTCAAGCTAGACGTGATGAACACCAGAACGCTGTAAGAAAGCACTACGATGTCACACCGAATAGACTTTGAGAACACCAGTGTACTGGCAAATATAGAACACCCGAAATCAAGACTCGTAAGAGAGGCAATTGAAATAGCGAAGAGACCTCACAGTCTAAACGCACGCAATGAAATTCAGAACTTATCGAATTGTTGGAAAATCCTATTAAACACCGTACCGGCCCGGACCCGTCCAATTACATCTCAACCGGAAATAACAAATCAGCAAGATGGAGCCGTGCCCACTGAGCGCCAAGGGCCAATCACACGCAGCCGTTCACGGTGACAACCGATAGGCGCCGAGCCGCGACTATATAACAGCGCGCTCGCTTCAGAAAATCTTAGTATTCGAGTAACTAGAAGCGAAAGCAGAAGGCTACGAGAATTATGCGAACCGACCTGAAGAGGGCAGATGTGACTCTGTCGTCATTTTACCATCGATCCCGGCAGGGATCAGTTATAAGTTTTCGCGGGCACTAAATGTTTTAGGTGGTTTACAGGAATTCAGCCGCGTAGTTGATAACTGATCCCTGCCGGGATCGATGGTAAAATGACGACGTTTCGGCAGAGTCACATCTGCCCTCTTCAGGTCGGTTCGCATAATTCTCGTAGCCTTCTTCTTTCGCTTCTAGTTACTCGAATACTAAGATTTTCTGAAGCGAGCGCGCTGTTATATAGTGGCGACTCGGCGCCTATCGGTTGACACCGTGAACGGCTGCGAGTGATTGGCCCTTGGCGCTCAGTGGGCACGGCTCCATCTTGCTGAATTGTTATTTCCGGTTGAGTTGTAATTGGACGGGTCCAGGCCGGTACGGTGTTTAATAGGATTTTCCAACAATTCGATAAGTTCTGAACTTCATTGCGTGCGTTTAGACTGTGAGGTCTCTTCGCTATTTCAATTGCCTCTCTTACGAGTCTTGGTTTCGGGTGTACTATATTTGCCAGTACTCTGGTGTTCTCAAAGTCTATTCGGTGTGACATCGTGGTGGCGTGTTCCGCAATGGATGTTTTTTTTTCCTGCTTTCTTACAGCGTTCTGGTGTTCATCACGTCTAGCTTGAATTCTTCTATTAGTTTGCCCCACATAGGTTTTATGACAGCCTGCACATGGAATCTCGTACACTCCCTGTTGTTCTAAAGGGATCCTCGTCTTCGGAGTCCTCAACACCGGGCTTATTTTTCTGTCTGTATTGAAAATAGTATCAATATTGTGTCTCCGAAGAATTCTTGCAATACTGTCCGTGGTCCCCTTGACATACGGTAAATAAGCCTTGGTTATTGGTGTCTCATGCTCCTCGTCTGTTTGTCTCGGTTTTGACTTTAGATGTTTGTTAAGCTAGCAGAGCCATTTCATAACGCCCAAATGGGACATACTCCAGAATTTATTGCTAATTTATTACGCAAAAATTAAATTTATTGCTCCTACCCATCCCGAGAAACAGTGGCTATGCTAACTTTAGACTAAATTAGCATAGCCATATTCTATATCTCGGGAACGAACAGCGCTATCGGGGTGATCTTGGTGGCGTATTTTATTGCTAATTAATTGCTATCGAATGGCACTAGAGCAAATAACCAAAAAATATCCCTTCATCCCCTACTGAATTTCTCACCCCCCGACAATTACGCCAACTATGCTATGCTATGCCAACTTTAGACTAAAGTTAGCATAGCCATATCTATATCTCCGGAACGAACGTCGTTATCGGTATGATCTTGGGGGCGCATTTTATTGCTAATTAGTTGCTATCGAATGGCCCCAGACTATAAACCCAAAAAACTATCCCTTCATCCCCTACTCAATTTCTCACCCCCCGACAAGTAAGAAAAATATTTATTTCAATGTTTTTAGTTATTCAAATCAGTAGACTTTTAATTGTTAAGTAATTCCTGAACGTCTACCTTCGTTACGATTTTATTGCTCCAACCCTTTGCGAGCCAACTTTAGACTAAAATTAGCATAGCCATATTCTATATCTCCGGAACGAACAGCGCTACCGAGGTGATCTCGGTGGGGTATTTTATTGCCAATTAATTGCTATCGAATGGCACTAGAGCAAATGACCAAAAAATACCCCTACATCCCCTACTGAATTTCTCACCCCCCAACAATAAAGAAAAAATTTAATTTAAATATTTTGTGTTGTATAAAATCAGTAGACTTTTAATTGCTGAAGTTTTACCCTCATTACGATTTCATTCCTCCAACCCCTTCCGAGAAAGTGTGGACACGCCAACTTTAGACTAAAGTTAGCATAGCCACTATATCTCCGGAACGAACACTGCTACCGGGGTGATCTTGAGGGTGTATTTTATTGGTAATCAATTGCTATCGAATGACATCAGTGCTAATATCCAAAAACTACCCCTTCATCTCCCACTGAATTTCTCACTCCCTGACAAAAAACAAAAATTTTTATTTCAATCTTTTTCGTTGTTAACTTCAGTAGACTTTTATTTGCTAATTAATTGCTGAAGCTCTACTTTCGTTACGATTTTATTGCGTCAACCCCTTTTGAGATACTGTGGTTATCCCAAGTTTAGACTAAATTTAGCATAGCCATATCTATATCTCCGGAACAAACGTCGTTATCGGTATGGTCTTGGGGGCCTATTTTATGGCTAATTAATTGCTATTGAATGGCACCAAACCAAAAACCCAAAAACTATCCCTTCATCACCTACTCAATTTCTAACCCCCTGACAAGTAACAAAAATATTTATTTCACTGTTCTTCGTTATTAAAATCAGTTGACTGTATATGATATAGGACTATACTTATTAATTGTAGATATAATTATAGGATGGTTGTCGAATAATACTATGTATCCATGAATGTTCTCAAATTATACATTACCCTACTTATTTTTTCTGAATCCGTTTATGGTAATTTTTTCTCGAGCCTTACTGCAGTTGGAACTTTGTTGTTGTAATCGATATTCAAGATTGAATTTAGAATTTGTGCCATTCTTATTTATTTTTAGTCAGTTTATTTCGAAAAATTTCATTCAGATACTCCCAAGCCTAGCTTTTAAATTTCCTCTACAAATGGCCTACATACTTCTAACAAAATGCTATTTCAAATGAACTGCACAAAGTGTACGAATGGTGCTATTAATTACTCGATGTAAGTAACATATTATACCAAACAATACGCAATGTAGGAAGATACCTATAAGAAATAAAAACTATTATCATTTCGGCATTGCTAAGACACACCAAAACATCATTTATTAACGCTATTTAAAAATATACTATTAAGATAAAGTTTAAAACATTTAAATCACTTATCGTTAATATACCAGTACAAATCAGAACGTTTGACAACCTTGTAAAAGACTCCATCTAATATTGGGAATTTACATTAGTGCGAAAAAATATTAAGTGTCTCTCCGAATAATAGGTCAAAATTATCGATATATAGGTGGATTCAACTTAAAAGTTAACTGAGTCATTATTCACCTTATTATCATTATTCACCTTATTATGCATGTTGTATTTTCCGACAATTGTAGTTAACTTTCAATAAATTGTTTTATGTAAAGTATTTGGGACAGTCTTTTTTCTGATCTGAAAATATGTAAAACACTTTCCAATTTATGAAGAATTAAAAATAAAATCTTCATCATGTATAGTCTGAGTTTGAAAACGTTCTGAAAATTTGGTTAAGGAAATGAACTTTTACAGTTTTTTATTCCCCATCAGATTGTGTGTGTAGCAAACTGTTTAATGATTATTAATTTACTGAAAGTATTTTAAAGATGAAAATATATAGGAAATACTATTGATGATAATGCTGTAATTTGAGTATTTATTTACCAACATTTCTTAGAAGGATTATTTGAGGCAGTTCTTCCGTCGGCCGATGGTGCATCAAAAATATTTATATAAACATGAATAATGGTAGGATTTTATCGTTAAAAATATAAAGTTCAGCAGTACGTCAACAAATGCCTGCATATTATGTAAATTATTTACAGTATTATTAAAAGTTTACAAAAACAATCGAACATAATATTAATCGTGATTGATCTGTATTGTAATAGAAGAAATTTTATGTTAAATATAAATATACTGAATAATATAAGCAATGATTTTACCAAACTAAAATTGAGTAATTGAAGTTAAAGATTTTAATTGATTTGCTCATTTCTTATAATTTTGTTGTATTCCTGAAGCCCGAAAAAATACATGCAGTTTTGCAAGAATTCTACGGAGACAAAATATTGATACTATTTTCTATAAAGACAGAAAAATAAGCACCGTGTTGAGGACTCCGAAGACGAGGATCCCTTTAGAACAACAGGGAGTGTACGAGATTCCATGTGCACACTGTCATAAAACTTATGTAGGGCAAACTAATAGAAGAATTCAAGCTAGACGTGATGAACACCAGAACGCTGTAAGAAAGCAGGAAAAAACAACATTCATTGCGGAACATGCCACCACGATGTCACACCGAATAGACTTTGAGAACACCAGAGTACTGGCAAATATAGAACACCCGAAATCAAGACTCGTAAGAGAGGCAATTGAAATAGCGAAGAGACCTCACAGTCTAAACGCACGCAATGAAATTCAGAACTTATCGAATTGTTGGAAAATCCTATTAAACACCGTACCGGCCCGGACCCGTCCAATAACAACTCAACCGGAAATAACAAATCAGCAAGATGGAGCCGTGCCCACTGAGCGCCAAGGGCCAATCACACGCAGCCGTTCACGGTGTCAACCGATAGGCGCCGAGCCGCGACTATATAACAGCGCGCTCGCTTCAGAAAATCTTAGTATTCGAGTAGTAACTAGAAGCGAAAGCAGAAGGCTATGAGAATTATGCGAACCGACCTGAAGAGGCCAGATGTGACTCTGCCGAAACGTCGTCATTTTACCATCGATCCCGGCAGGGATCAGTTATCAACTATGCGGATGAATTCCCGGAAACCACCTAAAGCATTTAGTGCCCGCGAAAACTTAAAAACAAATATATATATATATATATATATATATATATATATATATATATATATATATATATATATATATATTTGAGATTTGAGATAGGGAAAATAGGTGTTGTCGTATATCATTTGAAAGCCCTTTTTACGGACTATACCGTCTTAATAAAAAAAATTATTGCAATTCCTGTTCATGTAACAGAAAACATAACGGATCTAGTAGTAAAACCGGATTATTAAACTAAAAGTTTTTACTTCATGGAAAAGTATTAAAAAGGAGTTCTTTTATAGTACGCTCTTAAACCATCCTGTTTCACTGCCGCACCCTGTAATAACACACAATACAAGAAAAACATTAAAAGTAAACAATCATTTATTTTACAATATTTTTTGCTGATATTTACAGCAAGTTTGTTTATCTGTTCTGACCTTTGAAGCATTGTGCGTTTATCTGTCAAGTTATTACTTTACTGATTTCTTGAAAATTTAAAAGATAATTATGGTATACATATTGCAAGAACATTCTGACATGGTAAGTCTTTATTACCAAAATCAAAATTTTGCTCCATCTGCTGCAAGGGTTTTTAACCAAAACCATCCCGAACGTAACGTTCGTCATAAATAAGTATTGGAGTTGATTTTAAAATTGGTTGAGACGGGCTCAGTAATGAATAAAAAAAGAGGTCCCATTGGAATTGTAAATGATGAAGGGGTAGCTGTGGTTACATTTGACCATATCGAACATACCAAACACGGAATCTGTCCAGCAAATCTCTGCAGCTTCCGGTATTAGCAAAACTAACGTTTTTAGAATCTTACATAAGTACAAGTTCCATCAGTATAAAATTAAATTACTTCATGAATTGAATGAGAATGATTGGGATCGAAAGCAAGAGTTTTGCGAAATTATGACCCAGCGTATGATCGAAAACCCGAATTTCTTGTATAATGTTTGCTTTTCCGATGAGTGCACTATTTCACTTCATGGGGAGGTTAACCGACATAACTGTAGATTTTGGAGCGATACAAATCCTCATTTATTTCCAGAAGCTCACAGTCAACATCCGGTAAAACTAAACGTTTGGATGGAATTTTGGGAAATCATCTATATCATAAAAAAATTAGAAAATGATCCTCTACTACATAAAGAGCAATGGCATTTCCAACAAGATGGAGGTCCTTCTGACTACGCCGCACCAGTTCGTCAATACCTCTATTTGGAATACCTTGGTCGCTGGATTGGAAGAAGAGGTCCTATAGGTTTTTTTTATTGTGGGGACATGTTAAATCCAAAATTTGTATGACTCAGCCTGAGAATTTGGACGAACTGCGCAACGAATCATAGCGGAGTGTCGTCAGATAACACCGACTATGCTGAACCATGTTAGAGACGGCTTTCAGTCAACGTTGTACTATTGTATGGAAGTCAATGGAAGACACTTTGGACATATTGTATTGTAATGTAAATTCGTTTTTTTTTTTAATTTGGCATGTCTGTGACATAGTCAAATACTTGTGTACTTTTATTATTACATGTACAGAAATTGCAATATAAAAATTTATTAGGACGGTATAGTCCATAAAAAGGGCTTTCAAATGATTATAGGACAACACCTATTTTCCCTATCTCAAATCTGAAGGTCATTTAATTGGGCTGCTCAAGTGGAATGCGCGCAAGCGCTAATTTACCTCAAAAAATTTCCCCCTCGAAACAAAAATCGACCTGTTTTTTCTTATTCCAATAGTTTTGAAAATAACTAAGATATTTGATATTTGAGATGGAATACCCTGTTAATATATAGTAAATCAGCGATAGAAACTAAATTCTTTAAAGATAAAATACTTTATATTGGAAACACAAATCACTGACCATTATCCAATTATATTGTATTATAATTGTAATAAAACTAGGATGACTATGGTTTACTAAACTGTAAGAATACTATTGTAATTTTTTAAATAATAAAGATTAAAACATTGAATGTTATATTGTGTTATAATTGTAATAAACTGTAAAAATACTATAGTGATTTTTTTGTATATTATAACAATTAACAATACTGAATGTAATTTTGTGGGTAGTCTAATATAATTATATATAAATTAGGCTGTCTATGAATTATTGTAAAAATTCTATTGTAATTTTTCTGTATATTATAAGTGAATTAGTAAGTCATGTTTAGTATTCTTCACTAGGATGACTATGGTTTATGAAACTGTAAAACTGCTATTTTGATTTTTTTTTTATTAAAAGAATAAAACAGAAACTGTTGTGATTTTTCTGTATATTAAAACAATAAACAATACTGAATGTAATTTTGTTGGTAGTGTAATATAATTATATATAAACTAGGTTGTCTATGAATTACTGTAAAAATATTATTGTAATTTAATAAGTTCTTGATGAAACAATATTAGTCAGGTACAAAACTGCAGAACGAAAACTGAAAATAGTCAAAATCCCGTAATAAACACAAAAATAGATATCATCAAATTTAAATAATTAAAAAAAAAACAAGACTAGTCATCGATATTAAATATAGCTGACCCAGAAACCGCTAGTAGAAGTTTTATTGGCAAGTTTCTTAATAACTTAAATGAATAAAAAATTGAGTATTCAGATTCACTTTTTGCTCGTAAAAATGGATTACAAATGGTATTATTTTTTGGAATAAGCACAAAGATAAAATGAAAAGAGAACTAAGTAAGACACATAGTATAGAGCTTGAGACCGAATATAAAACATATCGTAACTATGTGAACAAATTAATAGTATCAGAAAAAATGAATATTATGGAACCCAAATTAAGAACAATTAGAACAATATAAAATAATTTGGTCAAGTGCGAGTTGGAGTCGCATACTTAGGGTTCCGTATCACCTTCAAGATTCTAATATTCCAGTTTCAGACAAGCAGGGAATGAGTGCATTTGCTTATATTTTCTAATTTGGCCCCCAAAACTTAACATTAGAGTTTTATTTTACTAATAAACTTTCAGAGAAGTCTTTTATAATCTACTGTCTGAGTTTTGAGGCTCTGTAGATTGGAAGATAAAGGGCAAAATAGGTCAAGTTTTAAATTATAAATTATTAAATCTGTCATTCAAATTATTAAAAAATACAAATAAAATATATTTTTCAAAATTTAAATAGTGTAGTTTCTAAAGTGGGAATTAAGTCGATGTTTAATATTTTTGTTAATATCTTTTAAACAAATGATGTAAAAACCTGATATATTTGTAATTCACATAATGAGCCTTTTATCTGATATATTAAATGATGCGTTTGAAAATTGAATCTTTATTTTCCATTTAATTGTATAATTTTTAGCTAAAATTACTATGGGGGTTTTCTAATAATTTATTTTCCTTTTTTTTCATATTTTTCCTATAAACAAAAAAAAGTATGTCTTATAGTTTGGGGAATAACGGAGGGAATGGGTAATTGTTTTAAAATATTTTTTTAATACATTTTAATATATTTATTTTAAAAAAATTAAAAAAACATATTTGTATTCGTCATAATGAGCCCTGTGATATGATATATTACATGACCCGTTAGAAACAATTATAATTTTTTATTTTCCATTTAATTCTATAATTTGCCCCCCAAAATGAATATTAGGGGTTTCTCCTTATTTTTCCAGTAAAGTTCAGGTGAGGGGCTATCCTTCCATTTTTTTTAATTTTTCAGCTTATGGTTTCCGAGATAGGGGGGGATGGGTAAAATTTTTTATATTTTTGATAATATCTTTTAATTTACTTATTTTAAAAATATGAAAAAAATTATTTGTTTTCTTCATCATGCGCCCTTTCATTTGATATATAACATGATGGGTTAGAAATAATTTTAATTTTATATTTTCCATTTAATTCTATAATTTGCCCCCCAAAATTAATATTAGGGGTTTCTCCTTATTTTTCCAGTAAAGTTCAGGTGAGGCGCTATACCTCCATTTTTTTTCAAAATTTTCCATCTTATAGTTTCGGAGATAGGAGGGGGGATGTGTAAATTTTTAAATATTTTTGTTAATATCTTTTAATTAATTTATTTAAAAAAATGAAAAAAATATATTTGTTTTTGTCATAATGAGCCCTTTCATTTGATATATAACATGATGAGTTAGAAACAATTTTAATTTTATATTTTCCATTTAATTCTATAATTTACCCCCCAAAATAAATATTAGGGGTTTCTCCTTCTTTTTCCAGTAAAGTTCAGGTGAGGGGCTATACCTCGATTTTTTTCAAAATTTTTCAGCTTATGGTTTCGGAGATAATGGGGGGGGGGAATTGATAATTTTTTAAATATTTTTGTTAATATCTTTAAATTAATTTATTTTAAAATATGAAAAAATATATTTGTTTTCGTCGTAATGAGCCCTTGCATTTGATATATAACGTGATGGGTTAGAAACAATTTTAATTTTATATTTCCCATTTAATTTCTAATTTGCCCCACAAAATTAAAAGTAGAGGTTAGGATAGGTCCTTATTTTTCAGAACCTATTCCTCTAATTTTTTTCAAAACTTTACGTTTTATAGTTTTGGAGATAATGGGGGGGGGGAATTGGTATACTTTGGTATATTTTCGTTAATATATATTTTTTAAATATGAAAAAATATATTTGTGTTCCTCAGAATGAGACCTTTCATTTGATATATTACATGATGCGTTTACATTTTTTTTAATTTTAAATTTTTATTTAATTCTATAATTTGTCCCTCAAAATTAATATTAATGGTTTCTCCTTATTTCTCCTGTAAAGTTCGGGCAAGGTTCTAAATTTTAAGCTCAGTAGTTTCGGAGATCAGGGGGGGAAGGTCGATTTTTTTAGTTTATCCCCCCAGAAGTATCCCTAAAATCAAAATTTTTTCTTTTACTCTATGTACTCCTGATCGGGTAACCAAACTATACATTGATACCAAATTTCAACCTCTTCCGTCCAATAGTTTAGGAGAAAATTGCTGTGATGTGACAGAGGCAGAAATCCGGAGAGATATTATAAGGGTATCCGTATATTGTATATACGGAACCCTAAAAATAATACAAAATAATTAAAGACGCGACATATGAAAATTCTAACAAAACCCAGAAACTTAACATAAATGATGAAGGATACTTGTGGCATAATTTTCAATGTCTAAGTGTTTATTGGGAAATAACACCACACTTTAAAGGAAATTGCTGTATATTCCAAACGTTTCGGGGTCTAGATCACACCCCGTTGTCAATGGCTAAGAAACTAAGGATTAAAAAGGTACAATTCCAAGATGTAAGTTACGTCAAAATCAAACAATAAACATTGTCAAATATTTAAATTTACATCTTGCAATTGTACCTTTTTAGTCCGTAGTTTCTTAGCCATTGACAACGGGGTCTGATCTAGACCCCGAAACGTTTGGAATATACAGCAATTTCCTTTAAAGTGTGGTGTTATTTCCCAATAAACACTTAGACATAAATGATGAAAATGGCCAAAAGTTTTACACAGATTACGACATGGCAAATTACATTAATCACTATTTTGTGAATAGAGGTATTGAAATAGAAAAGAAAAATACAACTCCGAATCAAGAATACCGCTTACAGAAAAGGAGTTAATTTATCACATATAGTCATTGTTGTCCGGGTTATGATGGCGCTTCGGGAGAAATCACAAAACAAACTCATTCGGAAATAATTGATGTCCTACTACACGTAATTACCTTAATTTTCCAAACTGGTACTGTTCCAAGTATTTTTAAAATGTCTATTGTTACCCTGATATATAAATCTGGATCGCCTAAAGATATTAAAAATTACAGATCTCATTAGCAACTTTGCCAAACTATTTCAAAAGAGTTTGAAAGATAGATTATATGATTTTTTAATAACTATCTATCTATCCTCTCTATATATACATATAAACAATATGGTTTCATTAAGAATTGTAGCACTAGTGATGCAATGTTTGGTCTGGTTTCCAAAATTGTCAAAACTCTAAATAATGGTAACAAGTGTTTGAGTATTTTTATTGACTAAAGCCTTTGACACTGTTCCCTATTCCAAACTACTAAATGTCTTAGAAAATTATGGTATTAGAGGCAAAGTATTGGAACTGATAAAAATATCTCAATGAAAGATATCAGATAGCTAAAGTAAATAAAAAATTTAGTCAGAAACAAAAAATTAAAATAGGGATACCACAAGGCACCACATTAGGTCTGCTTATAACATATATAAACTCTTTACTGCAATTGTAGAAGGGTGGATGAACTATTTCCTATGCTATGTTTGAAGCAAAAACTTGGGATTAACTAAAATCCAAATCAATAATTGGATTCCTAAACGTACAAAGCTGGCTGGAGTTGTTCAGACTATCATTAAATTGGAGCAAACCTAATTATATTGTGTATTATTTAACATCTTCAAATAGGCCTAACTTTCCTGATATAAGGATAAATGATAATACTATACAAGAAACATGCTATGCAAAATACCTTAGCCTAATTATACATAAACATCTTAAGTGGGGCCCTCATGTTGATTATTTGTCCAATAAAATTCGTAAGCAAAAAATATATGCAATTATGTTAAACATATAATATTTAATACACGTAGTAGAGCAATTAGAAATATTCAAATACCTATTAACCATAATAATGTTAATCAAAAGTTTGCAACATTCTTGGGTTCAAAATTTTATGATATGCTACCTAGTGATATAAAAAATACTCGAAATAGTAAAGTTTTCATCAAAGTATGTAGAAAATTCATAATTACTAACTATAATATATTAAAAGAAATATTTAACATTTGGTTTTAGTTTTGTTTTACTTTTTATTAGTATTCATATTTTTAATATTTCAGTCTTCTCTTTTTGTCCATAGGATAGGTTATACCTTTATATTATTATGTCGCTTGTAATGGTCGTGATGATGGCCTATACAAGTACAATAGCACATAGGTGTCAGAATCACCTATCAAACACAAATTATTGTAATTCTAAATGAAATATTTGTAATTGAAATTGCAATTGTAATTGAAATTGAAAAAATATATTATTTATAAAAAATATATTCCCTATGTTTGTTCGTATCGTTTCACGGATAGAGCTATGTGTGTTCTTCCGGTGTACATCCGTTCGTCTGTTGAATTCGCCTGATCACTTGTTTGACGTTTCGCCAAAATCTTATCTGGCATTTTCAAAAGTTAGATAATAGCTTTTGAAGAAATCCATGTGATATTATCGGATATCAAATAGAAGAATAATATAAAGTTAAAACTTTAAATTAGAATGTATAGAGTTGTTAATAAAGAAGGTGGAAACTTATTTACTCAATACATATGTGGAGGTGGAGTTAATTAGTTAATTAATTAATACATTTTATAGAAAGGAAGATATTATGTCAAGAAATGTTAATGTTGGTTCATGGTTGATATAGATGAAGACAACACAATTTAGCAATTTAAAGAACAAAAATTTGATTTTAAGTGATAATAAATAATGTTTAAAGTAAAATATGATAAGAAGAAACATACCTTCTTAGTGATTGTAATATTTTTGAATTTTTGATTCTTTTATATTTTTTATTCGTCGTTAAAGATTTTCAGTTTCGTCCAAACAAAGTAGTCAAAATTTTGGTAAAAATCACTCACTAAAAATGAATAGGAATTAGTTATAAATAATTTACTTTCCAGAGAGTAAACAGGATAAATATTGTGTAGGTAGGACAAAGGCAGGAAAGGAACATGAAATTAATATGTCAAGATTTAGGGATTATGACTTAAAGAAGAAAATCGTATTTTGCAGACACAAAATTTCAGTTAAAAAAATATACATATATTTATTATTAGAGCTATAAATAACTATGAATCAATTGGGAAGTAGAAAAGAGATAGAACTTAGTTAAGGGAAATTTTATAAAAATTAAAACATGTAGTATTCGAAGAGGAAGTAATCAAAACTGACATATATAAGGTTTCATAATAATAATAATAGGACAGTAATAGAAAGAAAATAAGTCAATAAACATATTTATGAGATAGAAAGGCTGATAATGATAAATTTTGAAAAAAAAATTAAAATGTAAATGCTGATCTCTCAGTTGAACCTTGAAGTGTAATTACATTGTTAATACTGCATGGAAATAAAAGCCAGTTAGACAGAAATGTTTAATAGATGTAAATTTATAGAATTAGTGACAGCAAGTTTGTATTTATTTAAATTATTTTCTAAATTTTACTCAGACGATCTAAGGCGATATTCATTTGTTTTGATAACTTTATAAAAGTAATGCCAACCCTGTCAAAAGGATCAGTACAATTTCAACAGTAATAAAGTGTAGATCTTCGATTGTGCGTGGTGATAAACATCGAGACGCCTGTGTGAATTTTGATGACAACAAACTTTCGTATGGATAAACAAACCAGTTCTGACATCTTGAATACAAATATTCATAAATCAAGAAAATAAGACAATTTCTTTCAAAGGTATGGAGTGTAGAGTAAAAGGAGGACAAACTTATATGGGAATAAAACTGAAAAAGTGTCCAACGGACGGTTTCAAATAAGGAGTTCAAGAAATGACCAGAATGGCGCAAGTGTGACCACAGGGTATGTTATGAAGTTAATTGTCAACGGATTGAAGTACTAAATCCTACATTTAGAAGTGAAGCGGCTGAAAAAGTGAGAATGATGTAATTATTAGTAAAAATTGTAAATAAAACGTAGAAAATGTGTTACGTGAACTTCTCTTTGTAAATGGTTGTCTCCGTTTTTTGTAATCTTTGCAAGTGATATGAGTTTATAGTGTGTTAATTGTGATATAACGTAATAAGGGTGTGTCCCAGTTTTGACTTTTTATAAAACGGAGTGATTTTATAATTGTTATTTTGTTATAAAACTTTTTGAAACAGTTAAACATTGTGAAAATATTGTATATTTGTAATATTTTTATACTTATTAACAAATAAATGTTGGTGAACTAGGGGTAAATAAAAAATATTTATTTTTACATTCTTGTGTTCATATTACATATTTATTTTGAAAAGTGTTCCTTTACAAAGTTGGTGTTTCTACTTCCCTGTTCACCTCTCTCTGGATAAATGGTAATTAACAATTCTTTTCATCACTGAATAAACTGCTACAATTAAGTTATCTCTTCTGTTATCATTATCGAACAAATTTCACTTGCATTTTATTCTAGAATAGTTTCTTTTTCAAGGATTTTCAAACACTGGTTTTCGATATATTTTTTCTGGTCAAGTTGGACAAAAAACTCCATTAACTACAATTAAATCACTATTTTTGGCATCTTTCTGCTGTAGTTGTATTTTAAATATTTCCAAAAGTACGCCTGGTGAATGCTCCTGGAAAAATATCTTCAGAAGTTTGTTGAAGTTAACGAGTTGATGGACAATGCTATAATCAGTTTAGTAATTATATAGTAATGGGTTCTTCAGAGTTTAATTTATGTAGCATATTTATCTTGACTCTTAAAAAAATTTGCAAATATAATTTTGCTTGTAAGTCATTTTTATCTATGTACAAAGAATTTCATTGACTTAACACTTTATTAATGTTAAATATAAATGTTAAATTGATGATGATTAAATTTGCATTTTTTGGATGTGAATTCTTCACATTAACCTAATTTTATTCACGTAGGTTTGTTCGTAGAAAACTTATTTCTACGAACAAATTACCCGGTCGGTACTAGTGGCTCCCCCAAATTAAAACCATTTTGTGGGAACGTTTAAGACCACAAAACCATAAAGTGTCACAGAAATAATCAAGTTTGGTTGTCAGAGAGCTGATACTAATACTAAATAATGCAGCGTACATAGGATGAATTGAAACCACCATTTTGATGGAGCGGTGATTACAAGAGAATGGCGTTGAAGGGACTTACGCGATAGATAAGGTATTTATAGAGATTAAAAAAATATATTTATTAGAATTAGTATTGTTGAATATTTTTTATTTTTATGCATTGAGTAAATAACCTAACTCCAGAATAATCATTAATGTAGGTAATATTTAATATGATGTAATCATTTCAAAGTGTTGATGTTAATTTTTAATAAATATTTCATTCGCAAGTATAAATAAATGAATTGTAAACTTTAATTTCAAAATTTACTTTCATTAAAAAAATATTTGCATAGCAAAATTAAAACAAATTTAAATGAAAATTAATAAGAAATTTAATTAAAAACAAAACAAAAGCTAGCCAAAAAATGTAATAATAATTTATATAAAACAAAACAATATTAACTAATTACAATATAAATATACCATTACAATATATATATGTAAATGGGTCATTCCATGTCAAATCGACCAATAGTTGGAGACCTTATCCTTTTGAATCGGAAAGTTCTTCTATTTTGGAAAGTACGAATTTTTCAAATTTAGTTTTTATTATCTAGAAGAGTACGATAGTTCCCAACTGGGGTTGAGCTTGTTTTACATGGTATATCTGAAAAAAAATTCCCTCGTTATTTTTAAGCAATTAGTTTTATGTGTGTTTTATTTGATTTAACAAAAATTTTATTTGAATTTTAGAACTTCTGTATAAAATAACTTTATTATAAGCAAATATTTAATTTTGGTTCGACATCTTTATCAAGTTACACAATATACTGAAATATATCTTACCTACACTTTTTCCAATAAAAATATACTGTTTTCTGAATGATAATGGTACTTGTCTGGTATTTATTTTTTCTGAGTTCTTTGGGAATAACACCACATACATGAAAGTCTGTATATTTCAAACTCCAAACGTTTCAAGGTCTAAATCAGACCTCGTTGTCAATGGTATTAACACAAATTGAAGAAAAAATTAAAAAATTCAGAGGATTCGCAATGACAAATATCGATATTTGTCATGCGAATCCTCTTGATTTATTAATTTTTTCTTGCTAGCTATTTAATACCTATCAAGAGTGATAACATACCGCCACAAAATGACAATTTGGAAACATTTAACAGCTCCATCTGGACTCTGAAGGGATATCGAGCGTGGTTAGAGTTCGTACCGCAACTGGATCTTTGCAAACTCCTTTTGTAAAGTCTCCACTACGCGCGCCCTCCGGGTGATTGTTTAATTACATGTTAAATATCCGACAGGTAGTGAAAAGAAAACAGCTTATATACAAAAGGGCAATGCGTGTCTATTAACCAAAATACAGTCTACTCCCTAGAGAGCGATCAGCAGAGCAAGTTAGTCCTCTGGCGTGACCGTTTCTTTTTGCTATTTATTTTTAACCCACTTCAAAAGATGGTTCTCAATTGTTCTATTTTATGTTTTTGAAATATGAATTTTGCTTAAAAGTGAAGTATCCTTATTTTAGATAATATCTAAAAAACTTATCAAAGTCAATTAGAATTGAAAAACTTAAAAAACTGATTTGATCAGAAAATACATGCATTCGGAATTAAATGAAATTGTATGTATAGAAAAGATGTAGTATAGGGTTATTATTATGCAATGTGCATATAAAAATTGTTACAAAAATAAATGATTTAGAGGAAACCCATAAGTATTTGCATATATATGATGATTGAAATATAGGACAGAATAAGACTATACTTACAGAAGATGGTTGACAAATTTTATGAAAAGTGTTTAAATAGGGTAGCCCATAGGTAGTCGCATATACAGGAAGGTTAGAATATGGGGCGGAGTGTAATTATACAGTATTGTACTAAATTCCGTGGGTTCAAAATTAAATTTACACAGTTATTCACGTTCATTTTCGATGACTTTATTTCCACTATTTATTTACTACAGCTGATGTCTATCGATAGAATTCACACGACAATATAAACTAAAAATAAACTACTCGACATGTACAACTGTCCTTTTTATAATCAACTCAGAAAAGACTCGACTGCCAGGATTATTCCTTTCTTGTCAGAGCGCTCTTCGCGAAATTTCTCGAGGTCAATGCTTTTTGTACACACCAAAGGTTTAGGATAGTTCCAGTTTTTAATACCTCAGCCTGTTTTGTTTTTCCGGAATGATTAATTTAGAAGGTTTGTTAATTTTTCCATTGGCGGCGCAAAAATGAATTTTTGTGACACTGCCCTCCTTTAATTCTGATCGTCCTTGTCCGAAACATTCTCTCTATGTTAGGGAGCGAGTCGATCCAAATGAACCACCTTCATCTTAGCTCTTGGGTCCGGCGAATACGATAAATACCGTCATTGATCCTCTTGTCCACCTCGTATGGACCATCCCGGGCGGGTGTGAGTTTTAGAGATTTACCTTTGCTCCTCTGAGGGTTGTACAGCCAGAACTTGTCCTTTTCTTGGAACCCGACTGAATTGGCCTTCAGGTCATATCGTGTCTTCATCTGTTCGCTGTGTTCGGGCTTGTTCATGTATTGCCAGAATGTTCTGTTGGAGTTGGTCGGCATAATCGTTGATTTCTTGGAGCGGTTTCTTCTGATGAGCCAAAAGCCAGATCACAAGGTATTCTCAGCTCCGTTCCGAATAGTACCCTTGCTGGAGTCAGTCCTGTATTGTAATGGACAGCTGAGCGATAGGTCAGCAGGGGGATATGCACCGTTCCGTCTGATGCAAAGGTGTGGTTCTCGGTTTCTTGATACCCCAGCATCTTACAGACCTTCTGGAATACATTGAATTCAAAGTTACGCCTTTGGTCTGAATGTCCAACGGGACACCAAACCTGCGATTATCTATTCTATCAGCACTGTCTGGGTATATCATATTCCTCAGGCCATTTACTAAAATAATCCATTGCGACCGGAATGTATTCGTTCCCCCGCTCAGGCTAGGGAAATGGACCGGTGACATCAATGGCAATTCTCTCAAATGGAACGCCCACATTTCTTGCAGCATTCAGCCCTTGGTCCGGGTCTTCGGGCCCTTACTGGCTGCAAAGGTGTCACATTTCCGACACCAAGCTTTGACGTCTTCCAATTAATTTACCTAGTAGTACCGTTTTATCCAAGGTTTTATTCATGCCCAGATGACTTTTGGCAATCCCATTATGTATTTCGGTCAGGATAGCTGGTACCTTTTTCTTTGGGATTACCAGTTGGGACTTGGTTTCTCGGCAGTCATTGCTTACCCATATTCTCATTAACATTCCATGTTCTACTCTTAGAGAGTCCCATTGGGCCTATAACGATTGCAGGACGCCCGAGTATCTAGCTACCTCGTCCCATCGAGGACTAGGTGCCTTTCTCCATTTGATTGATAGGATTTGTTCAATGTCTTGGTCAGCCATTTGGTCCTGGATGCAATGTTCCGTTGTTCAGTCTTAATTGGCCTGCATTCGGATCTGTCGGATAGAGATACCCTCTCGCTCTTCCGTTTTAAGACCATGTCCGCAATCTACTCTACAGGGTCTTGACAAGGCATCGGCATTATTATGCACACGACTTTGAAATCGTATTGCTGTAATTTCTCCATCCACCTGGTCAGTTGTCCTTTCGGTGTCTCCATGTCCAACAGCCATTTGAGGGCGACATGATCTGTCCTGGTAAGAAAATGTCGACCATAGAGATATTTGTGGAAATGGTCTAGAGCCCGGATTATTGCAAGAAGTTCTTTTCTGGTGAATGCATGGCTGTAATCCTCGACCAGCCTGTCTTCACCAGGTTGCTGGCTGTGTTGCTGGCGTTGGTGTCTAAGATGAACTTGCCGGACTATGTAAGGAATGCTAGGATTGGGCTGGAACATAGTGCCGCCTTCAGTTCTCTGAATGATGTCTCGCAATATCGATTTAAACGGAAGGTCTCTATCTCAGTGGTCTGCCCACGTAGAGGTGCGCCATGGTGGCAAATCCCTCAACTAAAAGCTGCGTAGTTCTTGCTGGTCTCTCGGGACCGGCCAGTCACAAATGGCTGCTACCTTGTCTTCGTTCGTGTGGATTTCTGACTCGGAAACGACGTGGTCCAAAATCCCCACTTCTCTTTGAAACATGAAACACTTTTTCGGATTCAGTTTCTGGTTGCATTCTTAATTCTGTATAGTCTTCGCCCAGGTTTTTCAGATAGTCATCGAATGTGTGATTCATGAACAGAACAGTTATACTAAGCATGTTCTCCATGTCAACCCTCGCAATACATATTCCATTATCCTCTCAAATGTTGTGAGAGCATTACATAATCCAAAGGGCATTACGGTGGATGAAACAGCCCTTTACTGGTGGTGAACGCTGTCTTTTCTCTGTCGTTTTCATGTAGTGCAACCTGCCAATATCCTCTCTTTAGTTCTAGTGTGGACAACCAACGGGATGGATGGCTGAATAACTCCATTTTGTAACATGGACTCGATGTTTTTCTCAACTGCCTGTTGTTGTCCCAATGGTAATCGCCTAGTTGGTATTCTGATGGGTTGAGCCTTCACGGTTTCTATTCGGTGCTTGATGACGTTTGTACGACCGGTAGTTCCATCTTGACTGATTTGCGATAAATTGCTTGGCTTTCTTCTGTTCCTCTGATGTAAGGTGTGTCAAATGCTCAGCAAACTGTTGTAGAAACTCGTTACTGGTTCCCGTCTCATTTACCGATGTCTGGTACATTTCTACGCTATGGATGATGGTGTCTACTTGCTCGAAACACGCTATTTCTTCACTATTGGCAATTTGGATGTTGTTGTTGGACATATTCAGGACTCTATGTCTTATCCAGTTTTAACTATAGCCCGTCCAACTAAATAGTCATGAGCTGACTGTACGGACTCCACCATTCCAACGCAGCTTCTAAGATTTCTTTATAGCTGCCCATGAATAATTTACGTTCGAACGGGAATTGCGGTTGAGGAGCTAACCTGTTGACAGGTCCTATCAATACAAATTCCTGATTTAGGAAACGGAGAACATCATATCTCGGGCCGATCATGAACCGATGTTGGCTAATTTAGGTCCATACGCAGTATAAAATCGTCCTCAGTATCCGCTACCAGAACTCTATGCCTGATTCTGTTATCCCCTATCTGTAGTACTACATCTGGCTCACCGGTGACTGTTCTTAGCCGGAGGTTAACAGAAACCTCATATCTTGAGCAAAAATAGAGATATCGATACTTTTTTTTTAACTGAATTTTAGGTTATGTAGATTTAGGAAAAAATATTTAGAATGTCCTCATCCACTATTATAGGGGTGGAAATGAGGGGTGAAATGGTGCACATTTCAAAATTTTATCTTTTTTCTTTTGTTTATGGTATATCTCAAAGACAAATAGAAATATTTGTACACATGTCTTTAGGGTTCCGTATATACAATATACGGATACCCTTATAATATCACTCCGGATTTCTGCCTCTGTCACATCACAGCCATTTTCTCCTAAACTACTGGACGGAAGAGGTTGAAATTTGGTATCAATGTATAGTTTGGTGACCCGATCAGGAGTACATATCGTACAAGAAAAAATTTTGATTTTAGGGTACTTCTGGGGGGAAAACAATAAAATCGACCGTTCCCCCCCTGATATCCGAAACTACTGAGCCTAAAATTTTGGAAAAAAATAAGAAATATAGAACGTTGCCCAAACGTTACAGGAAAAATAAGGAGAAACCATTAATATTAATTTTGGAGGGCAAATTATAGAATTAAATAATAATATAAAAATAAATTTTTTTTCAAACGCATCATGTAATATATCAAATGAAAGATCTCATGCTGAGGAACACAAATATATTTTTTTCATATTTAAAAAAAAAATTATTTAAAATGAAATTAACGAAAATATACCAAAATTTACCCATTCTCCGAAACCATAAAACGTAAAGTTTTGAAAAATATATATATTTATAGGTTCTGACCTGAAGTTTACTAGAAAAATAAGGAGAAACCTTTACTTTTAATTTTCGGGGGCAAATTACAGAATTAAATAGAAAATATAAAATTAAAATTGTTTCTAACCCATCATGTTATCTATCAAATGAAAGGGCTCATGACGACGAAAACAAATATATTTCTTTCATATTTTTAAAATAAATGATTTAAAAGATATTAACAAAAATATAAAAAAATTACCCAATCCCCCCCTTATCTCCGAAACCATAAGCTGCAAAATTTTGAAAAAAATGGAGGTATAGCCCCTCACCTGAACTTTACTGGAAGAATAAGGAGAAACCCCTAATATTTATTTTGGGGGGCAAATTATAGAATTAAATAGAAAATTAAAATTAAAATTGTTTCTAACCCAGCTTGTTATATATCAAATGAAAGGGCTCATGATGAAGAAAACAAATATATTTTTTTCATATTTTTAAAATAAATTCATTAAAAAATATTAACAAAAATATAAAAAAAATACCCATTCCCCCCCTTTATCTCCGAAAGCATAAGCTGAAAAAATTTGAAAAAAATGGAAGTATAGCCCCTCAACTGAACTTTACTGGAAACATAAGGAGAAACCCCTAATACTCATTTTGGGGGGCAAATAATAGAATTAAATAGAAAATAAAAAATTATAATTGTTTCTAACGGGTCACGTAATATATCAAATCCCAGGGCTCATTATGACGAATACAAACATATTTTTTTAATTTTTTTAAAATGAATATTTTAAAATATATTACAAAAATATTTAAAAAAAATTACCCATTCTCCCCGTTATTCCCCAAACTCTAAGAACTCATTTTTTTTGTTTATAGGAAAAATATGAACAAAATCCTTAATTGTATTATTTGGCCCCCAAATAATAGAATTAAACGGAAAATAAATTATTAGAAAACCCCCATAGTAATGTTAGGGACAAATTATACAATTAAATGGAAAATAAAGATTCAATTTACAAACGCATAATGTAATATATCAGAGAAGAGGCTCATTATGTGAATTACAAATATATCATATTTTTAAATCATTTGTATAAAAGATATTACCAAAAATATTAAACATCGACTTAATTCCCACTTTAGAAACTACACTATTTAAATTTTGAAAAATATATTTTATTTATATTTTTAAATAATTTGAATTTAATAATTTATAATTTAAACTTTGACCTATTTTGCCCTTTTTCTTCCAATCTACAGAGCCTCAAAACTCAGACAGTAGATTATTAAAGCAATCTCTGAAAGTTTATTAGTAAAATAAAACTCTAATGTTACTTTTTGGGGGCCAAATTAGAAAATTAAATAAGTAGTGTGTTTGCGCCGGTTCTAGACCCACCCCCCACCACTTTCTACACCCCCCACTACTTCGCCTTGAGAGTGCCCTTGACCTTAAGAGTGCATTGACCTCTATCCTTACCATTGACCCTGAAATTTGACCTTGACAGATGTATACTTGACCTTGAGTGCATTCAACCTTGAGACTTGTTCTTGACCTTGAGAATATCTGACCTTGTGCACTATACTTGGTTGATATTTATCACTAACCTTGGGACTGACCCTGAGATTTGACCTTGATTTATACTTGACCTTGTGTGCATTCAACCTTGAAATTTGTCCTTGACTTTGAAATTTATCCTTTGTTAATATTTACCACTAACCTTGGGACTAACCCTGAGATTTGACCTTGACAGATGTATACTTGACCTTGAGAATTCGTTGACCTTGTGCACTTTTCCTTGAAATTTGTCCTTGACCTTGAAATTTATCCTTTGTTAATATTTACTACTAACCCTGACCCTGAGATTTGACCTTGACAGATATACACTTGACCTTGAGAATTCATTGGCCTTGTGGGGTCATTGAAAGTTGTCCTTGAGATTTAACCTTGATACCCCCTCCACCATGCTGTTGTTATTTAAAGGAACAAAATGCGTGAAAATGATAGTATTAATGATGTCGGCAGCGAAAAACGAAAAATACATACAGTTGCTAGTAGAGTTAGTAACGGGTGACGTGAGATTAAGAAATATAAGTGACAAAGAACTTTCCGAAATACCATCAGACATTTTAAAGGAGTATATCAAAAATAATGTGCGTGCATTAGAATTATTGGATTCCTGGCATAGGTTACCATCATCATGTACGCAGGATTACTATATCCAAATATTGTTACCATGTTTTCTACACCATAATCATCCTAAGAAAACGCAATTTGATGGACCACCATCCTCCCAGAAAAAATGTGGTGTTTGTAACAAAATTTGGCATTATCTCGGTCAAAGTTTAGAATAATGATTAAGTGTAAGAAATGTAACAAATCATTTTCAAGAAAAGATAGTTTAAAAAGACATGAGAGAGAGGTTTGTGGAATAAATAATAGTTTAAAAAGAAAGAATGAAAGTGATGGGAGTGCAAAACCAAAAAAAGTACGAAAAGTATGTAAAGATCATGATTATTGTAGTGACTGTAATGAGAGTATTCCACATAGACTTTACTCTTCGCATTTGAAAACGCAAAAATATAAAAATGCAGTCTGCAAACCCACAGATCAAGAAGGTGTACATATAATTGAATGTGCCTTCAAAAATAGAATTGTGACATATAGAGTAATTCCAGTTAACATTCACCGAGATTTTAATGATTTCTTTGAAGAAATTAAAAGTAAAGTTGAAGGTTTAATAAACACCTCCATTCAAAAACATGGTGCTGTAAAAGTAAACATTACCCTATACGCTTCATATATCCTGCAAACACAAGAAATACAAGAACTAAAGGCATTCAACACAAAAAATAAAGTTTTCACTTTAAATACATCCTTTTCTAAGTACTATGAGGATTTCAAAAGTGAACTTACAACTAGATCATCTGAATTTGAAGCTAAGGGATCAGGTAAAGTATACAATTGTTTTTATATTTTGGGTTGGTAATGTATTTTTATGTTGAAGGTTGGGCTTTGGAGGTGATCAATTATTTGGAAATTAATATCAACAAGTTCAATCCTGTACGAGCATCATCATATATCAAACTACCGAAATCGATTTCATCTAAAAAGGCAGTGATAAATGTTGAAAACCACGACCAGTGTTGTTTTGCTTGGAGTATAGTAAGTGCTTTATACCCCGCCGAACATCATGCCCAAAGAATTACTTCTTATCCACATTTTTCAACTGTACTTAATTTTGACAGCATAGACTTTCCCGTAAAATTAAAAGATATTAAGAAATTTGAGGAGATGAACAATATTTCAGTTAACGTGTATGGGTTAGAAACCAAAAAAACAATTACAGAAATAGTGGGTCCATTGCATTACACTAACCATAAAAAACCTTTGCATGTGAATTTATTATTTGTAAGTGACGAACAAAACAAAAATTTTCATTATTGTTGGATCAAGGACATGTCTAGATTAGTATCATCTCAAATAAATAAACACGCTCACAAGCGATTTTTTTGTGATGGTTGTCTTTTGTATTTTAGTTCGGATTCAAAGTTAAAATTTCATCAACAAAATGACTGTAATCACATACTCACAAAATTACCAAACACAGAACTTAAAAAAACTAAATATGAACAGTTCGTTCCTGGAAACATCTTACAGTTTCAAAATTTTGAGAAAAAGATGAAAGTTCCTTTTGTTGTTTATGCTGATTTTGAGTGTTATTTGGAAAAGTTAGATTATGATGAACCAAATGATATGTCAAAATCTTTCACGGTAAATACTTGTAGACATGTACCATATGCTTTTTCGTATTATATAAAATGTAGTTACGATAATGTTTTATCTAAATTGGAACATTATATTGGACCTAATGCAGCAAATATTTTCTGTGAAAGATTAGAGAAAGATATTCAAGAAATATATCATAATCATTTAAAATGTAAAAATGTAAAGCCGATGATACCACTGACTACAGATGAGAAACAAAGTTTTGAAAATTCAGTGACATGTCAGATCTGCGGTAAAAGTTTTGATGATTCATCAACAAAAATCCACCACCACGATCATCTGGTCGGGAATTATATTGGCCCAAGTCATAATGCCTGTAATTTAAATCAGAAGATTCCAAACTTTGTTCTTATTTTCTTTCATAATTTGAGTGGGTATGACAGTCATCTATTTATAAAAGAATTGTGTTGTGAAGAGGATAACATTGATGTTATAGCACAGACTAAAGAGAAATATATTTCTTTTTCGAAAAGTATCCTTGTTGATAAAATTAACTTTGAAAATAAGACAAAAAAAAAATTTATTAAACTTAGATTTTTAGATTCATACCGATTTGTGAGCGAATCTTTAGAAAAATTGGCTGAGAATTTAGAATCCGCACAATGTATTGAAATTAAACGATATTTTTCGGAACCTAGTAAATTTGATATTATAAGACAAAAGGGGGTTTTCCCATATTCATATGTTGATTCATTGAATAAACTTCAAGATACACAGTTGCCAACAATAAATGATTTTTATGACAACCTTAGGGGAAAAAACATTGAAATTAATGATTACAATCGAGCTTTAAAAGCGTGGGATGTTTTCAGTTGTAATAACTTAGGAGAATATGCTGTGATATATTTAATATCAGATTGTTTAATTCTGGCAGATTTCTTTGAGACTTTCAGAAATGTGGCCATAAAATTATTTCAATTAGACCCAGCCCATTATTATACAGCTCCTGGCCTATGTTGGGATGCTATGTTAAAGGTCACAGGTGTAGAACTGGAACTTTTGACTGACATAGATATGTTACATTTCTTTAAAAATAGTATAAGAGGAGGTATCTGCCATTGTGCAGTAAGAAAGGCTGTAGCAAATAACAAATTTTGCAAAAACTTCAATCTACAAAAACCTTCCAGTTATATTATGTATCTTGACGCAACGAATTTATATGGCCACAGTATGAGTCAATTATTACCAACAGGTGGTTTCAAATGGTTAACTGAAGAAGAAATAAAAAATATTGATGTCTTAAATATATCTGATGACGGTGAGTTTGGCTATGTTTTTGAAGTTGACATAGTCTATCCTGAACAGTTACATGAAGAGCACAATGAATTACCATTTTTACCCGAAAACAAATGTCCACCATTTTCAAAGGGCAAAAAACTTATTTGTAGTTTTGATAAAAAAGAAAGGTATGTCACACATTATAAAAATTTGAAGCAAGCACTGAATAATGGATTGGAATTGATTAAAATTCATAGAGGAATAAAATTCAAGCAATCTGCTTGGTTAAAACCATATATTGATTTAAACACTAAAATGAGAAATAAGGCAAAATCTAAACTGGAAAAAAACAGTTACAAATTATTCGTTAACGCAATCTATGGCAAGTCGTTAGAAAATATCGACAAACGAAGTGACATTCGGTTAGTGACCCATTGGCAAAATGTTGGGAAAAAAATGGGTGCAGAAGGGCTCATAGCAAAACCAAATTTTAAAAGCAGTTCCATTTTCAAACCAAATTTTGCAGCAATTCAATTGGATAGATTATCTATATTTTATAATAAACCTGTTTATATTGGGTTTTCTGTGTTAGAGCTATCGAAGACTGTAATCTATGAATTTTATTATGAATTTATCAAAAAAGAATTCGGCAAAAAAGCTTTGTTACTGTACACAGATACAGATTCTCTGATCTTGTTTATTGAGACTGACAATTTCTATCAGCTTATTAAAAATAATATTTCAAAGTTTGATACTTCAAATTATGATGAAAATAACATACATGGAATTCTCATCAATGAATCAATACTAGGAAGAATGAAAGATGAATATGCAGGAAAACCCCTTTTTGAATTTTTGGGTACAGGAGCAAAGGCTTATTGTATTGATGCAGGAAATAAAATTGATAAAAAAGCCAAAGGTGTAAAAAAATATGTAATAAACGATTCTATAACTCAACAAGATTATAAAGATGTTGTTGAAGGTTCAGTTGTTGTTTTTCGAAAAATGAATGTATTTAGGTCTGTTTTACATGAGATATTTACTCAACTCAAAAACAAAGTTGCCCTCTCTCCTCAAGATGACAAAAGATTTGTTATACCGGGAACATACAGAACTTTGGCTTGGGGTCATAAATTCATACCCAAAATTCAATACATGTTGAACATTGAAAATGATGCTGACGTTAATGAATTAATAAAACTTTTGTGCAATGAAATGAAATTGCATAATATTTCTGAGGATTTGTTACAAACTGTGTATGAAAAACTGTTGTTTTAATTCTGTTTTATATCTGGAAAAAAATCACAATTTTTATAAAATATAAGTTCCACATGTATTAATTTGAGTAGTTCTAGATACTGTTTGCCTCAGGAATTGTATAAAATGTTATTTTATAATAGTATTAGTAAATCTTGTAAAATTAAAAAAAAATCCTATAATAAATATAAATAACAGAGCTTATCTTTTAATTATTTCACCAGTTTACCCAGAAATAGTTGTTATAAAAATTGTCCAATTTTCATAAGTGTGTATAAATACCATAAATATAATTATACCAGTGCCAATATGAATCCTTAAGGTTTGGAAATGAAATACAAGTAGTAATAATTCATTTAAAAATCTTTGCAATTGATGATCATTCAAAAACATGCATTTTTTAACAGACAGTGTAGAGAGTATCAAATTACCACTAATCTAAGGTCTGCAAAGGTAAATATATGAAGTTTAGTAGATCATAATGGTCTCCGCCAGATGTCAAAGGAGCTGTTATACCGAGAACTTACAGAACTTTGGCTTGGAGTCATAAATTCATACCCGAAATTCAGTCCAAGTTGAACATTGAAAATGAAGCTGACGTTAATGACAACAATACTTTTATGCAATGAAATGGACATGCATAATATTTATGAGGTTTTGTTACAAACCTATAAAAACCTTTTTTTCTGTTTATATATCTGAAAGTACTCAATTTATTTCAACGTAAAGATATGTAATAAATATAAAGAACAGGCTTTATCTTTGAATTATTTCACCAGTTTACTCCTAAATACTCGTTATAAATACTGACCAATTTCGATAAGTGTGTAAAGACATATATATAATTATATCAAATTAATCAGTATTTATTCCATCCCAAAATGTCATTATGAATCCTTAAGGTTTTGAAATGCAAGATAAGTAACAATAATGCATTGCAAAATCTTTGCAGTAGTTGTTTTATGATGATCATACCGATCTATCAAAAAACATTTATTCCACGTTTAATTACATGTATTTAACAAATAATGTAAAGAATATCAGATACTACAAATCTAAGGTCTGCGGCGGTTAAATCTTGGAGTCGTACTCGGGCATTATGTTTTCGTAAAATAATATTTCCCAGTTGTATGCTGAAGATGGATTGACTCAATTGCTAATAATTACTTTTGCAGCTAATAATATATTTGTTTTTCGGAAACCTAGCACATAAAAAATATAATTTGTTTCTCAGCAAGTTACTAACTTTCTATGTACATATCTTCCACCATTCTAATGTTTTCTCTTTATTATTTTTGATGTAAATTTCAAACACCCTACAGAAAGTATTCCTATAACCTGCAGAAATAAAAGATTTTTCTCTTTTCACATCTTGTACATTAATTAGGAGTAATAACATTAAATTTATTTCAAGAACAATGAGTAACGCGAGCATATGATGTAAATATTGTGTGGAATGTAAAAAAAATCACAAATATCCATTATATGTTATTAACCAGTCATCCTCTAATAAATATGTAATTTCATGAACAAGAGGCACACTTATTGATAATATATGTTTACATTCTCGAAGCTTGTACATTACATTCATTTGCAATATGCACAATTAATTAATTTGCATGCGTTAGTTGATTCTCGAATTTATGAACCAGTTACATGTCAGATGCAACTAAGAGAATATTCACTTCTGTGATGCCAAGGTTATACGCATATCCAGAGTTTATTCGAATTAATAAGCGATCAAGGTTATCCTCTAGAGGGTGGTAAATTTATGGCAGAATGATGCTTTAAACGATATACAAGAATTTTCAAGGATAGGGTTGTGTTCAAAGACCCATTCATTGCATTTTTCAAGGTTAGCAACTTAAGATTGCTTGTGTGAATATCCTGATTACTGGAAAGTGGGAGAGATGTTGAGCATATAAAATCCCTTTAAGACACATGATCTAACAAACTAAACTTCACTTGTAAGTTGTTTATATATTGTATGAAACCATGTCAATTTTAAGACAAGCATTGGTAAATGAGAAAATTAATATCATACAAAATATAAGATTGGTGCCACCGTATGAACCAGATTCACAAGAGATGATGGATATCGATGAGATGGTAGCTTTGGTAAATATATAATATGAAAGCAAACAATTTTTTATATCTGATGTATTTTAGTTGGAAGATGAAAGACATGAAGGGACCGAGATTCTGCAACCGATATCGCCTGTTGACGCAGAACAGATATTAAATGAGGTAAAATTAGCATTGATCTATTTTGAAATAATGTAAAGGTTGTTTTCATTTTTGCAGTTAACGGTTCCGGAACAAAACAATGAACAAACAGAATATCAATGTGAGGAGGAGGCGGAGGAGGCGGAGGAGGAGGAGGAGGAGTCGGTAAGATTCACTTTTTGTAAAAATTGTCATTGTGTTTCTGATATATTTTTATAATAGGATACTGAAATTCAAGCGGCTCTAACGAAATGCCGAGAAGAATCCAATGAGTTGCGACGAAAACTAAAAAAAGCATCAAAAAAAGAACAGGATTTAGAAAATATTATTATTACCAGAAGATGAGGGAAAGCCATGATTCGGCGAAGTAAATGTCAGTTTCGTCGGCTCATGGCAACTAATGTTTAAGTTGAAAGTAATTTGTTTATAATTATAATATAGTTTTAAAATTAGTTTAGTTATAAAAGTTAAATGTAGTTTAGTTAATAAACAATTTTGTTAAAATTTATTTCTTTTTTTTAACAATTCAGAAGAATTTAAAATGAACCAAATATCTATGGAAACGTCCAACACCACAGAAAACATTAAATAAAAAGATCAAATAATAGAATCTTACAATGAAATACAAAAAAGTTGAGTGGAGAACTGTTTACGCTTTAATATGGTGTAATTGTAAAAGAGTAAATAATTACTAACATAATATTATGTGTAAGCACTATTATCAAAATTTTTGAAAGACATACAAAAGTTAATTAGGATGTTCCAGAGAAGAAAATATTTCTACTGTTATTTTGATGAATTCATATTTAGAATGAGAATTACTTATAGGTTGTAGTACATTGTACTAGGTTTTCTGATTTTGTGAAATAATAACTCTGTATAAATTAAATTATTTATTTACTTTTCATTTGGTTTCCATAATAAAATTTTCATACAAAAGATAAACATTTGATAAAGCACAAATACAATTATTACTTATATGAAAGAAACATTTTGGTTTTGTCTTTTGTAAACATGTTTGTTCATCTAGCACAATTATTAATTTCTTGGTATACTGTTTAAGGTAAACCGACTCTTCTCTATCTTTAACATATATACAGTTTGTTTTGGATGTTATATGATTAATTATTTTGGCAAATTTGTGAAGAGGTGTGAAACCATCCGACCACGTAATGTAATGATGATTCCTGGTAAGCCACTCGGCTTCTCTCTGAAATTCTGGTTGCAGCATTTCGAATGGAAAAGGTGGTTTAAACACGTAATGACAAATTCGTTTACCATCATAAGCAGCCAATTCTTTAACTATGAATCTTCCTTTTTCAATTTTGAATCCTTGCATGTCAAGAACAAGATTCATATTTTTAAATTGTTGAATTTTTTTAAAATTTTTGAGTATTTTGAATATAATTCTATATCTTTTAAAAGTTGTTGTATTTTATTTATATGCTTTTCAAGAGCGGTTTCATACTTTGCTACGAGATTCATACTGACTTCTTTGGATGGTAAATATCAACTAAATACCTATCTTTGTCTCACAATTTTTGTTAGAGGATTATAATAAACAATTCTATCATGCAAAATGAGGCAGTATGCAGAAGTATTTTTTGGAACATTTTCGCTTGTCTCAAATTCAATTCGCATAACAACTGCGCTAGATTGTACGGTTTCTTTTTGTCGCGAACAGTCAATATGTACAATTGGTGCAATAGTTTTAAATTCTTTAGGGGAAAATATTGGTTCATTTTCCATTTCGTAATATTGTGAACGAAATTTGGAAAACATTTCATACAAAGAAGCAAACTTGTTGTTTTTAAAATCCAAAAATAAGTCATTATATGGATATCGTTCAGAGTTTAAAAATACTCTTATATTAACAAGATTGCAGTCATTAAATTTAGACATATTTGATGTTAGTTTATTTTTTTTATCAGTTTGGAAAGCAACAATTACATGACGGGGCGATTCTAACTTTGTGCTCGTTTTTACTGGCCAGGTGTGTCTTGTATTTTCAGGCACTGTTGGATATTCAACAAGTTCCCAAGTTCTAAAAAAAGTGGAATATCTACATTCTTATTTATGATTTTTGTTAGAGCTAACTGTTGTGGAATATCAACGGAAACGTGTGGAACACGCCAGTAAATTTTTTCTATTGTAACTTTCGGTTTTTCTTCGACATCAGATGTAACAGAATCATTGTCGTTGTTATTTCTTATTAACACTAACTCTAGTTTCATATTTAAAACAACTTTTTTATAATCTTCAAAGAAACCCATTACCATACCAAGTGGTACGCACACGTTAAACTTTCCTGACTCAGCTATAATTGATTCTTTAGGAAACCAACCGGCATTTTGCAATTTCCGACTTTCATTATAGGATAAGTAACCTTTCAAGGTTGTGGTGAGACCAACATTTCTCACTGAATCAATCACTACACCATTCATCTCATAACGAAGCTCTCGAAATAAAAAGTTTATTCCATTATTTATAAATTTTAAGCTTTCAATTGGTTTACCATCTTCTTTTGTCAAATTTCCTTCTATATATAGGAAACTTTGAGATGGAAGTGTTATTGCATCTAATTCTTGAATAGCTATTCGAATTTCATCATTATAATCAAATTTTGAGTTCACAAATGGTTGATATGTGTGATATTCAAATTCAGTAATCGAATTGTCTACCAATGGTTGTTCGGTAACATTTAAAATATTCATTTTATAACAGTTGGAAACCTAAAGATATCAGAAATTTTTGGTTTTCTTTTGTCAGCTTAGTGTTACTTCTGAATGATGGTTTAATACTGTTTTTGGAACGTAGTTTTTTTCTATTTATATATGGCAAAGTTTTTTCTCGATTATACCTAACAACCATTTTTAACTTTTCTTAAGTGTAATCGAAGAGTTATTGTTTCGTTTCTAAAGTTAACAATATCACCGTTCTGATCAAGGAATTTAACTATTAGAGAACTGATTGTTTTAACGCTTATAGGGAAATACAGAATGTTAAGGGGTGCTTCAACTATTTTATAGCCTGGTGCAACAGTTGGAAAAAACTGATGTATTATATGAGTGGGTTTACCATTCGAAAACGAACCAGTTGCAATACTACAATCGACACACAGGGCGTTTATTTTAATAATTTGTACCGCAAAATCAGAAGTATGCATTATGTTTGCTTCCAATATTCGTCTTTTAAATCCCAGTAATGAACCGATAGTATTATCTTTACTGAAGTCAATTTGTTCTGAACATTCTATGGAAACGGTTGATGTATTTTTATTCGCAACAATGGAAACAGTTATGTAAGAAGGTAAGTTATTCTGCAAGAAACCAATTAAATCATTTATTTCATACGCTCCCGTTGGTATTGTTAATGAACTGTTGCTATAAATGAACTGATTATTTGTTTCATCAACATTTGGTATTGTATTGAAAGATTCAAAGTTAGATAGCCCAATTTCATATTCATCATTATCCAAATAAATTGGTGGATTAAAATCAGCGTAAAGAATTGATGAATTACCAGAAAGGTTAAAAGTTATTGACATGATGCTCTCTTTGTTACTAAATGATTTATGAACATTTATTTAATGGCACACTCTATATAAAAATTTTAAGCATAACTGTCCACAATTGTGAGAATTGAATTTTTGATCCGAGTAGTAGTTATACTTAATATTTTTTAAAATCCCATTACTCTGGAAATAGTTTACCAACTCTTGTGGTGGTTTCAAATTACCATAACTATCATAATAAATTACAACATCTTTATTTCTTACGTATGCAGTCCAATGAGTGCCAGAGCCTAAGGAATTGTCTAAATTTATTATTCCACATTCACGCTTCTTTATTTTTTTTGGTAGTCGATCTCTCATGAATACACCACGAAAATTTGCAATGTTCAATCTTTTGGCAAAATCTTGCAGTTCCAAGTTGGTTAATGCATGTTGTGGTAGTGTCATTTTGAACTTTTTCTGTATGGGGCAAGATACAAACCTTTCCCTAAACCATTCCCGTTTTTTTTTTCCAATTTCTATTGCGAGGTTATGTCTTTTTATTTCAGCTAACTGCTCTTTGTTAGCTTTCGAATCATTTACGGCTTTTATTATTCCTGCTGCCCCCCCTCCTAAAGCACCTAGCGCCCCCAATATGGGTAGCAGAAGGGGTAGAAAACCTCCTTTTTTAGGAGTTTTGATAATCCTTCGCGAAACATTTGATCTGCGTTTAGATTTCATTCCACTTCCCTTCTTTGGTTTACCTTTTCTCTTCATACCCATTCCCAGTTTTCTTTTAGCTTTCATAACTGATGCAACAATTGCTGCTGACACTTTTTCACCAAGCGATGAGTCAGATGCCTTAAAACGTTCTAAAGCTTGTCTTTCTAATGATTTATCTGCCTCAGTTCGAGTTTCCAAATCTTTATACTGTTGGTATTTAACCCAATGGCTTGCGTTTTGAAAACGTTTATATTTACTGTAAATCACTTTATCAACCGAAATATCAGTATTTACGAAATGTGCTTGAACCAATGAATGAAATCGGTTACTATGAATATTCTTATGACAAAGACATCATACCACCTCAAGAAGTGAAACCAAATTCTGTAATTTTATTTGATGATGTGAGTTCATGTAATCAAGATATTATAAGAGCGTACTTCAGTTTTGGAAGACATAAAAATACAGATTGTTTTTATTTATCTCAGACATATTCGTCAATTCCTAAGCAATTAATACGAGATAATGCGAATTTATTAATAATATTTCCACAAGATAAGATTAATTTAAAGCATATCTTTGATGAGCACATTAATTTGGATATGACATTCCAGCAGTTCAGAGAACTTTGTTCTACTTGTTGGCAAGATCAACATGGATTTGTTGTAATTGATAAAGATTGTGCTAAACACAGCGGCAGGTATCGAAAGGGATTTGATAAATATATTCATCCTTAAATATGTATATGTATATATGTATATATATATATATATATATATATATATATATATATATATATATATATATAACATACATTTTATGGATATAGGATAATAGTATAACAGTAACACTTTTTGAACTAACATGGATCCGAAACTTGCTAAAGAGCTTATAAAAACGAGAAAAGCTGTTAAACAGAAGTTTACGGCGTTAAAATCGGATATAGCACAAAGTCAAAGCCTTCTAGAACAAAGGCTGAGACCAATTTCGGAACCCCTCCAAAAACTTTTACAAAAAGTTGAACCGGTTAAAATGGAACCTGTTAAAACGGAACCAAAGATTGAAAAAGATTCCGATCTGAACTTATCAGAGACCAAACTAGAGGCGAAACCTTATGAACAGTATCTTCCACTCACAGGTCTCAGTTTTCTGGAAGATACTTATTCAAATATTCATCCGGATGAAACCATTATTGAAGATCTTAATCCTAATCTGGAAGAGCAAAATATTAATGAAAGTACTCAGCAATTACGACAAGATATAGAGAGTTTAGTTGACACACCAGCATATGGAGATTACCTCGAAATGTTTCATCCTTTACCTCGTGCATATGTTGATAGCTCTATACGAGGAAATGAAGAAGATTTCGACCGGTATTATGGGTTAACGCATGATATTGCAAAAGAATCATTTACCCTGGCCAAAACACCTGTAAAAATTGAAGGACCTGATATTATTGTGGATACTGTAAAGTATATTGGAACTCCCGGGTTATATGAATTACTTTTTAAAAAAGAACCTGTTGGCTATAACCAACAAGACTTAAATGAGTATATGGACATATTAAATAGAAGCAACGCCTACCATAGAAACTATGATTCAAACGCTCAAATTCAGGGAACACAATCAGTAAAATATCGTACAGTAATTAGACCGTATTTAATCCAACATAATTTGCTGAAAGATGGAGGATTAGGTAAATCAACATCCTTTAATAAACCAAAACCACCGGGCAGATTACGTAGAACTCAGTCTTTCAAATATACTAAAGGAGGTATGCTAAATTTGTCCTATAATCCAATTGACTATATATTTTACGATAACCCCAATGAACTAGTAGATAGGCTTCGTCTTTTGTTAGCATCAACAGCAAGCGGAAATAATTCTCACTCCATTGAAATTCATTCCATTATTGAAGAATTGCGAGAAGCACATATTATAAAATAATTACCTGCTTAAGATGCCAATCGATAAATTCGGTCGTCATATGCTAAGTGCATTTCAACAACATTCCACGGATAATAATGAGTTTTATTTTTGTCAGCAGACCAGTTTTACAGCGCCTTGTGTGTTACAAATAAGAGGTGAATATAATATGGGTGAAAGTGTAGCATTCTATTTCTTAGAGAATAATTCACCTTCATATATTGTTCCCGTTTCTGGGACAATAAAAGCCATCAATCTAAATGTAGATACCATTATTCGTATAAATAATTCAAAATTTAATAAGAAAAGTATTATAAACCAAAAGATTGTGAAGGGTGATGAAATTGTGTTTCTATATAATACAGCATCAAAAAGTTTATTTGCTGATATAGTCGTTCAATGTCCTTTGAGTAAAAATGAGTAATTTGAAAAAGCAAGTAGTAGAGGAACTTCATAGGCCAGCCAGAAAAAACTTTCACCGACGAAAAATTATTGTGAGAGGACTGAATGATCTACTACAAGCGGATTTGGTAGAAATGATTCCATACGCAAAATTTAACAGAAATTTTAGGTATATTCTAGTGGTAATAAATGTTTTTAGCAAATTTGTTTGGGTTGAACCAATCAAGAGAAAAACATCCAAAGATGTTACGCAAGGAATGATAAAAATTTTATCTCAAATGAAAACACTACCAAAAAATATTCAAACTGATAATGGTAGGGAGTTTTTTAATAAACGATTTAAAGAATTAATGAAAAAGAACAACGTAATCATTCCAGTACGTTTTCGAATATGAAAGCAAGTGTAGTGGAAAGAGTAAACCGAACGCTTAAAGGAATTATGTGGAGAAATTTCAGTTTGCAAGGATCATATAAATATTTGGACTTCCTTCCTAAAATAGTGAAACAGTATAACAATACTATTCATTCTACTACAGGTTTCAAACCAAATGAAGTAAATTCAAAACACGCAACACTACTCCTTAAAAATGTTTATAGAGAACTAAATCCAATTATTAAAAAAAGTAAATTTAATAAAAATGATTTTGTTCGAATAAGTAAGCATCACGAACAATTCTCCAAAGGTTATACACCTAACTGGTCAAATGAAATATTTAAAATTGTTAACGTTAAATCTACAAATCCAATAACATACGTATTGGAAGATTCAAATGGTAAAGAAATTTTGGGAAGTTTTTACACGGAAGAACTTCAAAAAGTGAAACATCCAGATGTGTATTTAGTAGAAAAAATTATTAGATATAAAGGACAAAAAGTTTTTGTGAAGTGGCTTGGTCTAGACTCAGAATATAATTCATGGATTAATCGAAGCGATGTAATATGATGTAAGGAGAAATAAAATAAAACAATTTTAAGATATAATTTCTTTATTTTATAACATTACAAATAAATGATGTGATATTACATAATATTAAAATACAATTAATGCATTTTTAAACTTTGTTTTTTATTTTACAATTACAAAATTATTGTATAAATTTAAAATACTTCAAAGCGATTTAGATATATGTTCTTTCTATGATTGAAATCTAAAACAGGGTTAATAATGTAAGCTATTTTTGCTCTTCGATTGTCAAATCGCACCTTATCTACCGCAACAACTTCCCAGTACTTTCTTCTATATTCTTGATAAGCATATTTCCATTCCTCCATTACTAAAACTTGATTTAAGTTTTCATTAAAAGTTACGTTTTTCATGTTTTTTTAAGAATTTCTCGTTCAAATGTTTCTGGATATACATCCAATAACTCTATAGCTAACGCTATGTTTTCAGAAGGAAAATTATCTGCTGTATGAAGGACTTTAAAGGAATTCGCAAATAAATTTCCAGTTTGATTTTGAAGCTCTGCCTTCAATACTTTAAAATAGTTCGGGAATTGTTGTCTTTTATATAATTCAACAACATGTTTTACAAGAGGTATCAGGTCCCATAATTTACTTAAAGTTTCATATGCCATATATATATATGAGTTATTCATGCATATCTGAATAACTTTTGTGGAATGAATTTCATCAAAATATATTGCAAAATTGCCTGGATATATGGTTTCATAGTTCTCGTTTGTGTAGAAGTAGTTTGTTATTACTCCTTGGTATTTTAAAAAAGTGTTCCACTCTTGTTCAGTAAACATTATGGTATCATTTTTGTTACCTGTGAGTTTAATTCCAGGAGCAAAACCATATTCATAAACAAATCCCACAGCTACAAATTTACTTTTGGATTTGTTAAGATGAAATCTTCTTTCACCTAACGACACTAACTCCGTTTCATTTTTATTTTTTGCACTATCCTTACTGTTTTGATTTGTAGGTTCATCTTTCGACACTGAGGCACTATGAGAGCTTGAAAGACATTGATACACTGGAAACATGGTTTTGGATATCTACTGTTTAGTGATTCGCACAATGTTTATGTATCTACTGCTGGTTGATTCTTGCTTTTGCCTTCATTAACATTTCCATTTAAAGAGAAGTGGGGTTTGAAACATTAGTGGGAGGTGTGGATTGTACATCGCACTCACTTTGTACATCATCATCATCATCATCGTCATCATCATCATCTTCTCCTTCATGATTAAGTTTAGTAGCTACTTTTTGATCACAGTCTTCCTCACAAAAGTCTTTTGGAAACGCTAGTCTTAATTTAACGTTTTCCGGTAGATATGAGAACACTTCAAACATTTCTGTAATATTGAGCTTGCTAACCGCTGATGCCCAACATTCTTCACAAATTATATTTTTCATAAACATTCTTGTCAATTTTAGAGCTTTATCATTTTGCTCGGCCTTGTTGTAGCATTCATCTTCTGTTAAAAACTTTCCCATTCCATAAATTGCTTCGTGATGGTATTCAAAAATGTTTTTTGAAAGCTCAGCACAAATATATCTTTAGGCACTATTAAAATCCATCACTTCTATCATTGGTGTGTAAGCACGCCACATGTTCAAATTGTTAACTAATAATGTGAATTCTGTAGGCTTTAAACTACATGTTAATGTTTTTTGAACTTTAAATAACAGTTTGTTCACAAAGTGGGGGGTATCAAGCTTAAAAATCAGTATCATTGTGGGGATATTATTACTATCAAATCCCATAAGACATTTAAGATTCTCAAGGACGAGGATGAGTCTTAAGGTGAATACTAAAGACGAAAGGATAAATCTCAAGGCTAAATATGAAGGTCTTAAAGTACACAAGAATTCTCAAGGTCAAGGATAAGTCTCAAGGTTGAATGCACTCAAGGTCAAGTGTATAACTGTCAAGGCCAAATCTCAGGGTCAGTCCCAAGGTTAGTGGTAAATATGTTAAGGCCAAATCTCAGGGTCAGTCCCAAGGTTAGTGGTAAATATTAACACAGGATAAATTTCAAGGACAGTGCACAAGGCCAACGAATTCTCATGGTCAAGTATACACCTGTCAAGGTCAAATCTCAGGGTTAGGTAAATTTCAAAGTCAAGGACAAATTTCAAGGACAGTGCATAAGGTCAGTGAATTATCAAGGTCAAGTATACATCAAGGTCAAGTATACATCAAGGTCAAGTCTCAGGGTCAGTCCCAAGGTTAGTGATAAATATCAACAAAGGATAGTGCACAAGGTCAGAGATTCTCAAGGTCAAGAACAAGTCTCAAGGTTGAATTCACTGAAGGTCAAGTATTCATCTGTCAAGGTCAAATCTCAGGGTCAATGGTAAGGATAGAGGTCAATGACACTGTTAAGGTCAAGGTTAAGTAGTGGGGGGTGTAGAAAGTGGTGGGGGGTGGGTCTAGAACCGGCGCAAACACACTACTTAAATACATATGTATTGTGATAAACATCAAGCGAATCCTAAAGCAGATAAAATAAAAAGTCTATGTGTGGAAAATCAAAGTGTAACTTTTTTATAAATTTAAAACGCTTCCTTTAGAAGATATAAGGATAAATATAAGAAAATGCACTCATTCCCTGCTTGTCTGAAACTGGAATATTAGAATCATGAAGGTGGTACGGAACCCTAAGTATGCGAGTCCAACTCGCACTTGTCCAAATTATTTTAATTGTAGGGTTATTAATATAGATTAGAAAAATATTTACTGCAAACTTATTTTTCCGAAAGCGTAGGTGAAAATAGTATGTGAGCGGGTGAAAATGTGAAAAATAGCCAAAAAATACTGGTTGTGATTCATTGGGCGCGGAACACAAAAATGATTGTCTGATTCTTTCGAATCTCTCAAATTGCAATACAAAAACTTTCTTTCGCAAAATCAATAGTTATATACATGTTTGATAATAGGTACACAAAGAATGTCAGATCATAAAAAAAGTATGAATGTGATGCATTGCCTCTGATCATTTAGCACATCCCAAAAACAATAACACCTTCAAATAGCAAAAATAAAAAAATATTATTCTTGATGTAACTAAACATTGAAGACGCGAGCTGTAAGACCGACATATAGGATTTTCGAGAGAATTAGCACACAGAAGTTCCGAATCTGGAGACGTTCCGTGTAATTGCTGTCCTCCCTTAACTCCTATGACAGAATGTCACGATAAAATTTTCAGGTTACTTCACCTGTCAGAGATATTGAATAATCTAATCGAGGGGTCATTCCTTTCTACGCAAGACAATATATATAATATATATATTGTTTCTGGTTAGGGCGCCTTCATCAGTTACGCTTCCCACAATTGAATGTCCTCTCGAACACTTCTTTATGTATTTGATACATTTCGTTAAATTTGAAGACGCGATGACGATGTAACACCGACATCTAGGATTTTCGAGAGAATAAGCACACAGAGGTTCCGAATCTGGAGCAGTTCCGTGTAATTGCTGTCCTCCCTTAACTCCTAGGACAGAATGTCACGATAAAATTTTTCAGGTTACTTCACCTGTCAGAGATATTGAATACTCTCTTCGAAGTGTCATTCCTTTGTACGCAATACAATATATATAATATATATTGTTTCTGGTTAGGGAACCTTCATCAGTTGCGCTTCCCACAATTGAATGTCCTCTCGAACAATTCTTTATGTATTTGATACATTTCGTTAAATTTGAAGACGCGAGATGTAAGACCAACATCTACGATTTTCGAGAGAATTAGCACACTGAGGTTTCGAATCTGGAGCCGTTCCGTCTAATTGCTGTTCTCCCTTAACACCTAGAACAGAATGTCACGATAAAAATTTTCAGGTTACTTCACCTGTCAGAGATATTGAATACTCTCTTCGAAGTGTCATTCCTTTGTACGCAAGACAATATATATAATATATATTGTATCTGGTTAGGGAACCTTCATCAGTTGCGCTTCCCACAATTGAATGTTTCCTCGTACACTTCTTTATGTATTTGATACATTTCGTTAAATTTGAAGACGCGATGACGATGTAAGACCGACATCTAGGATTTTCGAGAGAATAAGCACACAGAGGTTCCGAATCTGGAGCCATTCCGTGTAATTCATGTTCTTCCTTAAATCCTAGGACAGAATGTCACGATAATTTTTTTCAGGTTACTTCACCTGTCAGAGATATTGAATACTCTCTTCGAGGTGTCATTCTTTTGTACGCAAGACAATAAATATAATATATATTGTTTCTGGTTAGGGAACCTTCATCACTTGCGCTTCCCACAATTTAATGTGCTCTCGAACCTTTTTTTATGTATTCTTTATGTGGGAAGCGCAACTGAAGAAGGTTCCCTAACCAGAAACAATATATATTATATATTGTTTTGGAAGGCACTGATTTTATTTTGTACTTCACTTTGTACTATGTTTTTAATTGAACTGATTCCAACTCTTACCTGGCTTCGGATGGAATCGATCTCACCTACATACTTTGGTTTCAAGAGTATCCATGGTATTTTTTATGATCTTATTGTCATCATTTATCTCATTTATGCCTGACTCAACTACTTGCATTCTCTGATTAACTGCTTTATTATCTTGAGTTACTATTTGCATTAGTTTTTCATACTTCTGTACATATATATATAATTGACTGTTCTCGGGATACTCGTGTGTTTCTCTTGTTTGTCTTAGAAAAGGCACGTTTTCGACGTTTCAATGAGATCTCACTCAGCTTCTTCGGGATTACTGATGTTGTCACTCACTAAGCGTAGTATATATATAATTATTTGTTGATTGAAAAATGATAATTTACATATTCCTGATTTCTTTAATTCTCAACTTTACTGCTTCAAAAAAACATTCGTCGGTTTCATTGTTTAAGTCATCTCTAGTGTTGTTTCGTAATCATCATTTTCGCCTCAACTATCATCAACCCTGCATATGATGGCATTTTTCTCTCGATCTAGTTCCGCTGTTTCATCTTTGCCATTGCCTCATAATTTTATTGGTTCATTTTTAACGTTTTCCGTTTTTTTTAAATGAAATTATATATAAGTTTTCACGGGTATTAAATGTGTAAGGTGGTTTCCGGGAATTCATCCGCATAGTTGATAACTCTCGGCAGGGATCAATTATCAACTACGCAGATAAATTTCCGGAAACTACCTTATATATATATATATATATATATATATATATATATATATATATATATATATTATACTATTTAATTATTTTTTTAATGTTCTTTTTTAGCATCACGTTGGGTGCCAATTATGATGATATTAATTATTACTTTATTTTGTTTTGATTATGAAATTAATTAATTTTTTTAAATGAAACGATTTAATTTTTAATTATAATTTTATTTTTAAATTCATTTGAGTTCTTTATCATTTTTAAATTACCAATCTTATTAAATCTTTATACTAATCAAATTAAATTCAACATTATTTCTTTTTGAACAATTATTTAATTGCAAATTGTCTCTATTAATACTAATATTCAGAAATGTGGAGTTTTCTATAAAAAAATACCCATATTACTTATTATTATTACATATAAACCTAATTACTAAAATCATGAAATATCAACAATAAACATTATCAAATAATAAACATATGTATAAAATTCAATTAAAACACCTTAATCATTATTTTTATTATAAATCAGTTTCGTTTTAAATAACTTTTATGACTTTGTTTATGCGTCCGGCGTCTAAAAATGATTTCCCTTTATATTTTCTTTTGAAATCTATTCTTTGAGTCTTCCTGTACCTTTTGATATAATTTTACACTTTTAAAATCGTTTTTATTTGGTTCTTAACTTTAAATAAAATTTTGACATTTGATACCTTTCTTTATTTTCCCCAAAATATCAGTTTATTGAACTGTTCTTGACCTATTCTTGTTTACATTATTATACTATTTGAATATCTGCAAGTATTTCTAAATAATTTCCTATCTGTTTGCTGTTATATTGTTACATTTTTTTATACCGGATAACCGTTTTACTCTAGCATGTTCTTTTTGATGTTCTACCCCCCAAATCTTTATCAATTCAACTCTTAACTCTTTTTATCTGTTCAATTTGTTGTCTACTATCAGGTACTTTAATTTCAAATTTAGATATTTCAATTCTGTTCCTCAAATTAGCTTTAATTGCTGTTTAATTTATATTCTATTACAATTTTGTATTTTTAGCTACAATGAATTTGATATGAAGATGTGTTTGACTATGCCATGCAAGATTTTCCCTGATTTACCTGATGCTAATGAATGTTGAAAATAATGACCATCGTTTTGGACTTTAGCACTCAATTGTAAGTATGCTTCATATTTTTCTCACTAGATCTATGATGTTTAGGGTTTTTACAATAAATTTAATCATATTCATCATCACAATGACATGTTTCTCTTGTAAACAAACATGCTCGCTTTGCTATGTCAAATACCTTAAATTTCATGTCTGGTTAGCAATATTTTTAGTTAAATTTTAATTCTTTGAATCCATATTATTACATTCGCGGGCACTAAATATTTTAGGTGGTTTCCGGGAATTCATCCGCATAGTTGATCCGGGATCGATGGTAAAATGACGACGTTTTGGCAGAGTCACATCTGCCCTCTTCAGGTCTGCCCTCGAATACTCGAGTAACTAGAAGCGAAAGCAGAAGACTACGAGAATTATGCGAATCGACCTGAAGAGGGCAGATGTGACTCTGCCGAAACGTCGTCATTTTACCATCGATCTCGGCAGGGATCAGTTATCAACTACGCGGTTGAATTCCCGGAAACCACCTATATATATATATATATATGTATATTTGTTTTTAAATTTTCGCGGGCACTAAATGTTTTCGGTGGTTTCCGGGAATTCATCCGCGTAGTTGATCTGAATACTGAGTATTCGAGTAAATAGAAGCGAAACCACCTAAAACATTTAGTGCCCGCGAAAACTTAAAAACAAATATATATATATATATATATATATATATATATATATATATATATATATATATATATATATATATATATACAGGGTGTCCCAAAAGTCCCGGAACGGCATTTTATCTCGGCGGGAACGCATTTTAGAGAAAAATGTTTCAAACAAAACTTATAGGATTCGTCCCTGGCTATCGAATTGTGACCTTGAATTTGACCTTGACCTTGACCTTCAAGGTCATTTCAAGGTCAAGTCGATTTTTTCAAATGGGACAACATATTTCTGACCTCGGAAATGGAAAGACCGGAAAATTTTACGTTTAAATATGTCCTTGACCATTTTTTAAACTTGACCGCTGGTGGTCAGTAAGGGTGTCCCAAAAGTCCCGGAACGGCAGTTTATCTCGGCGGGAACGCAGTTTAAAGAAAAATGTTTCAAACAAATCTTATAGGATTCGTCCCTGGCTGATTTTATATTAGTTAATTTTACTGTTATAATTAAAGTTATTAAAAGGTAGATTATTGTTAATAAAATTAATCTAAAAGATGATTGGGTATAAAGTTTTCTTAATGAAACAACGAAGAAACAATTCTCAAAACAGCCCCCCGATTTTTTAATTGCCGAATTAAACAAACTTAGCGTAGCTCGTCAAATATGGGTTTAAAATTTTTTTTCAAGAACTAAGGTTTAGGATTTTTCCACGGCAATGCGATGCTTAGTATAGCTACGCAACGAAGTTGTTCTTGACCTTGACTTGACCTTTATTGACCACCAGAGGTCAAGTTTTAAAAATGGTCAAGGATATATTTGAACGTAAAATTTTCCATTTCCGAGGTCAGAAATATGTTGTCCCATTTGAACAAATTGACTTGACCTTGAAATAACCTTGAAGGTCAAGATCAAGGTCAAATTCAAGGTCACAATTCGATAGCCAGGGACGAATCCTATAACTTTTGTTTGAAACATTTTTCTCTAAAATGCGTTCCCGCCGAGATAAAATGCCGTTCCGGGACTTTTGGGACACCCTGTATATATATATATATATATATATATATATATATATATATATATATATCAACATTACTTTTTTAATTTTTGAGTTATTATATAAACCTGTAACAATTTACCCGAGGGTCTTTCATCAATAATTGTTACACTAGTTACGGTTGATGGAATTTGAATCGCCCTTAAACCACTTTAACATGTACTTGTTATTTTCTTCATTCCATTCATAATCTGAAGGTGATAACTCTAATAGAACTGACTTGGGCGCATTGCTCAAAAGATTTGCTACGTGTGATGTCCTTAGAATATGTTTATATAGCTCCTATTGACATGGAGGGAATACTGCGCCATCACCTTTTTTTAGCAAGAATGTTTCGAAAACCACTTTTTTGGTTTTTCTCGATATTTTGAAAATATCTAAATATTTATAATTTCCATGCAGTATCTGACTGAGCTTGGAATAGCGCAGCATTTTTCTTATTTAAGCGACCCTGTATCTCTTACCGTTACAGAAATCCCCATGTAGTTGCTTTTATCTGAGACACATGATATTGCTACTTTTAGATTACTCAAAAGCCTTTGATACCCTCAATCATGAACTGTTATTGGCAATATTACACTACGTTGGGATCTCTGAAGCTGCCATTAAGTTTGTTAAAAGTTACCTACATAAAAGAGTCCAGTTTGTGGAAACTGAACAAGGTAGATCATCACAGGAAGCTGTCTGCTGCGGAGTTCCACAAGGACCCATATTAGGTCCCCTTTTATTTAACTTATATACGTGCAATATTTCCAACTGTATGTTTTTTTGTTCAGACATCTGTATACAGATGACACTCAGGTGTATTACTCGTTTTCACCTGGAGAATTTGATGTAGCTCAAGAATATATTCAAGGTGATTTGAATACGTTGGTGTCTGTTTCTAATAAACATAATCTTTATATCAACCCCTCCAAATCGTACTTAATGATTTATGGAAAACACAAGAATCTAATTAAATCTGAGTTTAAAATCTATATAAATGAGAAAAAAATAGAAGCTGTTAAAACTGCTAGAAATTTAGGTGTAGAAATAGATACAGATTTAAGATTTAAACCACACATAAATAAGCTTTTAAAAAAGTCATATGCTACACTGAAAATGTTATATCCCAACAGACAGCTTCTATCACCTAAGGTTAAGACTATATTAAGAGATTCTTTGGTTTTTTTTTTTACTGTGATACTGTTTATGGGCCATGTTTAGATAATATAGATAAGCGTAGAATAGAAAAGGTTCAGAAATCATGTTTAAGATTTGCATACGGCATTTGTAAATTTGAACCAATTTGTCACAAACTCGAAGATGCAAACTGGCTCAATGTGATTAATAGGCGTTATTATGTTTACTAAAATATTGCTTTATAAATGTCCTCCATATTTGCTAAGAAAAATAAAATTCAGAACAGATGTACATATATTGAATTTGCGCTTCTCCCCACCACATAAAACGGCATTATTTGAAAGGTCTTTTACTTTTAACATATATTCAGTTTATAACAAAATACCTGAAGCGCTAAAATCTTTAACAATAAACCGTTTTAAACAGAAATACAAAAAGTACTTGTTGAATCTCCAATAATTTATTTGTAACCTTCTTGATTTCATCACGTGCAACTAATTAGATTATTCGTGTATATATATTTTCTTCTTTTTTTGGTAGCATGTGGCACATTTATATTTGTTATTGTTTCTTTTTGATTTTTTATGTTGTTATTTCCGGGGCGCTGTTTAAGAAACTTTCCTAGATTGTTTTCAGCGTCTTTTTTTGAATTTATCTTAAACACTGTTTTTTTAGCTATATTATTGTTATATATTTATATTAAATTGTACTTTATGGATAAATTTCAAATAAAAATTATCCGACTTGACCATACAATGTATGGCATCACACTCCCTTTAAGACACACATAGTGTGCCCTTAGGGGAAAATTCACTAAACCCCAGATATACTACATATCAAAAGGGTTTAGCTCTATGGGAGCCCTTGCCAGGTTATCAGGCCCGTGGTTGGCGTCGTGGCTGCAGTTCCCCATGAATTTTCTAACCGTCCGGGCGGTTCCCAACAGGACGGCCTTTTGCATCAGTTGGTAAAGATGTTCGTCCAGACCGAGGTGTTTCAAATTGTTTAATAGATGTTTTGGGACTACTCCTGTTGTTGACAAAACAATTGGTACTGTTCGAGTGTTGTTCATGTCCCATTGTCTCTGTATTTGAAATTCTAAATCCCTGTATTTGGCTATTTTTTCAGCCTGCTTAATATTTATATTATTGTTGTTAGGGATTGCTATGTCAATTAAGGTTGTTTTTCTAGAGACTTTATCTACCAAAACTATATATGGTCTATTGTGAGCAACAGTCCGATTAGTCAATATCGTCCGGTCCCAGTACAGCTTGTAGTTGTTATTTTCTAAAATAGATTATGGTTTGTATATATAGTAGGGTGTTCTTACCGACTGTGATAGCTCGAGATTCAGCGCTAGTTCCTGGTGCAGTATTTTTGCCACAGCATCGTGTCGTTCTTTGTATTCAGTTGCAGCGAACGCTTGGCAACCTCCTGTGATATGCTGGATGGATTCAGAAGTTTGGCAACCATATCTGCATCTGTCGTTGTTGATAGAAGGGTCTTTGACGATGTACTTTAGATAGTTCTTAGTTGGAATTCCTTGATCTTGGATTGCCAATATAAAACCTTCCGTTTCAGGAAACATATGCCCAGAGATCAACCAGTAGTTCGACGCTGAACTGTCGACATAATCTTGGTTGACGTCGTTTATATGCCTTCCATGAAGCGGCTTCTCTTTCCATTTGAGCAGTTTCTGATCAATTGTGTGGTGGTATACTTGAACTTGTTATTCTGTCAGTCGCAGAGGTGTTGAGTCATCAACTTGACATATGACTCTGTGTAGATCAGAAAATTCTGCTAGTTTCTGGAAATAATTACGCAAATTGGAAATTTGTTGATCACATAACTTGCCTATATCTGCCAATCCTCTTCCTCCTTCATACCGTGGCAACGTTGTACGTTCGACGGAGCTCTTTGGATGGTGATTTTGAGCTTTTGTTAGTAGAACTCGAACTTTTCGTTGTAGTTGTTCAATGTCAGTCTTGCACCATTTAACTATTCCGAATGAGTAACTGAGTACTGAGCACGCGTAGGTGTTAATAGCCTGAAACAGATTTTTACTGTTAAGCTTAGTTTTCAACAGTCGTCTTACTCTTCTATAGAACTCTGTTGATAGGTCCTTTTTCATGGTGGAGTGATCAATTCGTTGAGCCTGCTTTATTCCAAGGAATTTGTAAGTATGGCCCTCCTCCATGGATTCAATTGAGGTGCCATCTCTCATTTCGTAGGGCCCCTGCTGTATTTTGCCTTTCACTATATTGATAATTCGGCATTTGTCTAAGCCAAATTGCATATGGATGTCATTAGAGAACCCTTCTACTATTTCAAGCATATCATGCAGCTGTTGTTTCGTAACTGCCATCAACTTTAAGTCGTCCATGTATAACAAATGGTTTATCTTTAGTGCTTGTACGTTGTTGTGTTTGAGACTGAATCCAAAGTTCAGTTTGTGTGAAAGTGGGTTCATGGCATGGCAGAACCACAGCGGGCTAAGAGAGTCTCCCTGGAATATACCCCCTCTGATTGGGATAGAGTGGGTATGTATCGAACAGTCGGCTTCATTCAGAAAGATTTCGGTTTGCCAGGTAGTCATGACATGTTCTAAAAAGTTAACAATACAATTATTTACTTTATAGAGTTTCAGCACCTGAATGAGCCAATCATGTGGAACTGAATCAAAGGCCTTTTTGTAGTGCACATATGCCATGTAGAGATTTCGTCGTTTAGCGTGGGCTTGATTGCAGACAACGGAATTAATTATCAGTTGTTCTTTGCATCCCATCGAGTTTTTCGCGCATCCCTTTTGTTGTTCGGTAATTATGTTGTTTAGCTCACAATGTCTGAAAAGGCGATGATTAATGCACGATGTTAGAAGTTTGTATAAGGTTGGGAGGCAAGTGATTGGTCTGTACTTTGCTGGGTCCTGTGTACATAGGTTATCCTTTGGTAAGAGGTATGTAGCTCCATGGGTAAGGAAACTAGGCATCTTGTGTGGATGGATAATTATGTCATTAATGAGTACTGTTAATTTATCGTGGGTAGCGTAAAGTTTCTTTATCAAATAAATATTATTATTCGACTTGACCATACAATGTATGGCATCACACTCCCTCTAAGGCACTCTATGAGTGCCTTTAGGGGAAAATTCACTAAACCCCAGATATCCTAGATATCAAAAGGGTTTAGCTCTGTGGGAGCCCTTGCCAGGTTTTCAGGCCCGTGGTTGGAGCCGTGACGGCAGTTTCCCATGAATTTCCTGACCGTCCGGGCTGTTCCTAATAGGACGGCTTTTTGCATTTGTTTGTAAAGATGTTCGTCCAGACCGAGGTATTTTAAATTGTTTAATAGATGTTTTGGGACTAGTCTTATTGTTGACATAACAATTGGGTACAGTTCGTGTGTTGTTCATGGTCCACTGAGTCTTTATTTGAAATTCCAAATCTCTATATTTGGTTATTTTCTCAGCCTGCTTGATATTTATATTATTGTTGTTGGGAATTGCTATGTCAATTAAAGTTGTTTTCCGATAGACTTTACCCACCAAAACTATATCTGGTCTATTGTGAGCAACAGACCGATCGGTCAGTATCGTGCGGTTCCAGTACAGCCTGTAGTTGTTATTTTATAGAACAGATTCTGGTTTATATTTATAGTATGGTAATCTTACCGACTGTGATAATTCATGTTTCAGTGCTAGTTCCTGGTGAAGTATTTTTGCCACAGCATCGTGTCGTTCTTTGTATTCAGTTGCAGCGAACGCTTGACAACCTCCTGTGATATGCTGGATAGATTCAGATGTTTGGCAACAGTACCTGCATCTGTCGTTGTTAATAGAAGGGTCTTTAACGATGTACTTTAGGTAGTTCTTAGTTGGAATTACTTGATCTTGGATTACCAATATAAAGCCTTCCGTTTCAGGGAACATATGACCAGAGATCAACCAGTAGTTCGACGCTGCATTGTCGACATAATCTTGGTTGACGTCATTTATATGTCTTCCATGACGGGGCTTGTTTTTCCACTTCAGCAGTTTCTGATCAGTGGTCTGGTCGTGTAATTAGACATGTTGTTGTGTCAGCCGTAGTGCTGTTGAGTCATCAACCTGGCACATGACTCTTTGTAGATCTGAAAATTCTGCGAGTTTCTGGAAATGACTACGCAAAATAGAAATTTGTTGATCTAATAGTTTGCTTAGATCTGTCAATCCTCTTCCTCTTTCATACCGTGGCAAAGTTGTACGTTCGACAGAGCTCTTTGGATGGTGATTTTGAGCTTTTGTTAGTAAAACTCGAACTTTTCGTTGTAATTGTTCAATGTCAGTCTTGCACCAATTAACTATACCGAAAGAGTAACCGTAAAATTATTATTATCCCGACTTGACCATACAATGTATGGCATCACACTCCCACTAAAGGGGAAAATTCACTAAACCCCAGATATACTACATATCAAAAGGGTTTAGCTGTGTGAGAGCCCTTGCCAGGTTATCAGGCCCGTGGTTGGCGTCGTGGCTGCAGTTCCCCATAAATTTTCTGACCGTCCGGGCTGTTCCTAACAGGACGGCTTTTTGCATTTGTTTGTAAAGGTGTTCGTCCAGACCGAGGTATTTTAAATTGTTTAAGAGATGTTTTGGGACTAGTCCTGTCGTTGACATAACAATTGGTACAGTTCGTGTGTTGATCATGTTCCACTGAGTCTTTATTTGAAATTCCAAATCTCTATATTTGGTTATTTTCTCAGCCTGCTTGATATTTATATTATTGTTGTTAGGAATTGCTATGTCAATTAAAGTTGTTTTCCGAGAGACTTTATCTACCAAAACTATATCTGGTCTATTGTGAGCAACAGACCGATCGGTCAGTATCGTGCGGTCCCAGTACAGCTTATAGTTGTTATTTTCTAAAACAGATTCTGGTTTATATTTATAGTATGGTAATCTTACCGACTGTGATAATTCATGTTTCAGTGCTAGTTCCTGGTGAAGTATTTTTGCCACGGCATCGTGTCGTTCTTTGTATTCAGTTGCAGCGAACGCTTGACAACCTCCTGTGATATGCTGGATAGATTCAGATGTTTGGCAACCGTACCTGCATCTGTCATTGTTAATAGAAGGGTCTTTAACGATGTACTTTAGGTAGTTCTTAGTTGGAATTACTTGATCTTGGATTGCCAATATAAAGCCTTCCGTTTCAGGGAACATATGACCAGAGATCAACCAGTAGTTCGACGCTGCACTGTCGACATAATCTTGGTTGACGTCATTTATATGTCTTCCATGAAGGGGCTTCTCTTTCCATTTCAGCAGTTTCTGATCTGTGGTCTGGTGGTGTACTTGGACATGTTGTTGTGTCAGTCGCAGTGGTGTTGAGTCATCAACCTGGTACATGACTCTATGTAGATCAGAAAATTCTGCGAGTTTCTGGAAATGACTACGCAAAATAGAAATTTGTTGATCTAATAGCTTACTTAGATCTGTCAATCCTCTTCCTCCTTCATACCGTGGCAAAGTTGTACGTTCGACAGAGCTCTTTGGATGGTGATTTTGAGCTTTTGTTAGTAAAACTCGAACTTTTCGTTGTAATTGTTCAATGTCAGTCTTGCACCAATTAACTATACCGAAAGAGTAACTGAGCACTGAACACGCATAGGTGTTAATAGCCTGAAACAGATTTTTACTGTTTAGTTTGGTTTTCAACAGTCGTCGTACCCTTCTATAAAACTCTGCTGTTAGGTCCTTTTTCATAGTCATGTGATCAATACGTTGAGCCTGCTTTATTCCAAGGTATTTATAAGTATGACCTTCCCCCATAGATTCAATTGAGGTGCCATCTCCCATTTCGAAGTGCCCCTGCTGTATTTTGCCTTTAACTATATTAATAATTCGGCATTTGTCTAGGCCAAATTTCATATGGATGTCACTAGAGAACCCTTCTACTATTTTAAGCATGTCATGCAGCTGTTGTTTTGTAGCTGCCATCAACTTTAAGTCGTCCATGTATAACAAATGGTTTATCTTCAATGCTTGTACGTTGTTGTGTTTGAGACTGAACCCAAAATTAGTCGAGTTCAGTTTGTTCGAGAGAGGGTTCATGGCAAGGCAGAACCACAGCGGGCTAAGAGAGTCTCCCTGGAATATACCCCTTCTGATTGGGATAGAGTCGGTTTGTATCGAACAGTTGGCTTCATTCAGTGAGATTTTGGTTTGCCAGGTGGCCATGGCATGTTCTAAAAAGTTAATAATATAATTATTCACTTTATAGAGTTTCAGCACCTTAATGAGCCAATCATGTGGAACTGAATCAAAGGCCTTTTTGTAGTCCACATATGCCATGTAGAGATTACGTCGTTTGGCGTGGGCTTGATTGCAGACAACGGAATCAATTATCAGTTGTTCTTTGCAACCCATCGAATTTTTCGCGCATCCCTTTTGTTGTTGAGTAATTATGTTGTTCAGTTCACAATGTTTGAAAATGCGATGATTAATGCATGATGTTATGAGTTTGTATAAGGTTGGAAGGCAAGTGATTGGTCGGTACTTTGTTGGGTCCTGTGCACATAGGTCGTCCTTTGGTAAGAGGTATGTAGCACCATGCGTTAGGAAACTAGGCATCTTGTGTGGGTGGGCAATTACGTCATTTATAAGGGCTGTTAGTGTTTCGTGGGTTGCGTACAGTTTCTTTATCCAGTAATTTTGTACACCATCTGGTCCTGGTGCTTTCCAGTTATGGAGGTTCTTCATTATGTTGGATGTATCTTCCGTTGTAAATGGTTGGTGTTGCATGGCCTCACAGTTCTGAGATGCAGCCTCCTCCTCATTAATCCAGCTGGCTCCGGAGTTATAGGAGATTGTTGTGGAAAGCTGTGTTTTCCAGAATTCCTCGATGTCTGTTTTACTGGGGTAACTAGGGGCTTCATTATTATTCTTATTGTTAAGTTTTCTATAAAACCCTTTTTCTGATTGTCGGAAGAGTGTGTTGTCTAGTTTCCGTTGGTTACTGGTTTTGTACCTTCTCAATCGACTTGTGTAGACGGAGAGCTTTTGTCGTAGACTGTCCAGACACTGCTGAGATGTGATGTTTTCTCCATCCCACTGGGAGTGTATTCGGTTATTGTCCATGATAGTCTTGACAAGCCTTTCTATTCTGTTGTTCCTGACTCCTCGTTGGTACTCGGTCAGTCTTCCAAAGTCTTTCCGAAGAGAATTGATTTTCCCTTCAAGTCTTATTTGCCAAGGTGGTATTCGAGGGGTTTGTCTAAATTGGGGAGGATCTTGCTTTGGTCTTACTGCGACCCCAATTATTCTGCAGATGGCAGTTGCAGCACAGTAGATGATTGTGTGTAGCGACTCTAACGTATTAGCACCTAAAACATAGGTTGGCAAGATAAATTTGTTCATAGCCTGCAAGACGATACCCAGTTTCTTAGATGATCTTAGTTTGGGAAGAGCTGGTCTAGTCAGTGGATCTGTTCCATTATACTCTCTAAGAGCTCCTTCCATTCCTGCTTGGATCTTCTCAAGCAGGTCAGCGTTGGTTGGCTGTTCTTGCTGTAGTTCTTGAGTCTCGTCCGCTCTTTGTGCCAAAGGTGTTTCCGGCTCTGGATCGATTGTATTTTGACCAAATAGTTCGCGCTCCACTTCGCTCTTTATTGTGTCCAGTTGTTCAGGCGAAATAAGGCCATTTCTCAAGATGACACGATATTGATCTGCGACTCTCTGTTCAGTAACTTGAAGCTCTGGGTACTCACGACAGAACTCTTGATAGAGTATTTGGCGATATCCAGCCTTGTCCTGGCCAAGGTTCGTGATTCTGTAAAACGTGCGCATTATAAATTCATTCATGGCGCCAGTCCATTTCATGCGCTGTCTTTTCAGTCCCGCTTGAGTGAGAGCTGGCTGTTGATCCTGCGCAACACTTTCTGCGGGTGGAGTTCTCGCTCTCGTTTGACTCCGCTGGTGATGGTCACGTTGTTGTTGCGACCGTGTTGGTGAGTGTTCCTGTGGTTCTTCTGGTTCTTGGGCTGTAGCTCTTTGGACGGCAGGGGCCCGCCTCCTCTGCACCCTGCCACCGACGTCCCGCATGCTGTCATGTCCAGCGCCGGCTCCAGACATGCCCTGGCGATCCCCAGGCAGCGGCTCTTTTCTGAGGCATCTATTTCTTAGCTCCATTTTCATGGGTGTTGTCACCAATTGACCCTGGTGACCCAGGTAACTCGGACCCGTGGGGTTGTCACTTCCCAGATGAAATTATTTAAACCAGACCATCCCGTGCGGGTTGTGGAGAAGGAAGGAAAGCTAGGTAGTAGGTCAGCGGACAGCTGCCCCTTTAGTCGCCTCATACGACAGGCGGTGGATACCGTGGTTATTATTATTATTATTATTATTATTATTATTATTATTATATATGAGTCGCTAGGTCAATCTAAGTGCTTGAAATAGACTTCCCAGCCATAAGTATACTCAAAAAATGTATTGGAGCAAATAATAATCTATGAATAATTATAAATCATTACCATTAATGAATCTGACTTTGATTCGGGTGATGATGGCTCAGACACGACACTGACACGATGTTTTTTTTTTTGGAAATGCAGTGGATTTTTTAAAACATTCACAATTATATTTTTGTTTATCGTATATATCCACTGGCACTTTAGCGTCTTTCATCCATAAATCATTAGTTTTGCGTATTTCTAAAATGTTTTTACACTTTTGTAAATATTTTTCTGTAAAAAAATGAAGCATATAGTACTCAAAATATCTGCAAAAAACTAAGCCAATTTGTGTATTTTATTTCAAAAGAGGTTCGCTTAGTTTTTTGCAGATATTTTGAGTACTATATGTTTCAACAATATAGCACAAAATAAACTAAATATAGTTGGAATATTGGAATGTAGGCAGTAGATAGTAGTGTTTTGCTTTCTTTTAAATAAACAGAGAACGGATACAGGTATAATCCAACTTTAAGGTGAAAATGTGGACAGTTTTGGCTAACAGGTATAAAATAACCCACTAAACTCCCTTTTTTATTTTGGACATCTGTCTGAATCTTTTCTCATAAGTTTTTTCGTAAGTACGGGATATATTCACAACAAGGGTAAATTTTACCTAAAGACAAGATGAAAAAAATATTAGATATTTTGAGGAAAAGAGACTTTAGCAAATATAAATTTCTTTGTGCTACATACAAAGAAATGCAACTTAGATACGTCGTGACTTATATGATACAAAAATATTTAATAATGTTAGTTACCACATAAAACTTCCACTTTTTATAATAAATTGTCATAATAATGTCTGAAATAAAAATATAATATAATTTCATAAATAATGAAAATAAAAATCATTGTCAACTTAATGTCTGTTGTTGTAAAGAGGGTCAGTTTATTTGCTAAAGTAATTATGTAACGCTCAGATGGGCTGAGCATTCAGCATGTTTATGACGCTGACTGAGGGTCTTACCCCGGTTAAAAATACAGTAATTGATTGGTTCTATGTTTCTAGAGTATAAAGATTCAACTATAAAAAAATCATAAGGTGTGAAATGATTTTTTTAAATTAATTCAGATCATGTACACGACTGACATATAATCCCTCCCCTTCAAGTTAGCCGATTATTATTTTTTAAGTAGAAATCTTCTGGGAAATTGGATAATAAATTTCGGCACGGTATGAAGTCACTAAAACATCATTATTCTGACCACATAAACTGCCACTTTTAGCTCCATCGCTACTGGAGAAGCTGACGCTCATGGGTCCAGTATAGTAGGAACTGTAGGAAGAAACTATTATTATTATGTTTTTCCGTCAGTATGGAATGACTTGATCGAACATAACGCTACCTCCCGTACTATAATTTAGTTGGGTCTCTTTTATCCAGTGATCAGTAAGTTTATTCTCTGATGGGAGTAGTCAGCTTGTCTCCAAACTCTGTGGCGGGCATACATCTTATGACAAACATACTATATCGCGCGCCCGCACAAAAAACCCACAAAATACGCACATGTAAGTGCATTATCAACCAAGCATTAGTACGCTTTTCAGTATGAATCAGACTGGCAGAGGGTTCAACACCCCGCTAATGACATTTTATGCAAGGTGCTAATTAGTTTTATAAATCATTCACTATTCGCGACTTATTAGCACTACTTTTTATAACAACAAGGAAAACTTTAAGTCTAAAATTCATTCATCACTCTTGGATTTCATTAAATGCCTAAATCATTCATCTAAAGCAATCTGTTACACACTATCAAATTTATTTGGCAAACACAAAAATTTGTGCATCTTCGCGCATCAGTGATTGACAGCGACTCCACACGAGGAACTGGAACTTCTCAACAACTGATAAGTATAGCAGATAACTATACACAATACAACAACTTGTACATGGGATGACTGGGAGATTATATTTTAGAGATGTCTTTCGCTCATAACATCTTTGAGGAAGACTTTCTGTAAGAGACAACTAGTAATCCGAGAATTTTTTTGAAATTGCCCCTACTACACTTTGTCTTCATTGCAAATTTCAAATAGGTAAACCTCTGTTACAAATAAGAAGATGGCGCGCGAGTAGAACAACGTGTCTATATCGGCTCTTATAATATCTGTGGAATGTAACAGAAAAGTTTGTTTAATTGCAACTTACGTTGGTATAAATTGAGATTAAGTATCGGTCATCAGAATTCTAGTGTTTGTGAACGAAGTTTGCTGGTTTTATCTTCTCTTTTGGGACAATACCGACCTGTCGCCATAATGGGTCTGTCAACCGCCGATTTGAGGGAAATCAAAACAGTTATTACCAGTGTCTTTAATGACAAGTTTCTCCAGGAAATAGCTGACAAAGTAGCAAGTATGGTCGAGAGAAAGTTTGAGGATAAGCTAAATGAGCACAAAAAATTAATAAGCAATCTAGATACAAAAATTGTTAACTTAGAAAATGATAATAAACAGCTACGTAAAAAGATTGATGAACAAGAACAGTCTTTTCGTAATCTAAATGTGCGCATATTTGGCTTGAAGGCAGAAAACAGCGAAAACCTACCGTCAAAAGTCTTAAATTTATTTAACAAGGACATGAAGATAAACATTAAGAAGGAAGATATAAAAAAATGTCATCGAGTAACGTCAAAACAACCCAATGAGAAGCCGCCAACAGTTCTGGTGAGATTTCTTACGGATGCGGCCAGAGTGTTAGTGCTAAAAAACCGTAAACAATTGAAAAATTCCGGTATTCAAATAAAAGAAGACTTAACCAAAGTGCGACTATCAATGTTTACTAGTGTTGTTAAAAAATTTACTAATGCGAACTCGTGGGTTCTTAATGGTAATATTTACGTGAAATATAACGATATGGTGCATCGTATAACTGAAGAATCTGACATTGAAAACGTGCAAAAAAATTAATACTAATGCATTTTTCAAGGTAATCTAGTTGTAGTTATTACTTTTGCCTTTCTGTGATTCTCAAGTTACTTTACAATTTAAGAAAGAGCAGTATAGACGATATTTTGTTCTAGCAAATACGTCACTGGGATCATCTTGTATTTCAGTTTTTTTTTTCTTCTTTAAGTTGTATATTTACCTACGACCTAATTCTTAATAACTTATCACTAGTTATTATCTGCCCATATATTATCTACTCATGTAATATTAAAATGAAAATTGGACATCTTAATGTTAGATCTATATACACTGGTTTTAATGAATTAAAAAACTTAATTTGTTACAATGATATTGACATTATGTTACTCTCTGAGACATGGCTGTCTATTGCTGATAATGGGAGCTCTTTTAATATTCCTGATTATCAATTAATTAGGAAGGATCGCATAGGAAAAGGGGGTGGTGTGGCGGCCTATATAAAAACAAGTTATGTTCCGGAAATTGTTAATTTAAATCTTGATACTAACCCTCAATTGGAATACTTGCTATTTAAAATTAAAATACACAAAAAGACGTATGGGTTTTTGGTTTTTTATAGACCCCCTTCACTGAATTTCAATAGCATTGCCCCAGATTTTGAAAACATATTTTCCCAGATATATCCAATTTTTGACGAAATTTTTTGTCTAGGTGACTTTAATATCAATTTGCTTAACCCAGAAAATCCACTAACTGCTTTGTTTGAAAACTATAACCTTGTGCAACTAATCGAAGAACCTACGCGGGTCACTGGAACAGTGTGTACCCTAATAGATGCTATTTTTGTAACCAACAAATCGTTGGTAAGGGATTGTGGGGTAACTCCATCAGAGGGTATTTCAGATCATAGTATGATATACTGTAAATGTCAATTTAATTAAAACGCCTACGTTGCCGAAGATTATTAGATACCGTTGTTTTAAAAGTTTTAATTTGGTGAAGTTTTTAAATACACTGTACAGTTTGCCTTGGAATAACATTGTGTATGAACCGTATATTGATAATAAAATTCAAATATTCAATGACCTTATTCTATTATTATTTGATGAACACGCTCCATTGCGAGAATCGCGAATTACTAAACCTAAAGCCCCATGGTTGACGGCTGATATTAAAATTTTTATGAAACAACGGGACATTGCCTTAAAAAAGTTTAAACGCTCTAGGCTAACTAAAGATTGGGTTAGTTATAAATTTTTAAGAAACTTTACGTTATCAGTTATTAGACGAGAGAAAAAGAAATATCTAAATTTATTATTCGAAAAGAAAAATTCGAAAAAGTTATGGTCTGCACTAAGAAATTTGAATATTTGTTCTAGTAATAAAAATCCCATTAATAAAGTTCTTTCAGATCCAGATCACATTAACAATTTTTTTGGTATGCTATTAAACAATATTTCGAATTGTGATGATAAAATAAGCTATTATAATAATAACATATTCAATGCACAGTTACACTTCTCCTTTCGAATGGCGGAGGTGGCAGAAGTAAATAAAATAATCCATGCTATCAAAACAAATGCTGTTGGTACGGATGAAATTTCGCCATGTATGTTAAAGTATTGTAGCCCATTTATAGATAAGTATATAACCCATATTGTCAACTGTTGTATTGAAGCTAATTATTTTCCCGATCAATGGAAATTATCAATTGGCAAACCGTTATCAAAGGTAAATAATCCTAAAACTTTGGATGATATTCGCATTATAAGTATCCTTCCAGCCATGTCAAAAATTGTAGAAAGAATTATGTACAATCAAATCTATGAATATATTACATACAATAATATGATCCCCGTGAATCAATGTGGCTTTCGTAAAAGTTATGGCACTACTGTTGCCTTAATAAATGCAATTGATGATATCGTACGCTCTTATGACCATAAAAGAAATACTTTGTTGGTACTTCTAGATTTTTCCAAAGCGTTCGATACAATTAATCATACGCTCTTATTATCGAAGTTAAAATATTACGGTTTTCAAAATGGGGCATTTTCTTTAATTAAATCTTATTTAACTAACAGGTACCAGAAAATATTTTCAGACAATAAATTCTCTAATCAATTGCAGATCTTTTCCGGTGTTCCGCAGGGTTCAATACTGGGTCCATTATTGTTCCTTGTGTACACATCTGATATATTGATGTCATTAAATTATTGCAAGATACAAGCGTTTGCAGACGATACTCAAATATACTGCAGTTTTGATGTAAAAGATTATCGGGATACCGAGTCAAATGTTAACCAAGATCTACAAATTTTAAGTCAACTGTGTACAGCGCACAACCTAAAACTAAATCCATCCAAGTCAAAAATTATGATATTTGGTAATAAGACTACAGTTCATTTATTAAAAGACGTTCTCGATATAAGAATTAATGACTCAAAACTAAACTTCGTAGAAACCGCAAAAAATTTAGGAATTCTAATGGATACTCAACTCAGATTTAAAGATCACCTAAAAAAACTTTTCCAGAAATCATATATTTCCCTTAAAATATTATATAATAATAGATTTATTTTAAACTTGAATTTAAAAAAGCAACTTTGCGAGTCATTGGTACTGTCTAATTTTAATTATTGTGATTATGTCTATGGATTTTGTTTGGATGAAGACAGCAAATGCAGAATCCAAAGAGTTCAAAATTCTTGCTTACGGTTTGTATACAGTTTACGTAAATATGATCACATCTCGCACCTCTATAAGGATATTAACTGGTTGAAAATGGATGCAAGAAGGACTCTGCCTTTTTGCTGTTTCTTAATAAAAATTATTAATGACACTGCCGCTCCTCAAACTATAAAGCAACGAATTGTGTTCCGCAGTAACATACACAGTGTTAACATACGTGATGTTAATCGACTAACCATGCCTCATCATCAGACCGCAATGTTTCAGAGAGGATTCTCGTACAATGCTGTAAAACATTTCAATTCTCTTCCAAACAATTTAACTTTTTCTAATCTTAACACATTTAAAATCACTTATAAAAAGTACTTATTATGTTTACAAAATAACAACTAGTTTATTTGGATCTTATATATTTTATATCTATGTGTGTGTGTATATATACATGTATGTGTTACGGGAAGGATAACAACATGTTTAGTATTAGGGTTACGTTTTGCACTCGCCTTACCTAATTTTATTTTCTTATTTTTCTATACTTATGCAATGTATTAGATAATCTCATGCGTCAGGTTGCGGTTCAATAGAGTAGCTACTACAGCTAGACTGCGCCGCATTCTGATGAATAAAAATGATATTACAATGTTGCACTGTTATAAATATTATAACCAATATTAAAATAAATAAAGGCTATTATTATTCCCGACTTGACCATACAATGTATGGCATCACACTCCCTCTAAGGCACACATAGGGGAAAATTCACTAAACCCCAGATATACTACCTATCAAAAGGGTTTAGCTCTGTGGGAGCTCTTGCCAGGTTATCAGGCCCGTGGTTGGCGTCGTGGCTGCAGTTCCCCATAAATTTTCTGAACGTCCGGGCTGTTTCTAACAGGACGGCTTTTTGCATTTGTTTGTAAAGGTGTTCGTCCAGACCGAGGTATTTTAAATTGTTTAAGAGATGTTTTGGGACTAGTCCTGTCGTTGACATAACAATTGGTATAGTTCGTGTGTTGTTCATGTTCCACTGAGTCTTTATTTGAAATTCCAAATCTCTATATTTGGTTATTTTCTCAGCCTGCTTGATATTTATATTATTGTTGTTGGGAATTGCTATGTCAATTAAAGTTGTTTTCCGAGAGACTTTATCTACCAAAACTATATCTGGTCTATTGTGAGCAACAGACCGATCGGTCAGTATCGTGCGGTCCCAGTACAGCTTGTAGTTGTTATTTTCTAAAACAGATTCTGGTTTATATTTATAGTATGGTAATCTTACCGACTGTGATAATTCAGGTTTTAGTGCTAGTTCCTGGTGAAGTATTTTTGCCACAGCATCGTGTCGTTCTTTGTATTCAGTTGCAGCGAACGCTTGACAACCTCCTGTGATATGCTGGATAGATTCAGATGTTTGGCAACCGTACCTGCATCTATCGTTGTTAATGGAAGGGTCTTTAACGATGTACTTTAGGTAGTTCTTAGTTGGAATTACTTGATCTTGGATTGCCAATATAAAGCCTTCCGTTTCAGGGAACATATGACCAGAGATCAACCAGTAGTTCGACGTTGCACTGTCGACATAATCTTGGTTGATGTCATTTATATGTCTTCCATGAAGGGGCTTCTCTTTCCATTTAAGCAGTTTCTGATCTGTGGTCTGGTGGTGTAATTGGACATGTTGTTGTGTCAGTCGCAGTGGTGTTGAGTCATCAACTTCCTCCTTCATACCGTGGCAAAGTTGTACGTTCGACAGAGCTCTTTGAATGGTGATTTAGAGCTTTTGTTAGTAAAACTCGAATTTTCTTTGTAATTGTTCAATGTCAGTCTTGCACCAATTAACTATACCGAAAGAGTAACTGAGCACTGAACACGCATAGGTGTTAATAGCCTGAAACAGATTTTTACTGTTTAGTTTGGTTTTCAACAGTCGTCTTACCCTTCTATAAAACTCTGCTATTAGGTCCTTTTTCATAGTCATGTGATCAATACGTTGAGCCTGCTTTATTCCAAGGTATTTATAAGTATGACCTTCCCCCATAGATTCAATTGAGGTGCCATCTCCCATTTCGAAGTGCCCCTGCTGTATTTTGCCTTTAACTATATTAGTAATTCGGCATTTGTCTAGGCCAAATTTCATATGGATGTCACTAGAGAACCCTTCTACTATTTTAAGCATATTATGCAGCTGTTGTTTTGTAGCTGCCATCAACTTTAAGTCATCCATGTATAACAAATGGTTAATCTTTAATGCTTGTACGTTGTTGTGTTTGAGACTGAACCCAAAATTAGTTGAGTTCAGTTTGTTTGAGAGAGGGTTCATGGCAAGGCAGAACCACAGCGGGCTAAGAGAGTCTCCCTGGAATATACCCCTTCTGATTGGAATAGGGTCTGTTTGTATCGAACAGTTGGCTTCATTCAGTGAGATTTTGGTTTGCCAGGTGGCCATGGCATGTTCTAAAAAGTTAATAATACAATTATTCACTTTATAGAGTTTCAGCACCTTAATGAGCCAATTATGTGGAATTGAATCAAAGGCCTTTTTGTAGTCCACATATGCCATGTAGAGATTACGTCGTTTGGCGTGGGCTTGATTGCAGACAACGGAATCAATTATCAGTTGTTCTTTGCAACCCATCGAATTTTTCGCGCATCCCTTTTGTTGTTGAGTAATTATGTTGTTCAGTTCACATTGTTTGAAAATGCGATGATTAATGCATGATGTTATGAGTTTGTATAAGGTTGGAAGGCAAGTGATTGGTCGGTACTTTGCTGGGTCCTGTGCACATAGGTCGTCCTTTGGTAAGAGGTATGTAGAACCATGCGTAAGGAAACTAGGCATCTTGTGTGGGTGGGCAATTACGTCATTTATAAGGGCTGTTAGTGTTTCGTGGGTTGCGTACAGTTTCTTTATCCAGTAATTTTGTACACCATCTGGTCCTGGTGCTTTCCAGTTATGGAGGTTCTTCATTATGTTGGATGTATCTTCCGTTGTAAATGGTTGGTGTTGCATGGCCTCACAGTTCTGAGATGCAGCCTCATTAATCCAGCTGGCTCCGGAGTTATAGGAGATTGTTGTGGAAAGCTGTGTTTTCCAGAATTCCTCGATGTCTGTTTTACTGGGGTAACTAGGGGCTTCATTATTATTGTTGTTGTTAAGTTTTCTATAAAACCCTTTTTCTGATTGTCGGAAGAGTGTGTTGTCTAGTTTCCTTGGTTACTGGTTTTGTACCTTCTCAATCGACTTGTGTAGACGGGGAGCTTTTGTCGTAGACTGTCCAGACACTGCTGAGATGTGATGTTTTCTCCATCCCACTGGCAGTGTATTCGGTTATTGTCCATGATAGTCTTGACAAGCCTTTCTATTCTGTTGTTCCTGACTCCTCGTTGGTACTCGGTCAGTCTTCCAATGTCTTTCCGAAGAAAATTGATTTTCTTTTTAAGTCTTCTTTGCCAAGGTGGTATTCGAGGGGTTTGTCTAAATTGAGGAGGGTCTTGCTTTGGTCTTACTGCGACCCCAATTATTCTGCAGATGGCAGTTGCAGCACAGTAGATGGTGGTGTGTAGCGACTCTAACGTATCAGCACCTAAAACATAGTTTGGCAAGATAAATTTGTTCATAGCCTGCAAGACGATACCCAGTTTCTTAGATGATCTTAGTTTGGGAAGAGCTGGTCTAGTCAGTGGATCTGTTCCATTATATTCTCTAAGAGCTCCTTCCATTCCTGCTTGGATCTTCTCAAGCAGGTCAGCGTTGGTTGGCTGTTCTTGCTGTAGTTCTTGAGTCTCGTCCGCTCTTTGTGCCAAAGGTGTTTCCGGCTCTGGATCGATTGTATTTCGACCAAATAGTTCGCGCTCCACTTCGCTCTTTATTGTGTCCAGTTGTTCAGGCGAAATAAGGCCATTTCTCAAGATGACACGATATTGATCTGCGACTCTCTGTTCAGTAACTTGAAGCTCTGGGTACTCACGACAGAACTCTTGATAGAGTATTTGGCGATATCCAGTCTTGTCCTGGCCAAGGTTCGTGATTCTGTAAAACGTGCGCATTATAAATTCATTCATGGCGCCAGTCCATTTCATGCGCTGTCTTTTCAGTCCCGCTTGAGTGAGCGCTGGCTGTTGATCCTGCGCAACACTTTCTGCGGGTGGAGTTCTCGTTCTCGTTTGACTCCGTTGGTGATGGTCACGTTGTTGTTGTGACTGTGTTGGTGAGTGTTCTTGTGGTTCTTCTGGTTCTTGGGCTGTAGCTCTTTGGACGGCAGGGGCCCGCCTCCTCAGCACCCTGCCACCGACGTCCCGCATGCTGTCATGTCCAGCGCCGGCTCCAGACATGCCCTGGCGATCCCCAGGCAGCGGCTCTTTTCCGAGGCATCTATTTCTTAGCTCCATTTTCATGGGTGTTGTCACCAATTGACCCTGGTGACCCAGGTAACTCGGACCCGTGAGGTTGTCACTTCCCAGATGAAATGATTTAAACCAGACCATCCCGTGCGGGTTGTGGAGAAGGAAGGAAAGCTAGGTAGTAGGTCAGCGGACAGCTGCCCCTTTAGTCGCATCATACGACAGGCGGTGGATACTGTGGTGCTATTCTAACCCCCGGCCACCACACGGCCAAAAGGCCATCATTATTATTATTATATTATTATTATTATTAATGATTTGGTAAGTGCGAGTTGGACTCGCATACTAAGGGTTCCGTACCACCTTCAAGATTTGATACAATGTAGGTGAATAAAAGTATATCTTTTTCTAATATTCCAGTTTCAGACAATATACACTTTTATTTTCCACACATTGACTTTTTATTTAATCTGCTACATGATTCACTTGATTTTTATAAAAATATGTATTTAATTTTCTAATTTGGCCCCCAAGATTAACATTAGATTTTTATTTTACTAATAAACCTCCAGGGAAGCCTTTTATAATCTACTGGCTGAATTTTAGGCTCTGTAGATTGAAAGATAAAGGGGAAAATAAGTCAAGTTTTAAATAATAACTTATTAAATCGTTTAGACAAATTAATTAAAAATACAAATAAAATATATTTATCAAAATTTTATATAGTGTAGTTTCTAAGTGGGATTTTAGTCGATGCTTAATATTTTTGTTAATAACTTTTAAACAAATGATTTAAAAATAGGGTATATTTGTAATTCACATAATGAGCCTTTAATTTGATAAATTACAATTGAGCCCCAGCACCCCTAATTATTTTCAAAATTTTAGGTAGTATGGTTTCGGCAATAAAGCGGGAAATGAGAATTTTTATATTTTTTTGTTAATATCTTGTAAAGAATTAATTTAAAAATATGAAAAATATATATTTGTATTCCTCCTAATGAGTCCTTTCATTTGATGTATTGCATGATGCGTTAAAAAATATTTTTTATTATCGGTTTACTTCTATAATTTGGCCTCCAAAATTATAATTATGGATTTCTTCGTATTTTTCCTGTAACCAAAAATTTTAGGTCTTATAATTGGGGAAATAAAGGGGAATGAGTATTTTTTTTAAATTTTTGTAAATATATTTTAAAATATTCATTATCAAAATTTGAAAAAAATATACTTGTATTCGTCATAATGCCCTATGATTTGATATATTACATGATGCGTTAGAAATAATTTTATTTATTTGTTTTCCATTTAATGTTGTAATTTGTCCCGTGAAATTAATATTAGGGGTTTTTCCTTATGTTTCCAGTAAAGTTTAGGTTTAATTTTCTCTCAAATTTTGGGTCCTATTGTTTCGGAGATCAAGAGGAAATGGGTATTTTTTTATAGTTTTGTGAATATCTTTAAAATAGTTAATTTTAAAAATATGATTTTTTTTTGTTTTCGCCATAATGAGCCCTTTCATTTGATATATTACATGGTGTCTTAGAAACAATTTTAATTTTATATTTTCCATTTGATTCTGTAATTTGCCCCCCAAAATTAATACTAGTGCTTTCTCCTTATTTTCCGGTAAAATTCAGTTGAGGTTCTATATCTCTAATTTTTTTCAAAATTTTACTTCTTATAGTTTCGGAGTTAAGGGGGTGGAACCGTCGATTTTTTTAGTTTTTACCCCCAGAAGTACTCCTGAAATCAAAATTTCTTCATTTACGATATGTAATCCTGATCGGGTCACCAAATTATACACTGATACCAAATTTCAACCTTTTCCGTCTAGTAGTTTAGGAGAAAATTGCTGTAATATGAAAGAGGAAGAAATCCGGAGTGATATTATCAGGGTATCCGTATATTGAATATACACAACGCTAAAACGAAGTTAGGGGAGAAAAATCCAATGACTAGGCAGATTAGTCAAGAGGTTAAACACATCATAACATAATACGGTTTCAATTAAATGAAAAGTCTGTTATAGTAATGATGGAACTGTTGACTACTTATACTTTCATTCATTTTCACCTGTTCCATAATTATTTACACTTTTTGCTAAAAATGTTCTCATAATACTGTTTCTTTTGCCATGATCCAACCAGATCGAAAAAAATAAATAAACAAAGCAACAAGTCTGAACAAAGTCCAGGCATTTTGAGGTGTGGGCTTGTCGCCGCACCCTTAGATGAGAGCCAGGCCAGTATAGGTAGAGTTAGCTAAGGATTATTAAAGATATAAATAGGAATAGCTATATTAAAATTCGCTCAAGAAGTGTTAGTGATGACCACTGTCTAGCATTTAGTGTTGTAACTTTCTGTTCCTGCTGGAAAATTTATAAAGACGCTCAAGAAGTGTATAATGGCCAAGTAGTGGTTAGTTTAGCTAAAATTATTTTACTTTGTTTAATCCAGAAGTCCAAAATTGGTTGTCTCGTTTGTATATAATTAGAAAATAGATCACTATACAAATTTACGGAAAAAAGGGCATTTGTTAAAGAATAATAAAACAAAATAAATCTTATTTTATATTCAAAATTTCATAAATAAAATAAAATAAAATTATTCGAAGCACTTATAAGTGATCAATAAAGTCTAAAGAAGAATGAGAAGACTACCAGTAAATTTAGGTTTAGTTATGTATTCAAGTATTCAGTTGTTGTGGCACTGTGCTTATTTTAATCAGTATTTACATTAATTAAATTCTAAATGAATTATTTGAGCCGTTGCCTATGCCATCATATATGAATAATATCTCCTCATGCAGATCGCTAATCAGGCAGAGCTTGGATTCCTTAGATGGTGTTGCAGGATCGTATTTCATTCTAAATCGTTTTTTTTTTGTTATTGTGGTCAGTCAGTTATATACGTCGTAGTTGTCGGGTGGAAATATAAAATTTGTATTCTTAATAAAGTTAATTGCAAAAAGAGTTTTATGTTGTAGAACTATTTTTGGCGCAGCGAGTAGGACAGTTCCAAAATTTTCGTAAGTAACGACATTTTTCCAAATAAATTCAGTAAATCTATAACTGCTCACAGATTTTCCATATCGACAATATAAAGCGTCCATTAAAAAGGACATCGTTTTTCTGATATAGGTTATGCTTTTATTTCAGATTTTCCGCAAAATTGAAACCCAAGAAAAGATTACAATTTCAAAATTACAAAATAATCCTGGCATATGTCCTTTAAAATTAGGATCGGCAAAAGTTACTAACTAAAAGTTGTTCTGTAATTCCTTATTATGACTTGAATCCACTTCTAATTAAAGTTACCAAACTAAAACGGTAATCTGAAAACCTTCAAAATTACAATAAAAAGACTGACAACTTAACGACACATCAAATTATCAATAAATTCTTTCTTTGACTGAAGAAAATGTAGAGAATTAAATAATAAAATATTACTACACAAACCCAACAATCCACTTAGAAGAAATGGATTTGGAATATGTACAAGAAATACGAACACAAGTGTTAAATACGCAATCATATTTGTCGCATAACTGGATATTGAACATCCTTAATATATAGACAATTATAGTTTATTGGCTATTGGCAATGATATTCATATACAGAAAAGGTGCCGCCATACCCAGAGCACCAACCGATTTAAGGAATTATTAGAAGTTCAACTCTCTCATTAATTCTTAACTTGAATTATCACAGCTGTAAGATCTTTATATACATCGTAATTGTCAGGTTGAAATATAAAAGTTGTATTCTTAATAAAATTGATTTTTTAACTATAAAATTGTAGGGAATAAATATAAATGAAAACATATTATTTTTTACAGGCATTTTTCAACTTACTGCATTTCATTCCTATATAATTATATTAGTTGCATATGCTGGCAGAAACTTAATCTTCGAAACAACGTAACTTATAGAACAAAATATTTTACTGTTAAACTAAACTCAAGCCGAGCTGAGGTCAAAGCAAATTTTATCAAAACTTTTCGGTTCGCTCTTCTTTGACGGTTTTATCTCGGTTTCTGCGGAATTCATTCATCAAAGAAACAACGCTCTTAATAAGGATTGCTATGTTTGTGAACAACCATTGTTCCCTTTCACATCAACCTCGTTATCTTCGTGCCCTAATCGTCCTACCGGCTTTAACACTCACACTTCATTTCGTTTTAACTGTAAATGACTGAACGACAGCTCGAAAATTTATGTGTAAATTTTTTTATTATTTAATAAGAAAGGCATAAAGATGTTTTATTGTGTGTTAATTTAATTTTGTTAAAACTGAGGTCACATTCTGTTGTGAGAATTGTATAGTAACTCCAGTTTTGCCACAACTAGTTAATGTCGTCTTTTAAATAGTGATTTTAAATTTGTTATTTGAGTAAGAAATCTAAAGTCATGCATTATCAACTGACAGTTTACTAAATTTTGAAAATGTATTACCCATTTATTACGGTGGTACAGAAATATATCTTCATGAATTTTATTTATTTAAAACGTAATGGAACGGTAAAGATTAATAAATCCTACAGAACATGATTGATTTCTTTTATTCAGATCGAATATATTTAATTGGAACTATTCGCTACCGTCCTTGAATTTAGTTGTTCCACATGTTTCGCTTCTGTAACTGATTGATGGAACAGAAACTGTCTTGCAAAATATTTCTGTTTGTTGCTCTATATTTTCTGGAGAATATATTTATTTTCTATTTCAAGGCATTATAATAATCCTGGAAAATTTTGTCTCCAAAATATCTGTAATTCTTTACCTGTTCTAATGTTGAATTATTTACGAATACACACGTTCGGATGGGGTTATTATCGAGAGAGCCATAAATTTAGTTTTCTTCAAGGTCATCGTTATATTAAATCTTTGCTTATCTGCTATAGCAGGTATATCCCTACTTGCAAGTTATGTTCTTTTATCACAGTTAGCTTTAGCTAAAAGTTAGGTAATATGTTTTGTCAATCCGTATGCCATTGTTGTATTGTTTCTTCCATTTCTTGTATAAAGAACATTTACCTTATTCTTTATACACATTTAATTGTTTCTGTTCCCCCGGGGAACTCGAATCCTCGGGGGGCGCCTCCACACGTGACAGGGTGAATACGAACACAACTTGTCCTAGGGGCAAATTGACTGGTACGTAAATAAACTACCACTCGCGAACTAATAGAGGGAGCAGATAGTACTCCTTAGATGTAGACAGAAAGCGACCTTTCTAAGGGAGTAAGATCTGATTTAACACCCTAGTCATTGGGGTTGACGCATCGGGTTGACCTCCCGATACTTATAATACTACAAAACCCCCAACAGAACAACCAAGAAAACGTAAACAGAATGAAACCTACCATCGGTTTTTGGAACAGGGAACATTCAAAGTCGCTGCAAGGTAAGTGAGGTAATGCACGAACTGATAATATACAAAACTAACAGATTTGGCTGGCTTAAATACACGCCCGTGCGATTACGTGTCTTGGTTACCAGTTCCTTGGGAACAAATCTTCCCAGGATTTCGAAGCATTGAATTTCGACAATTGCAATTTCCATGGTGAACCGTTGAAACGCTGAACCGAAAGTAATTTTATATGCAGCAGGGGGATCTAAGATAGCCTTCGAACAATTTCGCTGAGGTGAGGAAATTCCAGAAGGCACGGATATTATCTTGAAATCCCATCTGGCTTTCAATGTGCAGCCGATTTCATTGTGTCCTTACTTCGGGAGCAAGCGATAACAAATAGGATGTACTTCTTGAACACCTCGTAATCCAGAAGGGGTTTTTATATATATATATATATATATATATATATATATATATATATATACCTTTTGTACACCTCACCGTATTCGCTCTTTGAAAAATCAAATCTCTCCATAGGCCAAAAATTGCTCTACAAATTTATGCTAAATTATACTGGAATTCGTTTTGACGCCTTGCATCAAATCGAGTTTAACGTCATCGTTTGGAAAAATATGTCGGACTTTGAGTTCGATATTACTTATTACCACTTGGCTTGTGGTAGCAGCATTCTTGATTGTAAGGCAATCATCATCGCTATGACTTCGAACTAGACGAATCGTTTGTTTACTACACATCATTTGCTTGTACTAGTTAAATATGGAAAACAAATGCTCCAATGGAATGTACATGTGAAAGGTGTTGTCGACGGCATTCATCTAGGCTTTATGTATCAAATTCTTGCCGGTTATGATTAGATCCTTTGAACTGTTGGTTTTGTAGCACGAGTATCCGCGAATTGAGCTTATGCTATCGGGGTCCCTTGCGGCTTAAATTTCCTTGCCGCGCAACCCCTACGTTACGCTGTCGAAGAAGCGAGGTCCAGACAGTGAAACATTTCCATTGCTTGCTGTTTGCACTACTTGTACCTTGATTGAGATACAGGAATCAGCCATGGAGAACCTGCAATCAGTTTGATTGAAGGTGATGTCAACCATATAATGAATGATTCGACGTAGGGCTAGTAGGTTTGCAACTCCTCTCGTCACACACTATCATCAAAATTCTGTTTGCGGAAGATATAAAAAATTTGAGGAGTTGGCATGGTAGCCGAGCATTTGTGGAAATATCTGTTTGAGGGGCTGAGTGATATCTTGAGATGATTCATAGAAACTGATGGTGATCGAGGAGCAGTTGACCTATCATAATATGGTTCTTCATTATCAAAGTCGACCCATTGTTATCGCAGTTGTTTCAGGTCGAGGCGTACGATGTTTTCTTCGCCACGAAAATTTACAAATTTAGAGTCTTGATTTTCAATACGCAAAGTCAGGTTAAGAATTTTTAACATTATTTTGGAGCAGTTCTAAATATGTATCTCCATTCAAGTTGCCATCAATGACTAACGGACCTACGATATGATTTTTAACAATTCCTGCCCAAACATTAATTTTTCAGTATATAGCGTATGTTTTTCTGTCATCCACTGAGGATTCTCGTTAGACCAATAGCGGCGATTTTGATGATTAACATGACCGTAAAGTAGAAATGTGCTTTCATCAGAAACCAAAAAATCTTCTAATTGGATCCCATTGTTATCTAACTTTACCATCATTTGTTCACAGAAATACGTTTTACTGTCGAAATCGTCTTCCATGATGATGATGTCTTCTGAGTCGGCATCATTTTATAGGGATGTGTGGCTAACGTTGAACAATGGAGCTGCTTTTCGACCAGAATTATGTGGGTTTTCCTGAAACTCAAGCATAATGTTCAATTTCGTACTATCACTAAAAGCATTGGCAGCAACTTTTTTTATCTGCCTTACAAGACCAAGCTCGCGAAACTGGTTTTCTATTTTGCTAATTGTTTTTTGGGATGCAGGCGGCAAATTTGGAAAATTTTCGTGAAATAACTTCGTGAGAAACTTCCATTTGTGTCCGTGTGGTATCTCCATAACTAATCATTTGTAGAATGGTTATTTTGTGCATTTCTGTTAAATAAACCATTTTTCTGATATTACAACGACAATAGCACTAACACAGATCACCACTGTCATGAGGGCAGACAACAAGATGCTGAGGCTATGAATTTTGAAGAAAATAAACAACATCAGTAAAAGGGAACACAGGATTGGATTTTGCTTACGATCTCAATATCAAGAGCTAAATGGGAATTAAGTATTGAGTGTAATGTAGCGAATTTATGAAATAAAATAATTTTCTTTTTTTGATGTTAATTTTTGTAATAAATCTGAAAACACTTAATATTTCCGAAAAAGTGAAGTGTAGTACATTCTACATGAACTATGTCTAGAATTTTCTGGAGAATCCAAAAAATAAATACTACACAGGGGCTTGCATTTAAAATAAGAAAATTGGCATTGGCCACTGTTTTGCTGTTTTGTTGAAAAAATTCAAATTTAAAAATACAAATCGACGTGTCCACTGCTATATTTCTGCTTTTGAGCCTTTTATGTATTTCCGTTTTTGAATTAATTTTGCTTTCCTATAATTTTATTTCATACCTTTTCATTTTTTTTATTGACAATTATATCTCATTACCTATTTCTGTTGTGCATTTGTGAGATCATTTAATTAATATTTTAATACAGATTACTCATATTCTTATCATTTAATAGATTCCTTGTACACCTTGACAATAATTTCTTGTGGTCTTAAATCTCTACATTTGATGTCTATATTTGATGTTAATACTATGAATGTTTAAGCACTTTTTGGGAAATAACACCACAAGTCACGAAATTGCTGTATATTTCCAAACGATTCGGGGTCTAGGTCAGACCCCGTTGCTATTGGCAAAGAAACTAGGAAAAAAAGGCACAATTCTAAAATGCAAAATTAAAATGTTTAACATACCTATTATTTAACTACTGACGTAACTCAGAGAATTTAACTCGATAATATACAGGGTAGCACAGAAATTTCTAAAGATCATATAATAATAAAGTTCCTTCTAATTGGAAGAATTTGAAAGGAGCGATCTTCAGAATTGTATGTCGCTCTCCTAGATGCGACTCTTTTATAAGATAGTGCATTCGCCAAAAATACCATCAAAGAATTTTGTTGATTCTGTGATCCCATTAAAATCATAAGGGAAAACGTAGGAAAAACGTTTTTTAAATGTAATTTTTTGTATTTTGAGTTGCGTTTTTTGGTTTTCTTTTTACTATAATGGATTTTAGTGTTACTCCGAATCTGGTAAACAATGTCCCTCGTTCCTCGAAGTTTCCTTGGACTTCCATCGTCTTGAAAAGCTTGATCTCACAACGTTTCAATAGCTTTGTATCTGCTATCGTCATCAGGTGAATGATGGGAAATTCAGTTTATCCCTGGTATTTATACCTTTAATCAGTCATGCGTCGCCGGTCATGGTAATTGGGTCTCATCCCGTCCATCAGCGTCGTCGTATCTGGCGGTTGGTCGTCGGTGATGCGTAGCGACAGTGGCCGAAGAAGTGGTTTCCAAATGTTTTTAATTTGGACGCTGGGCTCGCTAATTGTATTCTCGTTCGAGATTATCTATGCTGTCTCTATAAATTTTCTTTTATACCAATGCTCCTCCTTGTGAATTACCCCGGCCTGGTCCCAGTTGATATTGTAGTGTTCAGTCCACGCGTGGTTAGCTAGCCCAGACTTCTTCAGCTCCGCCCTTTGAATAGCTGTGCAGTGTTCCTTAACCCTGGTGTCCATTGGTCGCTTAAATCCAATTTAAAGATTGCCACATTCACAAGGTATACTATATATGCAGTTATTTGGTATTGCTGGAGCGTCCGGCCTCGTTCTTGTAATCATGCTCCTTAGAGTGTTGCTTCTTTTGAAAATCATTCTGATTCCATATCTGTGTGCAATTCGTCTAAATTTCTCCGACAAGCCTTAAGTATACGGTAATAATAGTGTTGCTATCGTGGTTTCCTCTTCCTGCCTAGGTGGTTTGTCCAGTTCTTCAAACGCCTTGTTAATGATGGTTTCCAGGTATCCATTCGCCAAAAGGTCTTTTCTAAGTTTCACTTGTTCTTCTTTGAGTTCTTCAGGCCTACTACAGATATTGTAGTTGTCTCTCTCCGTGTTGCCAAATGATGAAGGTGTCATCGACATATCAAGTTGCTTAGGGTTTGATGGTGCTGTCGGTGGCGTGTGCTGGACAGCGGAGCTTGGTGTAGTGGTATTCTTGAACCTCTTCTGGATTGACTTCATTGTGAGGAGTATAATCACAATTACTACCACGGTGGTAATTGTGATTGTGAGCCAGGACATATGCTTTTCTAAGGGTGGTTGTTCCATCAGCTTTTCCAGTTCCTTAGAATATTGGGAGAGCTTATGGTTGGCAACATCTAGGTCTAGTACATCTAATTCTTGGAACTGTAGAGGTGATAGGTTTGGCATCTCATTGGCGGCTGGCATGCCGTTGCAGCAGTTGAAAGGAATGTCCACTAGGTGGTTTCTGTATGTGATGTTTTGGACATTTTTAGAAGTTCTTGTAGCATGGACCCTTGTGTTGTCGATAAAAGCGTTGCAATCGGGTTGGATTTGCATCACTGAATTTGTCGATATGGTTTGTGTCACGACACCTTTCCCTTTGCATTTGATGGTGATGAGCAGTGGTCTTGAAATCGAGATCAACCAAAAGTTTAAGTCAATCTCTTGGATATTATAGTCTGCTGGATATAATATCGTACTTTTGCAGGTTGCTGGAAGTGTGGCTGGCTGTCTGAGAAGGTGACCTTCACAGATGGCATCTTTGTCTATTGAATGTGATATGGCTTTGGAACAAATCGTATGATGTTTAGTTAAAGGCTTGCAGTCGCCCAGGTCTTCGAAGGATGTGTATAATAACGAACCGTCATCTCTGGCGATAAATTTTGTCTTTATTGAAAGTATATGACGGAACCCTGATCGATCATCCAAAATGGGGATCGGATAACGGTGGTAAAGTGTGTAAATCTCAGGATCAACTAAAGGAATTGTGAGTACAAAAATGATTTTGGTGTTGATTTGAAAAGCTTCCAATTCTATCAAATTAATGTGCTGAGCAACATTTGAACTGTAAATAGGAAGTGGTAAATTATTTTCATGTAGTGACTGAGAAATCTTTTGAAGGGAATCGACCAACTCTACTGGGGTTATAATCGAACTATGTCAAGTTTTTAAGCGGGCGAAAGAGACTGCAGTTAAAACATCATCGAGAGTGTTTTCGATGAACATGTAACTCTCCATTAGGCTTTCATATAGATCCAAGATATTGTTTGAGATTCATAAAAATCAAGATCACATGAAATGTATAAAATTGACTGCCTAATTTTTTCAATTGTATTCGAGAATAGTTTCTCCTCGGATTGAAATTTTTGTAAAGTGTTGTTGAGGCTCGTAATGACTGAGGTTGTTACAGATATTTGTTTCTTTACTAAGTCTTGAATTTGGTGTTAGTCTTTAGTAATTTTAGTTATGCAGTCATTTACGAGGATGTATTCACCATCTGTTGCGTCTAAGTTTCCTGAAACAGCTTTCCAAACTGATCCCAGTCCGTTAATAAGTCCGCGTTTTCTTCTCTTAGTAGGGTAAATTTGAGTGTCAGCTAAGATGTCTGTATATTTAGAGTTAACGGATTTAGAAATTTGTTTCCAGAGGCTAACATGTGTTTGTATTTTTGGTTTAAATGATTTTGTATTAGTTGTGTTTTCGTTAATTGTCTCTAAAATTCGGTTTACTATGGCGTCGTTGTTTGAAATAGCACCTCTGAAAGGGCTGAGGTCTTTGAAGAAGTGTCCATTTGTCGTTTGAAATTTTAAGTGTGCCTTCTTCATGGAAGAAAATTCCTATTGTATTGTTAACGAGTGTAAGAGAGTATTGTTGGAGGTTCACGACTGAAAACAGTCCACATAATTTGAAAAGAAGGGATTCATTCAAAATATGTTTTTAGTCTGCAAAAGTTAATTTTACTGATTTGGTTAGTCTGTAAGTTTATACTGTGGCAGAGTTTTTTCTTATCACGGTAATTTGAAATGGTCCATTGAATTTGTTTTCGGATTTGCTTTTAATCTGAGACTCTTTCACGTAAACTTTGTTGCCTACTTTGTATTCTCGTTGGTTAATCGAAACATGTCTTATTTTTAGTGTTGTTGAAGCAGATGACTGCGTAAGGGAGGACGTTGAATGGATGTTCGTCCGGATGTTCAGCTGTATTTGCCCTTATCATTTCCGCTAAAGTAGCGTGAAACCTTTCGATAGAACCATTTGATTCGGGATAGTAGACACTTGAAAATCAGGTTCCTTATTCAAATTCACGTCCATAGGCACAATGGATGTGAAGAGGTGTACCGTAATGTTGGAAGAATATTAGGACGGTGTTTACTACAGTTTTAGCTGTTTTGTCACCAATAGGGTAAGCTTGAGTAATTTGGTGAGATCATCTTTAATAGTCAGTGCGTAGTTTCTAGTTGGATATTCGAAAATATCAATGTTGATACGTTCGAATGGCGTGTTTGGTGTTTCAGTTATGACAAAAGGAGCACTTAAGTGTTTTCTACAGAACTTTGCCTTTTGGCAGGTTTCGCAGGACTTAATAAATTGCTCTACTCTTTTTATTAGTCCAGTCCAATTAGACTTTTCTTTAATGCGTCGGATGGTCTCGTTAATTCCACGATTAAGGTTATTTCTGCCGCAGTGGTATTGCTGCAGTACAATATTTTGACACATTTTAAGTTTTACGTCTTTGTCTGCAAGTCTAAAGGATTTTGTTTCAAGAATCGGTAGTTCTACGTTGTTTTCAATACAAAAAGTTTCGGATTCGTCGAACTGGTCTTGGTTGTTATAGAGGATGTTAAAAAGATGTGAGACAACTGTTCCGGGATCAAAGGGTAAAGGGGCAATTAAATATTTTCTATGCCTTACAGTTTTGCTGGCTATAACGTTTAGAGTGTCAGTAGTGAAAATGTCTTCGATGATTTTGTCATTTAAGTCATTGAGTTTATTTTGTCAGAAGAAAGTGACTATTTGTTTGTGAGATTTGTCTAGGACTTGGGCGTTAGAAATTTCTATTTTTGAATAATTGAGTTTTTAAGTTTTACTGCCTAAGACGTTTAAAGACTTCTGTCAAACGGGACATATGCTTATCGATGGTTGGTGAATAGACTATGATGTCATCCATGAAAACAAGGCAACGTTCATTTTGGATACCCAAAAGAATGTTGTCCATGACCCTCTGAAAGGTAGAAGTTGTTTTTTTTTTAAGTCAAATGGCATACAAACAAATTCGTAATGGCCATTGTCAACAGAGAAACCGGTCTTGGGAATGTCTTCCTCAAGGATTTCCAACTGGTGGAACCCGGAAGCGAGATCCAGTGTCGAAAAGTATTGACACTTACCAAGTTGATCGAGGAGATCAGAAATGTTGGACAGAGGATATTTATCGTCTACAGTTGGTTCGTTTAACTTCCTATAATCGATAACAACTTGCCACTTTTGCTTACCAGAAGCATCGAGTTTCTTTGGGACGACCCGTACCGGGGAGGACCAAGGAGAAGAAGAGTGCCTGATTATGCCTTGATAAAGCAATTTGAGTTTTCACTTCCTCCTTATGGACTTGAGGATATGTGTTAGATTTTGAGAAAACGGGTTTGGAATTATTAGTGCCAATTGAATGTTTTACTGCGTTGGTAAATGACAAAACATCGCCTTCAAGATAGAAAATATGTTCGAATTCTAAACAGAGGTTCGTGATAAGTTCTCACTCTTCGTCATTAAGGTGTTCTGTACGAATTTGTTCCCTAATAGTTAAGTTTCTGTCTAAGTTTATAAAGTCAGAGTAATCCTGTGTATTCAAATGTAAGAGAGGGTGTGTAAGGTCAAGGGGTTCTAAATGCAGATTGGAAAAGTTAACAGTTGTGGGCATTGCGTTCGCGTTTATTATCGAAGTCAGAAATTCTCCCTTTGAATTAACGCGTACAACTGCGGTGAGAAGCTTACTCGTGTCGGTAAAATTGCGTCAGTATTTCTAAGATCGTTTGAAAATTTGTTCGGTTCCTGCCTGGATAGTAACTTGGTTGTTAGGAGTACGAGTTTGTTTGTTAGTACTGGGTGTGTCTGTTGTTTGTATATTAGACTGATTGTGATCAGGCACTTTATGCAAGGGAATAGTTTTGAAGTTCGTAATTAATTGCTTTGATTTAGTCAACAATACATTCGTAATGTTCAAGAAAATTAAGGCCTAATATTCCATCAAACTCAAGATCTAGATTGCAGATAAAAACCTTATGGGGATTACCTAAGGCAAATGGAATAAGGGTGGATTCTGAAATCGGGATTTTCTCGTGCGTAATACCTTGGATTGTCACTTGTTAGGGAAATCGTTGACGGAAATTTTTGACGGTATTTTCTTTAAAAATGGAGATACCAGCTCCGGTATCAATGAGGAGTTTGAATTTTTCGGAAGCATCGTGAATGTAAGTAATACGGATTTTCTGAGTTTACTGTTAAAAAAGGAGTTAGAGAATTGCTTTTTCCGGGAAATTCGCATTTGAGTTGAAATCTTCCAGATTTAAATTTTGGATTTGGATTTGGGCTTCGTAAATGGTAGTTGTCGAATCGGGGGGCTGATCTAGGTCCGGGAGAGCTAGAAAATCCTGGTATTCGTGACTGTTCAAAGGTGTAACGAAGTTATCGTCTAGAGTTTGTTCAATGTCATAACGACCGATGTAGCTTTGTGGGCAATCGCGACATGAGATTTCGTAAACTCCTCGATCCTCGTTAGGTACTTTGTCTTTGGGGTTACCGGTTAAGTTGCCTATAATTTGAGTGGTGTTGAAGATAGTCTTTATTTGATGTCTTTGTAAAATCCGTGCTATTTTGTAAATTATGGGCAACTTAACCGGTAACCCCAAAGACAAAGTACCTATCGAGGATCGAGGAGTTTACGAAATCTCATGTCGCGATTGCCCACAAAGCTACATCGGTCGTACCAACAGGCGCGTTAACCATCGAGTATATGAACACTCTCTATCAGTTCGTAGAAAAGATCCGACTTCAGCTCTCGCGCATCACCATATCCAAACAGGGCACTCTATCAACTTCGAGGACAGTAGCACTATCATATCTCTCAATTCTCTTAGGGCATCCACTATTCCCGAAGCCATCGAAATAGAGAAAAGACCTCTCTGTCTAAATAGACGCGATGACAGCACTCGCCTTCCCACAGCTTGGACCTCCGTAATTGCCAGATTAAACAAAGACACGCCCACCAATACCCAACCAATCACAACACAGCCTCATCACGTGACATCTTCTTCTAACCCAGCGCTAACTATAAATAAAAGAAGCAGAGCAGACTCAAATTCAGTTCAGTTACCTAGTGACTCTTGGGGAGTAGGCAGATTGAGGCCCCGAGTTCGATCTAGACTCTGAAACTCTTTTTCACTTTTGTCTCTTGATAATGGCTCCAAAGCAGGAGTCGAAACGTCGAGTATTCAATAAATTCAGACGCGGTTCTCACCCGGAACCTAGCTTAGTTCATATATATATATATATATATATATATATTCCAAAAAAAATAAAGAACTTAAATTAGTTTCCAGCAATATATTTTGTTGATATCTACTTACGGGATAGCGGAAACCATTACAAAAACAAAAGGTATTGTTTTAATGGGCATATTTCATTTCAATTCACTGCTCCAAAAAGTTTTATTTATCTTACTGCAATCTGTAAAATTCTTGTAGAATTTATTATCCCCTGGCCTTTCGTAAAATATTTTTGCGTCTAATTAATAACACCCGCAAGAAATAGCCGGACACTTTATGGTTCGTTATGCCCTATACTGAATTTACCGTGACAAAATTTAATAACAAAGTTCGTTATTAGTTTTGGCTTTGGCACTAAAGCAAATCCACTACAGTACTTTGTTTGCGATAATCAAAGAAATTCTTCACATGAGCTTCGTTATCCATTGAAACAACGCTCGATTCGACCTTCCTGATGAGAGACGCTCCGACCTAAGAAGAATACCTAAATACTACTTGAAAATCAACAAACACACGAACCTCTAGATTAAATTCACCCTCCAGAATTTTCTGTCGATTCGTCTCTTAGTTTCCCGTCATCATGTTGAAAATGTCGTTATCTTCACACTAGCGGATCCGCCGACTGAATAGAAAAGACTCTTTGAGTGTGTAGCTACAATTCATCCATTCCTCGATGTCGATACTCCCATCACCTTTTATTAAACCAACCATGTTTAATCTCATCACGGCTTTCTTAACTTGATTCGAGTTTTATAATATTGGAAGTATTATATGCAGGATCAATTTAGATAAACGCCTGAAATTATTGGATATGACGTTTCTTGCAAATAGTTTATCCAAGATTAAATATCTTTTCTTTAACAGGTAATATTTGCATACTCGATCTTTCTCTATACGATAATTCCTCTGACAAATAAAAATAAAAATTTCTTTAAGTTCATATAACCTGATACAGAAACTTGACTTACCAATTCCTTTATTTTAATGGTTTTCTCGGAAAATAAAACCACCCTGTATATTCAAAAAATCCAAACGTTTCAGTCTTATTGTGAAGTCAGTTGCATTAAAATCTAAACAAAATATAAATTCAAAATTAGAAGCCAGATCGTTTTGACAATTTTACTTGATATAAATAACTAAGGCTGTTTCTTAAATACACAGTGTAGCGCAAAAAATTCGAAAGGTAATATACAATAGTGAAGCTACAGTTAAGTTTGAAGAACTTGAAAGAGTAGTCTGCAGAATTAATATGTGGCGTTCTTAGAGCACTTTTTGCGCAAAAAATAAGATTAAAGAATTCTATTGATTCAGTGATCCCATTAACGTTATAAGGGAAAACCTAGGAAAAACTAACTATCCCAATACAGGGTTGTCCTAAAGTAGATGATATTATGATATTAACTGTTTCCAGCAAGAACACTTTTTAATTTTTCTTTATTGAGTTTTGTGTTTTCATCAGAAAAATTAGTGTTTGTCAAATCATATAGTGAATTAATTGTACCTTTCTTTACTGTATATGGGTGACTTGAATTGAAATTGTAGTATCTCTTAATATGAGTTGGTTTTCTATAAACCCCTGTTTGGAATAAAGATTCGATTTTGTTATAAATATGCCTAGGAAAGGTAGTTTGTGATTTTGTTCAATTTCTAATGTAAATTTTATCATCTGGCCCTTGTTGTTTATGTCATTTAATAATTAATGTAAGTTTTCAGATCTGTGTTCCCAGATGACGAATATATCATCAACAGAACGGTACCAGACTACAGGTCTGTTCTATTTAAAAAAAAATATTTGTTACTCTAATTTTTCTGCTTTTGAAACAAATATTTGTTGCTCAGTTTTTTCCATAAATATCGGCTGGTGAGAGACAAGAACCCATGGCCATTCCAAAATCTTGTTGGTAAACGTCATCGTTTACTTGAAAAAATATTGTGTTGTTTCTAAATGTTAGTACTTCCATTATTGTTTCAATGGACAATTCGTGTAGAGTCTGTTCTAATAGTTGTTTAACTACAGGAAGCGTTTGGAGAGAGTAACATTATTGTAAAGGTTTACTATGTATTGTGTTGTGTGTGAGACCTTGGCAATATTTGATATAGTAAAGCTAAGAATGATGTACCAAAAGAAAATACTTTCAATTAATCGATGATGTTTACTAACAAAATTTTGACATGGGTTCATTTCTCTCACCAGCATTAAGTACATATTTATAAAAAAATTTAACAATAAATATTTTTTTCAATATTGAATATACCTATACCTTTAGTCTGGTGACATTATATTTTGCTATTTAACTTTGGGCAGTCGATAACTGTACACTATTTTGGTCTATCAAAGTTATCTCATTTTTGGGTACAAATCAATGGGTCTGCTCTATGGAGAGGAGGAGTGTTTAATACTGCCATGTTCTAACATTTTATTAATAAAGACGAATGTCCTCGTAATAAAAAATATCTCGAAATGCATACAAAAATGTGTGGGGCGTCTTGTTCTTCCTTATTGAAGCGAAAACTTCTTATCGGGGGCCCACATTTACACATATGAAAATAGATGAGCAAGGGAATGAATTGGATAACATGAGATTTCATTTGTTTCGACACCGGAACCACACACTTGAAATACCCAAACCGACCCGACCCGACACTACACACTGGCTCGATCTTGAAATGCCTATCCAATTCAGTTTTGTGTGTAAGAAACAGGGACCAGGTAATATATTAAGAGATAATTAATAATATATAGAAAATAAACTAATATACAATACCTGCACAAAATTTGAAGTTCGTTCTAATAAAAACTCCAATTCTTTCTTTGTGATACATTAAATTAGAGACTTGACATACGACAGAAGTCATAAAGAAGATCATTAACTTGCCATTAAATTTTATGAACGACTACCTTCATATTATACCTAAAGTAAATATTTTACATTAATACTTCTGAATAATAATTAAAATGTTTTGAGTGGAAAAGCTTAACATGTAAAACTTCAAAAAGTTGTAATCTTGAATTAATAATGTTAAATTTGTTTTACCTTTCGTAACTAGATGGTGCCTCTGTAAATTGAACAAGAAAGAAGAATGACTTTGACTTGGTTAAATCACAGATCATACCGATTAAATTCCAAAATATCGCACTGTAGACCATATTGATGTAGAATAACCAACAGTTTTGTTTCATACTTGGCATCTTGACGCTTGTCGTTTTAGATGTCATTTCACATTTGCCATTTGAAATCAAGAAAAAAATACAAACAGAATAACAATCATCAAGAATTATTTTCAAAAATGTCGAAAAGTGGTTTCACATTCAACAGGAATGATATAACATAACCAACCTAATCTATTTGTATGAATAAAGGCCAGAGTTACACAATGTGTAATGTTCTGAATATAAAAACCGAGTAACACGACAACAAAAATTAGATGAAACTTACCGAACAGTTAAAAGAAGTTTGTAATGTAATAACATTTATATAACGGTGGATAATGCAAAGGACAAGATTCCAAATTTAGGAACCCAGTTCTTCCATGAATATGAGAAAATAACAAAAACTACAAGTGCTACAGGAGCAGATTCTATCTACGTACCTACGTGTTGGTGTTTCAAAATTCGACTGTTTTTAGCTATTAGTAATTCTGTCTGTAAAGGGCAAACAAATTTTGAATATATAGAGGGTGTATCAACATCACAAGAACAAGATGTAACCGAAAACCTTTTTGAAGTAACTATTGATGAACTTAATAGTGTGGAGATTAATATTAACAAAATGTGAAACACAATCAGGAGATGATTTTGATTTATTTTGTTGACACTCAATAGCAGCTGATATGAGGAGATTAAGAATAGCAAAAAAGTGCAATTAAAGAGAAACATTCATAATCGTATTTATGATGTACTAGAAGAGGAAATTGAATAAACAACATTTCAATTTTTAATATTGTTTTATTTATATATTTTATTGTAATCTACATATGTTCTAGCCAGAGCACAGTTCCTTCATTATTAAAGTAATTCATAAATTCATTTCTAATTTCTCTAAAGAGAAGAAGAGTGATTTCCACCTTGAGGTGAAAGCCCATATTTAAAAGTCTCTTGCGCTGTGTGCACAAGACCAAAATCTAACTAAAAACCTTTTTGAACTAATTATTGATGAACGTAATAGTATGGAGATTAACATTAACGATAGCAGACAAGGTTCTTTCTGGATAGTCCTCTACACCCTCACGAAAAACAGGTGAATATTATTAGGGAATACTAGAAACAGTAGTAAACATATTGTCAAAATGTGAAACAGAATCAGGAGATGAGTTTGAGTTATTTTGACCCTCAATAGCAGCTGATATGAGGAGATTAAGAATAGCAAAAAACGTGCAATTAATGATAAAAATTCATAATCTTATGTATGATGTACTTGTTGGGTAACGACATCTAGTAATCAATTTTAAACTAATTACAAATGCTTTATTAACCTAATATTCTGTTTTTTTGTTGATAAAAAAAAGTTGAAAGTTGTTTATAAAAAAATATATTAGTGTCAGATAAAAATGAAAAGTTGGTTTTAGGTTTTGTCTGTATTATTATTAAATAAATAATTTAATAATTACAAATAATTAATTATTTGTACCACTGCACAACAGGTTATGGGCCCAGAAAGTAATAAAATAATTAATTTAATAATTCAAGTCTGAAAGTAAAGACACTTTAACCTAAAAATAATTACAACAACTGTACAATGGATGCTAAATTGAACTTGGACAAGTTAATTGATCATAGTGACAGAAATGGAAAATCAAATTATGTGTCATGGAAGTTCAAGTTGGATTTGATATTAAAAATGAAAGATTTGCCAGAATATATTGCTGGTAATATTCCAAACCAGATGAAGCAAGAAAGACATTGAGGTTCAGACAATCATTAGGCTAAATGTTGATGAAAAGATTGCTTTAAAAATTTCTACCTGTAAATCATCACATGAAATGTTTACAAGATTAGAAGGATTGTATGGCCAGAAAGTCAGAAGTCTACAACAATGGTACAACAACAGTTTTTCAGTTATAAATATGGTGAATTGAAGTCGGTTGCTGAAAATTGTTTGTTAATTGATGGACTAGCACAAGATTTACGATCAAATAGTGAAAAAGTAAAAGAAAGTTTGATTATGTCAAGAATATTATTTCTCTTCCATTCAAATTTGATCATTTTCATGCAGCATGGGAATCAGTAGCTGAAGCGGACAAATCATTACAAAATCTTCGTTATCGTCTACAGCAAGAAGAAACAAGATTGCAAAATCGTGAATCTAATATTGTTGAAAATGCACAGGAAGAATTAAATGTTTTAAGTGTGGAGGACTTGGTCATATGAATCGTGGCTGTACAAATAAACCTTGTGCTGAGTATGTAGAATATTGTAAGAATATTTGTCATCAGAAGGGTCATTTTGCAAATGAATGTCCAGATAAGAAAGAAAATCATTCAATTGAAAAAAATGATAATGTAAAATTTTTTTGTATCAGTTGCTTTATCATCAATTTATTTTGAAGAGTCATGAAGTAATAGTGACGTGTGGATACAAGACAGTGGTGCAACTCATAATTTAACTGGGAATTTAAAATGGTTATCAAATATACGTTCATTGGAGACTGCAATTTTGAAATTGGTTATTCAACAAAATTGAAAGGTATAGCATTTGGTGATGTAGAATTAAACGCATATGATAATGAAAAATGGTATCCTATTGTATTGCATGATATACTATATGTTCCTGATCTCAAGTTTAATCTATTTTCTGTAAGAACTGTTCTTGTTAAAGGATATACACAAAAAGCTACAGCAGAAATTTCAATTATAATGGAAGGAAATAAAGTTGTCTTAATAGCTGAAAGGATCGGAGGATTATTTAAAATGTATTTTCGTCAAAAGGAAGAGTACAGTCTGACAGTTGTTGGTTTAAAACTGTGGCATGAAAGGTTAGCACATCAAAATATTGGACATGTTAAAGAAATTTTATTGAAAAATAAAATTAAATATATTGATGACTGGAATAATGTTTCTGAAGGATGTGTGTATGGAAAACAACACAAAATATCTCATCCAAGAAATGATAAAATTGCTAAAGATGTTCTTGACAAAGTTCATGTTGATCTAGGAAAATGAAGGTTTTATCTCTTGGTGGAGCCAAATATTTTTTGTTATTTAATGAAGATTTTAGTAAGTTTAGAACAATTTATTTTCTGAAAAAGAAGTCCGAAGCAATTGAAAAGCTAGAAATATTTTTAAATTTGGTGGAAAATCAATTTGGAAAGAAAGTAAAAGTTTTAATGTCAGATAGTGGATCAGAAATTAAAAACATTAAAAGTATAGCTATTTTTGAAAAATTAGGAATATTTAATGAAAGGTCAGCGATTTATACACCTCAACAGAATGGAAGAATTGAAAGAGAAATGAGAACAATAGTAGAAGAAGCAAAATTAGAGATTTATGCCAAGAATCTTGATCCAGCATTGTGGGCAGAAGCTTTAAACTATTCAGTATTTACAATTAATTAAACTGGAATAAGTACTCTTATTCACAAATCACCTGCTGATTTGTGGTTTGGTCTTCGAGTAAATTAAAAAACTATGAGAAGTTTTGGATGTGAATGTTACATGTTAATACCAGATCATCAACTTCAGAATTTAGATAAGAAGAGTAAGAAAGGTATTTTTGTTGGTTATGATTTGGAAGAACATGGTTATAGAATTTATTTACAAAATGAAAGGCAAGTTGAAGTATCGTGTAATGTAATTTTTAATGAAAAAGTTACTTCTGAGGATAGCTTTATGGAAATTAATTGTAAAATGATTAATAATATTGACGCAAATGTTGAAATTGATGAAGAAGATCTTGTGCAAAAAGTTGTGTAAAATGAAACATGCACCGTAATTTTTCTGCACTTAAATTTATTGCATTTAACAGGACTCTAAATCTATAATTAAAAATTCTTTGTTCATTGGTCATATTTCTTAGTGGAAAATATTTCTGTATCCTTTCTGACAGTGGGAATGCTGCATCGGCCACTATAACATGTTGCATTTTTTAAAATATTATGTCATTAATAATTAATTTTAGGTACTATTTTTAATTGACATAAAATGGGTAAAACTCATGTTAATATTACATAGAATAAGAACTTTAAAAATTTTAAATTGTTGCTATCGTTAAATATTTAGGTATATAATTTATTGTTTTGTATAAATGTTTTTCTTTGACAATTTGTCTTCAAATACTTATTCAGATGAACAAAACTATTTACAAACACTTCCTCAATAATAAACTTATATTTCTTTGCAGATATATTTAATTTAAGTGACACATAAAGAAAAATAGAGACAGCGAGAAAAGGGAAGAATATTTCGTAAGAAGCTTTCGCTTCCATCGTTCAGTCTCAAATGACTGCCGCTCTTTTTTTTCCAATGTTCTCCTTTTATATTTTTGACCTTGGCTATGAATTAACTGGTGTTTTTATAAAATTTTGTGGTATGGTGGTACATAAATATTATCAGTAGTGAAATAAACTTCATTGGGATTAAATAATTCAATAATTGTCGATTTTAATTTTATTAAGAATGGTTGTTTTGGCATAGTAGGGGTTGTGTTTTATTACTTATCCGACTTGACCATACAATGTATGGCATCACACTCCCTCTAAGGCACTCTATGAGTGACTTTAGGGGAAAATTCACTAAACCCCAGATATCCTAGATATCAAAAGGGTTTAGCTCTGTGGGAGCCCTTTCCAGGTTATTACTTATCCCGACTTGACCATACAATGTATGGCATCACACTCCCTCTAAGGCACACATAGTGTGCCTTTAGGGCATTATTATTATTATTATTTAATATAGTTTCTTCTTCCATTTCATTATTCTGATTTACAACTTGATCTGTTTCAGTCGATTCAAGGAGTTCAGTGGAACAATCAAGATTGTTGTTTGGAGAATATAGCTGAACTGAGTGTGAATCCGAACTGGTGCCAGTATTTATAATTGTCGCTCAGTTGATAGGGTATGATCTGCTCGCGCGGTGAAAGGTCTACCGGTGGTGGGCCTCCCGGACCGTTCGAGTCTGGCTATTCTTGATCTCCATGCGGTAGGAAGAAGGATCATTGCTCTATATCAATAGCTTCAGGAATCGTACAGACCCTAAGTGAATTGAGGAATATGAGGGCCGAAGTTATATCCATTTTGTGTACTGATAGGAAGTGTTCATATATACGAGGATTGATGCATCTATTAGTACGACCGATGTAGCTTTGCGGACAATTGCGACAGGGTATTTTCTCATTAACAAAAGTAATTATGAAATTTACTTTTCATAGCAACATCATTAAACGCAATGCGATCGTTTAGAACTGGAAGTTCTCAATAGGTACGTTTTCGTGAATGACGTTGCTATGAACTGAAATTATTGGATGCTAGTAAGCACCTAATATGACGAAAGCTAGCGAAATGAACTTCTAGACATCATCATCTCTATCTATCTCTCTCTCTGTGTTTTTTTTCCGAAGAGGGGGGAAATACATTGCGTACTTAGCTGCCACGTGCTGGCCGTCGTGCGGGACTCCCGATGCAATGACTTCAAAGCAAGAGTAAATCGTTGAATCGAAACCAGTACACCGTATACCCGCTAAAACCCTAACCTCTTTCTCCCACAACCATGGTCCCCTGCGGCACTCTCAGTCAATACTACTTCGCAGGGGTGGTTCATTGCAGATGTTTAATGCTCTTTCATTGAAAGCCTCTAAAGCCTACTCCTCAAACGTATTGCGGGGTTCTTTGAGGATAGTCTCCGCGTAATCTGATACCAAGTTCCAGGCTTGGGGGCCTTTCGCATGGCTTCTACTACTTGTTCTGGAACGATATTAGCCTCCAGAATCCTCTCTACTTCAGCACGTTGATCCTGAAACCGGGGGCAGGACAAGAACACGTGTTCCGCGTCCTCTACCACCTCCGTACAGTGTGGGCAGTTTGGGGAGTTTGCCCTCCTGAACCTGTGCAGGTATGCTGGAAAGCATCCATGTCCAGTCAGGAGTTGAGTGATGTAGAACCCAACCTCCCCATGCTGGCGGTTGACCCAACGACTGATGTTAGGTATCAATCGATATGTCCACCGGCCTTTAGTAGAGCTGTCCCACCTCTCCTCCCATTGCCCTAGACTTATGGCTCTTTCATCGCTGTTTCCTGTAGGCTGGTCTTTTTCTAACTTTCTACGATACAGCCGTCCCCTTTCTGCAGCCAGGATGTCGATTGGTAGAGTAGAGGCAATCACACTCACCGCCTCGTAAGACACAGTGCGGTAGGCTGATGCCACTCGAATCGCTGAGAGCCGCTGGACTGATTTCATTTTCCGGCGGTACGATGGTAGCTCGAGCGATTACTCCCATACCGGTGCCCCGTACAACAAAACAGAAGTAGTTACTGTTGCCAGTAGCTGTCTTCCTATCTGTCTAGGGCCCCCGACATTCGGCATTATTCTAGATAATGCCCCCTGTACCCCAGCTGCTTTCTTGCTGGCCGCGATTATGTGCTTTTTGAAGTTGAGCCAGGTGTCCAGGAGCACCCCCAAATAGCTGATGAAGGGCTGAGACTGTATGTAGGTGTCGCCTATTTTGAGGGTGATGGTTTCCCTTGCCTTTCGACTGCTAACAAGAAGTGTTTCGGTCTTTTGCTCTGCTAAACTCAAGTCAGCTTAGAGCATCCAATGCTGAATTTTGTCTATAGCGAATGAGAAGGTTGTTTGTATCTCCTCTATGTGCTTGCGCACTATGATCAATGCCACATCATCGGCGAATGCCACTAGCCTGACGCCCTCAGGCAGACCGAGCAGGAGCAGGTCGTTGTAGATTAAGTTCCATAAGAGGGGGCCCAGAACAGAGCCCTGGGGTACACCTCCTGTGATGTTATAGACTACTTGCCCATTTTCAGTTTGGTACAACAAGATGCGGTCCTTGAAATACGCTGAAACCATTCTGTGCAAGTACTGAGGAACTTCCATCCTGGCAAGAGCCTCCAAAATGCGGTCCCAGCGGGCCGAGTTAAAGGCGTTCTTGATATCCAGGGTGGCTATTAGACAGTACTTTTTTCCACCTCTTCTCCATCTCTTTCCCGAGATAGCCTCTCTGGCGATTTTGGTAACGAGTGTCACGGCATCGATGGTTGATCTCCCCTTTCTGAATCCGAATTGGTTGGTGGAAAGTTTCGGCTCAACGTAGGGCTCCAGCCTATCTGCTATTATTCTTTCAAGGAGTTTTCCCGCAGAGTCCAACATACAGAGGGGACGATATGATGACGTTTCGTCTGGAGGTTTCTTTCCCCCTTTAGGTAGGAGCACAAGCCTCTGCTTTTTCCACTTAGTCGGGAAAACCCCCTGCTTTAGGTAGGTCTCATACATGTGTAGAAACATGTCAGGCCTATTGGCTATGGCGCATTTTAGCGCGATGTTACGTATGCCATCTGGACCGGGAGCCTTCACGTTTTGGAGCCGGTTGCACGCGCCCATCAGCTCATTCATAGTCACTGATGGTATATCTTCGTTCCTCACCTGCCACGAAGGATAAGCGGGTAGCTCAGGCTTCGCAAGAAACAAGTGAGTGGCAATGCGGTGCAATGATTCGGGGCAGTTCGTTGATGTCATGGGGGGGGGCTTAATTTTATGCATCACGATTTTATATTTTCCCCATGGATCTTGATCAACTTCGTCACACAACTCCTTCCACTAGGATTTCTTGCTTGAGAGAATGGCTCTTCGTAGTTGTTGTCTTTTGATCTCATAGTCGAGCCTTAGTTCTTCTGTTGTGACCCTGTCGTTTCTCCGTGCTCGTTGATGCAGCCTTCGTGCTTTGAGACACTCTCGTCGGTATTGTGAGATCGTGTCGTTCCACCAGTACACTGGTGGGCGGCTGTTGTTCTGCCGTCCCCTTGGCATGGAAGCATCGCAGGACTTGACAACGCTTGTCATTACCTCTTTGGCAGTGGCTTCTGCGCTTGTTGCTATTGACAATGGTTCCTGCTCCAGAACCAAGGCGAATGAATCAGCATCGAAAGCATTTTTGTTCCAACCGACTGGCTGTGACCTCGCACAGCTGACACGTAATCTTTGTTTGAGAGTGGTGTTGATTTCCCAAGTAATAGCTTGGTGGTCGCTATTAGTAAACTCCTCATCGACCCGCCACTCACAGCCCCCTTTAATTAGGTTGCTGCTAACGAATGTCACGTCGATAATGGAGCTGACAGTGCCTTTGCGGTATGTGCTTACGGCTCCTGTGTTGAGAAGTACCAGGTTGAGCGAAGACATGGTCTCAAGGAGAGCTCGTCCTCTCGCGCTCGTTTCCCGGCACCCCCAATCAATTGCCCAGGCGTTGAAATCACCTGCGATGGCAACCGATTCACGCTTCCGTACATCCTCCGCCAAGGTGTCCAAGAATAACTCGAACTCCTCGAGCTGTGCACTAGGAGGTGCATAGCAGCTATAGAAGTGGACCCCTCCCACTTTGGCTCTCACAAGCCATGGTTCAGGGGTATTTGGGAGTTGTTGGAACGGACGTTTACCGCAAGCCCATATCGCTGCTCTGTCCAATGTGTCATTTACCCAGGACAGGGTGTCGAAGTTTTTGTACTGCTCGCAGATTATGGCTACGTCGCAATCCAATTCCCGCACCCGCTGTACCAGTAGGTCCTGGGCTGCTTCACAATGGTTGAGGTTGAGTTGCAGTACTTTCATTTACGGGCTTGTGCTGCTCTAATCGCCTGTTGGTAGATCGGACATTTCCAACTACCCGCAGCGTGCCAGCAGTCTGACCTTCTATCTTTCTCTTTGCAGAGTAAGCACTTGGCAGGTTGTTGACAAGCCGAGGCAATGTGACCAGCGCCTCCGCATCTGTGACAACAACTGCTTCGATCAGTCTTGCCTCTGCATGCCTGGGCGTTGTGCCCAAAGTGCCAGCATTTGAAGCACCGTCGAAGGCTGATCCTCTCGCGAACACGTATTGTGCCCCACGCAAGTTTCAGCTTTCCAAGTGCGATGGCTTTCTTGGCCTGGACCTCTGGGAGACAAACAACTGCCGTTTGTGTTGATCTATATGCCCGTCGAAGTGATTTCACTGCCTCCTCAGTGATCCCTGCCAGGCCGTCGATATTATCTTTGAGCAGCTTTACTACGTCCTCCTTGGTACTGATCTCGTCCAGGTCTTTAATTTCAATCTCGATTTGCGGTATTCGAGATTGTACAGTGGCCCCGCTTGGGAGCTTATTCTTGATGGCGTTACAATAGCGCTCCATCTCCTGAGCGTCTGCCTTCGCGAATAACAAAAGGAGATCTCCCTTAGCTGTTCGTCGGATCTTATTGACTTTTTTGCCTATATCCTGCAAGGTGGGATCATTCTTGATACCTCTCAAGATATCTGCATGGGAGCTCTTCTCGCCTTTCTTTATAAGCAGCGTACAATGTGGCGCTGGTTTTTGCTTATTGGTCCTCGGGGCCTCTTTCCTCTTTGCCACTTGCCAGTCAGTCGACTGGTTTGAAAGTTGGTTTTTGGTCTGCGATTTAAACTTGGACTTTAATCCATTGTTTCTCTCCGCTTCTGAATTGACCACCCTACTTGTTGCCTGGGTGGTTTGCCCGATGTTCTGGCAACCTTCTTTACCGGGCTTTAGCTTACTAGCTAGCACCGGTTTAAGAGTTTTAAGTGGTCGTACCTTACTTGATGAGGCTACTGAAGGCGAGGACTTCGGTGGCGAGGTCCATGCTACAGAGTCTCCCGGCAGTGAGGCTACTTTTATTGAAGCGGCCTGCTTTGGGGCCGCCGGTGTTGGTGCATCCGGTTTTGAGTTAGCTGCTTTTGCGGCAGCCGCTTTTGGGACCTCCTCTTGCTCTTTGCCTTGTGTCTGAGTGTTTGACCCCTTTACTGGCGATGTCTGTGTTGTAGCAGATATTTGTCATATTCTGACTTAATGTCGTGTGCCAATTTCTTGATCTCATGATGTACATTGTGCCTAGGCCCAATGAACCTCAAGAGCTCATCGATCTTTGCTCCTAATTTGTTTGGAGCGCCACTCTCACTTGTTGCCCTTTGGGGGACGTCATCCCCACTATCCGCCTTTTGGAGGACTTGGCTGGATAGTGTCTTGCTGCCAGCTCTAGTTTTAATGGTCGATGCTGTACCATTAACAGTGTCCTTCTTCTTCTTGTCACTATGTGGCGGAACCAGTGATAATTCGCTCCCCCCAGAATCCGTGGAGCGTGCACCGGCCACCGAGGCTTTCACTCGATCGGAACTGGTGGTGGATTATCCTCTACAGAGGTACCCACCTGGGGTATTAAGTTGACCTTATTACCCATATCCATGAATGGTTTATTTTCGGGGTTCCTTCCCCTATCTGATTTTGGTCCGCCCTGAGGAAATCCTCAGTACTCCCCATTACTGGAGAGCGTCCCCCTATCCGCCACCTGGGGAGGCGCCCGGTAGTGGACCAGCAACCACCCCGGGTCTCTCTCTCCGGTATCAATGGCTCGTTCAAGGTGTTCTCAGCAGGACACTCCACTGGAACATCCATGTCTTGACAACATTTGCATAAGGTAGAGATTTACGTCTCAATCTTTCCGATTCAGCCAAACTTCTATCTGTGGCATAAGTAGATGGGTACACCTGCCTTTGGTAGAGGCGCCCCACTGTATCTGCCATAGCTTCAAGCTCTTCTGCCTTACTTGTTTTGATACTTTTTCCTTACTTCGTGTGTCTTACTCCCATGTTGGTAGAGTTTCTTTTTTTCTTCTGTCAATTTAAACAGTGGTATCATTCCTGAAACGAGATATATAGCGTCGTCTGATACAGTTCGGAAGGTACAGGAAACTCTTAATGCAGCAATGCGGTATATACCTGTCACTTTTCTTCGGCTTTTTTATTTTTTAATATATCTCCCCAGATGGATATCGCCTATGGCAGCTTCCTTCCTGCCTGGCAGGGACCACATATATTAGGCATGAGTCGGTTCAATGCAGCTGCAGCCCTCAATGCTTTTGTTGAAAGGTACTGCACCTGCTGTTTAAAGTTCAGCCTGGTATTTAGCATCACACCTAAATACTTTAGGCACGGTCCAGAAACGATGCAATGCCCTCCCTACGTAAGCGATATTGTCTCTACTTTTTTACTAGTTGTGACCAACAATGCCTCAGTTTTGTGTTCTGTCAGAACTAATCCGTCCTCGGTATCATATATATATTGTCTCTGTTATTAAGGTAGCTCTTGATAATTATTTTTAGATATGGTTGTATCTTAAATCTGTTCATCGCTGAACAAATTGCATCCCATTTGGCATTTTTAATATCGAGAGCAACAAGCAGGCAATATTTCTTGGATCCTCTCTTCCAACGCTTGCCTTTGGTGGCTTCCCTCGCTGTAGTAACAACATGCTGAATGGTATCTAATGTTGACTTAGACATTTTTAAGCCATTATGATGGTTTGCAAGCAAGTTCCCATCATGTATTATCGGTTAAAATTTTTTTCCTGCAGTTTCTAGCATGCATTGGGGTCGGTAGGATGATGAATCATGTAGTGCTTTGTTGTTCTTGGGTAGGAGTACCAGCCTTATTTTTTTTCATCGCTCAGGAAATATTCTTTCTATCATAAATGTGTTATACAGGTCAAGGAGTGGTCCTGGTGCTGTTGTGATTGCTTCTTTAAGTGCAATGTTGAGAATGCTTCAATTCCTAGTGCTTTTCTATTTCCGATTTTGCTGCAGGCTCCAAGAAGCTCCTTGTTTAATAGGTGGTATGTCTTCGGTAGTTTCCACGTCTAGGTGATAGTAACAGGCTTCTTGCTGTGGAAACAGTGCACCAATTATTCCCCTAAGCTATTCTCGAGAAGTGGGTTGGTGTTCTGGGTAACTTCTTAGTCTTGTCACTACCACTCTATAGAGTCTGCCCCAAGGATCCGCATCAATCTGCTCTATTAGCTCATTCCAGGATTGTCGTTTACTGCTTTTGATGGCTTTAGTAAGTCGGTGACGGGCTTCTCTGTATTTAGACATAAATGCTTCATACATGGGCTTTCTTCTAGCGCGTTGAGCTAGGCTTCTCACATGATTGCTCTTATTTCTGAGATCTTTCTCTCTTTCTCTTTTCCTGTGCACAATATGTAATGTAGACCTAGCGTGCAGGATTCCACTTTATGGCCTTCTTTACCACACTTCATACAACAGTTGATCTATCAACTCGCAGGTTTTAGCCAAGTGGCCGTACTGCCAGCATTTAAAACACTTTGTTGGTCTAATAACCTATCTAATTCGGCAAACAACCCATCCAACTTTTAGTTTGCCCACAGCGGCAATCTTTAATGCTTGTTCAGCAGGCATTGTTGTCACTGCCGTTTGCATACCCCCAAACAACTTACGCATGGGCTTAACGCTCATTGCATGCTTTTTATTGTTGTCTCCAAGAGCGTTCTGTATTACATCCAACACTTCCTCTGCACTATTAGTTTCATCCAAGTCCTTAATTGTGGCCTGCTGTGTACGTATTTTTATTGTTGCCTCACTTCCTAGTGTTCCTAGTTCTCATTGCTGTCCAGAACCGGGCGACCATGGCCTCGTTGGTTTTTTCCAGGACTTGAATCATGTCTCTAGCTAGCGTCCTACGTATCGTAGATACATTTTGCCCTACTTGTTTCAGTGTGATGTTTCACTTTATTCAGTATTTCCGCGTACCTGAGTTGCCCTTTTTTTGTATGATCAGGTCATTGGACAATATTATCTGCTTCTGTTGTTTCTGCTGTGTTTCTTCAGGGTCTTCGCTGTTTTTCTGCCCTTTATGTCTTTTTGCCTTTCCATCGTTACTTGATCCATTTAATGGAGAGATTCCTTTCCTCTTACTTCCTTCCATCTGTCTTGTTCCAGCATAAGGTGCAAAATTCACGGCTTGTTGTATACGCTCTGGTATCATCTGCTGGTAACTGCTTGTGGCTCTGGTTTTCATAATGTAATGTGTTCCAGTTTTACCAGTCTATTTTAGGTGCTATGCATCGCGTTTGTCTTCTTTTTAATGTCAGTATTTGTAGGACCGACAAAATTGAGAAGGTCTTCAATGTACTCCCCAAGTTTTATTAACTCCAGTTTTCTCTTATTTTTGTCTTCTTGTGTGTGTGTGTGTGTGTGTGGGGGGGTCTCACATACTTTCCTGTAAACAGTGATACGTATTTTTATAGTTAAAATGTGATAATCTCAAGTATGTTGTTTACGTAGCCAATTTTGTTACAATTTTATTATTTATTACTAGGCCTTCGCAAAAAGAAATAACTTATGAAAAATATGGGTAATCCCATATAAAGAATAACTTGTTTGAACCACCCTACTTAACCGTAAATCAACCAATCCCGAATATATTTCACCCAAACTGCAAGTACTTAGGGGCAATTTTATTCCATATAGTAGAATGCAACTGTTTCTAGCCTACCTTATATAACTTTTTTTTTAACTTTTTTTGATCCATGCTAAAGGAAATGCCTGTGGAACCTTTGGTGTGTCACAAATATAAAATCACAGTTTTGCACCCTAACACCAATCTTTTATTTAAACCCTCACTCAAACTGCAACTGTTTATTGGCCACCCTATATAACAATTCTATTCAACTTTTTTTTAACCGTTATGTACAACTAACTCTACTTCCATGTACATTAAAACCATCCTGTATACAGCGCTGCCAATTTGTCAAACATTACAACTTATTTTTGAACCACCCTGTATAACTATAATTTTACTCTACAAAATCTTTCATCCACCCTGTATGCCCATCTGATTAGGGGCCACCAAATATAAAAATTTTAAACACTTAAAGTTATAGTTAACTCTGGTCCACTCACTATCTTATATATGCAACTGCTTATGGACTACGCTATATAACCATTTTGAACCACCCTTGAAAGTATAAATTGTCTCCAGCTTGTATTTCAACCACACCTTATATGAAGCTTTTTTTAACATTGTTTTAATCACAATGTATGCACGATAATTTTACTTCGGTCTATGTTACAGATATTGCATATATGCAACAGCTCATGTTCTATCCTACGAGAAAATATATCCAACGTGTTTAACTATAAAACTACTCCACCCGCTATTTCAACCACATTGTATTTGCAACTACTTATCCCCAGTATAACATTTTTTGTACGACCCTGTATAACTATAAATCCATCAATGCCAAATATATTTCACCAAAACCACAACTGCTTATTGGGCACCGAATATAACAATTTTGTTCAACATGTTTTTGAATCACCTTGTATGTATTACAACTACTCTGTATACGCTAATGCTTATTGGTCAATCAATATAACATTTTTTAAATAATTATCCTTTCACCCTTTATTTCAACTATCCTATCTTTGCAACTTATTATGAACTACGCTATTTTGCAATTTTTCCTCATATATTTTCAAGATGTATTAAAGTATAATTTCTCTCCTCACTTCATTTAAACCATCCTTCATTTACAATTCTTTCTAACCTTGTTTGAATGACACTGTTTAACTATAACTTTACTGCGCACCATATTTCAGGGACTCCATATATGCAACTGCTATATAACAACATTTTTCTAGCATTTTTTACCCATACTGTATAATTATTACTGTGCACCACCCTATGTTTGAACAACCTTTTATATGCAAGTACTTATTTGCCACGAAATATAATATTTTTGTACCACCCTGTATCCTTAGAATCCCTCCCCACCCTATATTTCAACCATCTGGTAAATGGAACAGCTTGTAGATCATAACATTACTTTATAATGTTTTTTAAACCCACCTGTATAGCTGTAATTATACTCCGCTACATATTTCAACCATCCTATATATGCAACTACTTACTCAAACACCCTTTTAAACAACTGCTTCTAACACTTCTTCAACCCATTTCATAACTGTAGTACCTTATGAACATAATTTAAAGATCCTAACTGCTTACCAAACATATTTTTTTAAGATTTTTTATTCACTGTAAAAGTATTCTACCCTTTTTCAACCATTTGGTATATGGAACTGTTTATGGCCCACTCAGTATAAGTTTTTTGGACAACCCCGTATAACTAATTCCACTCCCCCTTATTTCCACCACTTTGTATATATAAGCTGATGCCAGTATCTAATATTTTGTGTGTGCGGTGGAACCAATTGAGTAACTGTATTACCAAACATGGTAGAAGTTTTTTTGCTATATCTACCGTTACTGTCAATTTAGAGAGCTAAAATCTCTAACAGATTTTAAGTCAAACTATAGACTTGGCAACAAAAAAAGATTCAGCAAAATCATTTAAGTAGTTCTTACGTGATGCCCGAACAAACAAACAAACAGACAAACTTACAATTTTATAATAGTACTAGCCGTTACCCGCGATTTCACCCGCGTACGGAATATACACACAATATACATTTTTTAAACACTAACTATAACTCTGGTCCACTCACTATATTATATATGCAACTGCGTAGTCCATATCCATAACCATTTTTGAACCACCCTTGAAAGTATAACTTGTCTCCACCTTGTATTTCAACCACACCCTATATGCAGCTCTTTCTAACTTTGTTTTAATCACACTCTATGAACTATAATTTTACTTCGATCCATGTTACAGATATTGCATATATTTATTTATTTATTTAACCAGTAAAATATTACATATGTATTACGTTACAATAGCAAACATAGTAAAACAGTAATTCCTACAGAGGTATAGTAAGTAATACCTGTGCATAGGACACTGGAAGCTTACAATCTAACAGAAAATACTAACGGATTAATTGACACCATTTACCGACTATAATTAATTAATTTGTATATAATATATATACACACACATAAAGACACATATATACACATACATACTCATATATATATATATATATATACACGCACGCATATATACTTAAGCTTACCCATCAAAAATAATATGTTACAGCAATTTATATTTAGATAGTTTAGAATTATTTATTGTTAAATATTTTCAGATATCCAAACCTTGATTTTCTTTTTAATATATTTATTATTAACTATTGTTTTTAAGCCGTTTGGTAGTCGGTTAAATACTTTGATAGCCACTATGTAATTATTTTTATCGCTACTGCTTTTACATATTTGTGGTAAAAGAATGCTTTTATTCCTAGTTCTACTATTAGACATTTCATATTGATTTTTAAGGTCCTTGTAATGGTAGACAATTGCTTCTAATCGGAATAATTGGGTTAAATTTAGTGGGTTATGGTTTATTGCTAGAGTATTTTTGTTTATAACTTTTAATAATCTATTTTGTAGCTTTTGTAATAACTTTAAATTGTTAGAAAAAGCTCCTCCACAAGCAATTATTCCATAGCTTATAATACTCTGAAAAAGGCATAGTAAATTACCATTAGGGTTTTAGTTCCCATAAATTTAGTTAACTTGTAAAAGATAAACGAAAGATACTTTGTCCTATTTATTATATATTCAATGTGATTATTCCATTTTAAATTATAGTCAAATATGATCCCTAGGTATTTACAACTTTCAACTCTAGTTAGTAACTTGTTTTTAATTTTAATTTCCAAAGTAGTCGGTACACTATTACAATTGTTTCCAAAAGTCATAAATACAGTTTTGTCAATGTTTAGAGTAAGCTTATTTGCTTCTAGCCATAAGTTTATTTTAGTTAGGCTTTCATTCATTTTATTTTTAGCTTCATTCCATGTATTTCCTCTAGTAATCACAGCTGTGCCATCCGCATATGATACAATCTCATCATCAGCCATTTCTTTCAAGAGATCATTAACATACAGAATAAATAGTAGAGGACCTAATATTGTACCTTGCGGGACACCTGTTCTGATTTCTTTATAATCACTTACTACGTTATTCATCTTAACTCTTTGTTGTCTGTTGGATAGATAACTACTTACTAATTTGTGAGCATTTCCTCTTATTTCATAACAATAAAGTTTACTTAGTAAGATCTCATGATTGACTGTATCAAAAGCCTTAGTCAAATCTAGAAAAGTGGTAATAATTGGTTTACTCTTGTCTAGGGACTTATATATTATATTAGTTATTAAAGCTAGTGCATCTTTAGTTCCTAATCCTTTTATAAAACCAAATTGTTTTTTAGATAATATGTTACATTTTTTTTTAATTTAAAAAATCTGTTGTATAAAAGTTTCTCAAAAATTTTTGCTACATTTGATATTAATGATATTGGTCTGTAATTTTTTACTTGACTTTTATCGTTGGCTTTAAAGATTGGAACTACTTCAGCCTTTTTTAAGTCATTTGGCCATAAGACAATTCAATACATAGATTAAAAATATATGTTAATGGGTCAGCTATATATTTGGATATAGCTTTTAAGACTCTGGAGTGTATATCATCAACTCCACCAGCTTTATCTTTTAAATTATTTATTATGGTTACAATTTCCTCCTTAGAAGTAGGATCTATAAAAATACTATTTTGATTCATATCTGGCATGTTAATTATATTGTTAGGTGAGTTGTGTATCTTTCGACTTAAATTTATTCCAATTTCACATAAATATTGATTCATATATTCAACGATACTATTTGAGTTATCTATTCTAATATTTCCATCATTAATTAAATAGTCTATTTTACAATTTTTTTTAGATTTTCTACCCAATTTTTCATTTATGATATTCCATAACTTTTTGTTGTTATTCGAGTTTTTCTCGATTGACTCTTTATCATATTTAACCTTGGCTTCAGCTATAACCTTATTCAATATTTTTTCATAGTTTTTATATTCTGCCTTCAGTTCTTCATTCTCTGGACCTAATTTGCAAATTTTATATAGTTGATCTTTAGTGGAACACGAGTTCATGATAGAATTTGTAATCCATGGTTTTCTAGGAATTCTTTTTGAACGGTTTACTTTGTTAGGCTTGTATTTAGACTTATTGATGCAGCTCTTAATTTCCTTTATTAGTAACTCAGTTGCTAGATTTGGATCGCATAGTAGGAATTTATTCCATTTTACTTTCCTTGCAATATTTTTTAATTTTTTGTAGTTAATATTATAAAATGAATTATCTATTTCCTTATTTATTTGTTCTTTAATGGCAATAAAAAGGGGATAGTGGTCAGGGAACACAGTACTTAATCTAGTGGATTCAAAGTTAAGACTATTTGTTTTGATAAAAATATTATCAATACAAGATCCTCCTTTTTCGTTTTCAGATGGTCGGGTTACATCCTGAAAGCATGGGGAGTACCCTTTTTCCAACAAATTATTCAAATGTTCTTGGCTTATAGTATTTAACTCTAATAAATCAATATTGAAGTCTCCTATGATAAGTTGATTTTTCGTATTTTGACAGTCATTTAGAAATAATTTTAAATCTTGTATAAATTCAGATTTTGGTAGGTCATGCGACCTGTACATAGCTGATATTTCAAAACTGATTTTGTCCCCTATTTTAAGTTTGGAATGTAGAATACTCAATCTTCCACTTTTCCTAGTATATGTAGTCTCATTTAAATTTTCATTGATATATACTACAACACCATCAGCTTGATTTATTTGACTATTATTATAGAAGATTTTGAAACCTGGCAAGTGGTAATATTGATAGTATTCCAGATTCCATGTTTCAGTACATACTATTATCATGGGTTTGTTTTTTAATCTTTCAATAAAGATTTGAAGTTTATCAAAATTTGAATTTAACCTTCTAATATTAACATATAGTATTAACTTATCATTTATATTTAAACCTTTATTCAAAGACGATAAGTCATTATATACAATTTCTTTTTGAAATAATACTAAATTTTCCTGTAGAATATCCATTTCATTATTTTGATTTAATTGAGCCTTACTGGTACTTACACGACTAGATGAGTTATTTAGAGACTTAAACAATTCAGTTGAGCTGCTTCTTCTTCTTGATCCGTTTTGGGTTTTATTTACTGGACCAAGGTATCTCGGTATGTTTGGCTTCGTGGGATAGTCCGTCAAATCAATACTTTTGTTAATTTTGTTTTTTAAATATTGTATTGCTATCAGTAGTCACATGAGCAGTATCATACCATTTATTATACTCTTTATTGTGAGAAGTACAATTTATACACTGCTTTTCACTAATTTCACAATCTTTAGTTTTATGTTTTCCAGCACAATTTAGGCAACTTGTTGAGTTTTTGCATTTCACACCACTGTGACCAATTCTTCCACAATTATAACATGGTCTTATGTTGATGATATCGTAAACTTTGCAGCTCTGATACCCAACAAAAATTTTTGAACCATTTTCTTTAATACTTTTATATATTTCAGATGGAACTTCTACTATAGCACATTGCCACCCATTTTTATTTGTATACATATGCAAAACTTTACATTTCTCTTGGTAATTAATAAAATTTCTTGAGTTTATGTCACACTCTAGTTTTTCTTGATCAAAATCTGCACTTTTATCTATACCCGTTATTTTCATTTTAGGTTTAACAATTTTTCTTTCTCAATTTTATATGTTTTTGATAATGTGTTCTGTAGTATCATTTCTACATTAGTTGCACTATCCTCATAGTGGCAGTTGATGATTAGTTCACCACCTGTTGTTAAATGCATACTTTTAGTTCGAATATCTTTCTGTTTTATAAGATGTTGGCCAACAGATTCCTTGATGTTACTTTTATCACCTTTATCCTTTTTTTTAATAACAATTTTTGGAATTCTCTTTATTTGTGTGTTGGGAAAATTACTTATGGCATCTGAGTAAGTTTTCCTACTCAGGCTAACGTTATTATTTTCTTTTGCTATCATTTCCTTTAATAGTGCATTTTTGTCCATACGTTCAATATAAAGTTGTCTTAATATTGTTATTTCCCTTTGTAGACTTTCCTTATCTGATATTTCGAGATCTATTTTGGTCTCATTGTCTATTTCTCTAAGAATTTCTTGTTTAATTTCTTCTCTCTTCTCATATTTAATTTGTACAATAAGTAGTTTTGTTGGCTCATTCAGTACTATCTCCTTAGATTTAGAATTTATGTCTAAATGACTATGATCCGGACAAACTACTAATGTCGGACTTAGAAATATGGGATCACTTAATTGTTTAAAATCACGTAGGTGATAATTATTGTTACAAATAATACACACCACTGTTGTCACCGTTTGTTTTGGATGACACTTATATATATTTTTTTGTCTTTCTTATCAGGTGGTTTTTTACTCCCCGCCATCTGATATTATTGTAGATGAATCGACTCTTTCCGATTAATTTTCAAGCGATTCCATTTTTTTATGGTACCCAAAATAAAAGTTCTTTTCGTTTAGTTGTCCCAGCCCTATGTCGCGTTGTACCAGATGTTTTGCACGTGTCGAACCTCCGACCTGCCAGCCCTTTAACACTTGCAGATCCGTTGTATTTGCTTGAATATAAAAATGTTAACTGTCAGTAGTTAAACAAAGCGGTTTCTGGAGCGGAAGTGGGCATAAAGGTAACCAGTCATCGAGTTCTCGCCGGGAGCTGCTGCCGAGCTGTTGGTAGTTGTTGTTTGGATAAGAAGAAGACATTGGGAAGAAGAAGAAGACATTGGGGGTGGTCGTAGGGGTGCGCGAAAGACATTTGGGTGTGTCGCAGAGGTGCGTGCCATCTGTTGTTAATAAATGAAAGCAATTGTATTGTGGGTTGCGTGGGTTGCAGAGTGCACGCCATCTGTTGATGGTTGTGGTGGTTACAAAGAAAAAAAGCTAAATACTTGGCCGGGTATCGAACGCGGCTTGCCTGATTACAAAGTCAGGTGTCCACCGAGCTGCGCTAATGCGGTTAATCGAGAAATGTTTATTTGAAAAGGTATAGTACATGCCCGTTGGGTGGGCGCGGGTTTTTGGGCGTTGTTCGGTTAGATATTTGGGGGCTGGATGGGGGGATATGATATTTTGTTGTCTGTAAAAAAATTTAAAATCTTGGTATTTTGTTGTCTGTAAAAAAATTTAAAATCTTTTGCTTAAGCCTGCATGCGCGAGAACGTCCACTCCTTCGAGTCTATAGTTATCGTAAGCGACCGCCTACCTGCGCAAGAACGGCAACTCCTTCGAGACTCTGATTTTGTCGGATGATTCAAGGCATTGAACGCCTGCAGGCGCAAGAACGTCCACTCCTTCGAGTCTATAGTTTTCCTAAGCGAGCGCCTACCTGCGCAAGAACGGCAACTCCTTCGAGTCTCTGATTTTGTCGGATGATTCAAGGCCGAGCGTAATAATTTTGAGACTTGGAAAAATTTTTAATGATGAATCAAGAATTTGATGTTATGGTTTCTAGTAGTCTGCTAATAATTTTTAGTATAAAGTAACGAAAGAGGTGCAAGATGAGCATAGTGTCTCACCAACTACTGTTGAATGCAGATCGATAAAAATGACCTTACTTAAATCAAGTTTTATAATATTCACATTAATTTTGAAAAATGTCTTGTATGTTAATATACCTTATGGAACCAAGGACATGGCTGTATGCCCTTCAGGGAACTGTTTGAACCGCTCCAACTACACATTGATGGCTCGAGATAGATTAAACGATGGACGGCTGCCTGTATATTTTGCTCGCCTGTCAAACACAACAAAAAATTTCAAACTGAAGCTGATATTTTCTGATGACACTGAAGGTGACACTGACTGGATTTCAGCAGCTTCATGCCAAGATGAAAAAACTTTACTATCCAACAGCTCAATGACTATACGTGATGCTAACCTACAAGAGGAGCTCCACAAAGTGCTAATTCTTATTTGTGTAACACTCTCTACAATTACAATATTATTACTTAAATTAATTGTGAAATGTATTAGGAAAATAATGAATAATTAAAACACATAGTTATATACAATGTTTTATTTATGTAAAACACTATTCAGAAGCCAATAATAAACTACATCAACATTTTCTTTTGCACATCGTACTGGATCATTGCAGCGGCAGTGAAAAATGCATGGAGAGTCAGAAGGTTTCAGTTCAACAGCGTCATTGAAGTTTTCCAGATTGATTAGGTGATAGTGTGATTCCTCATCTTCGTTAAGCAGTTTTCTCAAATTGTTGATTTTCAGCTCTTCAAATAACTTGTTAAATAAAAAGTCATATTTCTGATGGCCTCGTACATATATGTGCGTGCATTTGGTTAGGAAAATTCTCAAAATGTCGTTCATAGTATTCAAATCATAGTGGCCATCAGAGTAGTGGAGTCCATGTAGCCGTTGTTCCAAATATCGTACTTGCCTTTTGTCTGCTGCTGATAGATAGTTAAACGGTTTAGGTGGTTTAAATAAAAACACACCTGTGCGTTTACGTGTCTTGATAACCAATTCCTTGGGAACAAATCTTCCCTCGATTTCGAAACCTTGAATGTCGACAATTGCAATTTCCATGGTGAACCGTTGAAAAGCTATAACGAAACTGATTTTCTAAACATCTGAGTGATCTAATATAAGCTTCGGACAATTTCGCTGAGTGGGAGAAATTCCATTAGGCAATCGTGGATAATTATGCAGAAGGCTCGGGTCTTATCGGGAAATCCCGTCTGGCTTTCAATATCCAAGCGAATATCTACAGTCGAGGATTTCATGGTGTCCTCACGTCGGGAGCAATCGATGACGAATAGGGTGTGCGTCTTGAATGCAACATAATCCAGTAGAGGGTGTTTGCCGCCGCCAAAGCTGGGATAAAAGTCCGTATACCTTTTGTACGCCTCACCGTACTCACTCTTTGAAAAATCTAAGTCAAATCTCTCCATAGGCCAAAATTCGCTGTTTAGATTTAGACGAATATTGGAAATGTGAATATTGTCAAATTCCGTGGGATCTTCTTTGATGTTGCTGTGGCGATCCGTTTGAAAGGCTAAGATAACGTAACGAGGGCTTTCCAGTGCGGCACACGTCTTCACAGCCCAAATTTCACGAGTAGCACCTGTTTTGAGAGCAGGCAACTCATTTAGCTCCCATTTACGAAACGGTAAAATTATACTGGAATCCGCTTTGACGGCTTGCAGTAAATCCAATTTAACGTCATCGTTTGGAAAAATGTGACGGACTTTGAGTTCGATGTTGTTTATTGTCACTTTACCCTTGGTAGCAGCATCCGTGATTATAAGGCAATCATCATCGCTACGACTTCGCACCAGACGAATTGTTTGTTTACCACACATCACTTGCTTGTAGTCGTTGAAGATGGAAAACAAATGTCCCAATGGAATGTACATGTGAAAAGTTTTATCGGCGGCATTCATATACGCTTTATGTGGAAAATTCCACCCGGCTATGAATAGGTCCTTTGAACTGTTGGGGTCGTAGCACAAGTATCCACGAATTGTACTCACGCGACCAGGGTCTCTCACGGTTTCAATTTCCTTGCCGCACAACTCGTACGTAACGCTGTCGAAGAAGAAAGCTCCAGCATTTGGTGATAGAGAAACATCTCCATTGCCTGCTGTCTTCACCACTTGTCCCTGGATTGAGATGCAGGAATCAGCCATGGAAAACCAACAATCTGTTTGATTGACGGTGATTTCAACGATATCATTGTTGCCGAATGACTTGACGTATGGATAGTAGGTTCGCAACTCCTCGCGTCTTACACTATCATCAAAATTTGGTTTGCGGAAGATATCGAACATTTGAGGAGTTGACATGGTAGCCGAGCGTTTGTAGAAACAATCTGTTTGAGAGCGTGAGTGATCTCTTGAGAGGTTTCATAGAAACTGATGGTGGACGAGGAGCGGTTAACCTCTTATATGGTTCTTCATCAAATACAAGTCGACCCATTATTATTGTAGTTGTTTCAGCTCAAGTCGAATGATGATATCTTCACCACGAAAATTCACTAGTTCAGAGTCTTGATTCAAAATTTGCAATGTGATGTTATGTATTTCGCTTCTGTTAATCGGCAAATAGATTAAATGCTGAGGTGTTTCGTCGATGGCAAAACCAGGATCAACTGCAACGGCAAACTCGTAAATGGTGTGTGAAGGAGTGTTATTGTAGAAGGCTCCCGATGTGATGTTGCTATCGAGATGAATCGCTCTAACTTTTATAAGGTTCACTGGTAAATCGGAACTGTAAACTTGATTGCGTGGTAGCAGCTGTTTAGAGAAGCCCAGAATATCACCGATGCTGTCTTGCGGTTGAAAATCCACAGCGTACTTGCTGCTGAAAAGCTCACACTTGAGAGTATTGTTGTTGGGTTTCAATGAGAAAATATTCTCAACGTCCTTTGCCAAATGAATGCCAAGTGCCTTTCTAATATAAGCTTCGATGTCACCAATTTCGTATGAACCTTCGGGCAAGTCGATGAATGTTTGCGTGTTTTGATCGTCAAACAGGTAGATCTTGTCACCTCTCTCAATGTTTGGGATGCTGTTGTACGAGTGAAAACTCAATAAAGCTAGTCCGTAGTTGTAGTTGGGATCCAACTGAATAGGTGGTTGAAAATCAATCGACAGTATTGGGCTGCGACCTTTCAATGTGATGATCACAGACATGACTGATAATTATCCGCTTGTTAGCTGCTAATATAGGTTAAAGTAAAACAACAATAATGCAAAATATTTATTTTTTATTATAGAGAAATTTCAAGCATAAATGGCCACAATTTGATTGATTGTACGTCTGATAAGAGTCATTGTTGTAGAGGATTTTCACTCCATTGCCAAAGTAGTTGGCTAATTCTCGGGGTGGTTTCAAACATCCAAAGCTATCAAAGTACTGAACGGTGTTTCCATTTCGCACATAAGCTACCCAATGCGTACCGTGATGACTGCTGGTATCCAAATTAACGATGGCAGACTCCTTTGTTTGTGAATGTTTAGGTAAGGTGTTTCGCATAAATACTCCCCTAAAGTAGGGGATCTTCAAATGTTTGGCATATTGCTCAAGCTCGTGATTGTAAAGTGCTCGATTGGGTAGCTTTATTGGGAGTTTTTTTGCTTCTTTAAGTAAAGCCCGAAGCCGTTGCGGGACTTTTTAAGAAAAATACCGCTTCCTTTCTTTGCAAGCTCTTCCATGGCTTGATTATGGCGCTGGTCCTCCTCCAACTTCTTGCGGGCGTTCTTTGCATCTATCACGGCTTTGGCTACTCCACTGGCTCCCCCGGCAAGAGCTCCTAGTGCTGACAACCCCGCAAATAGGGGTATTAGTGGGAGAAAACCACCAATTTTCGACTCAAAAGGAATGACTCGAGGTACATGGATTTTCTTGCGACCACCTGCCTTCTTAATGACTGCTCGGGCTGCTCTCAACGCCAATAACGATGTCTTACGGACATCACTTCCAGATCCGGCAATAGCTCTCTTGATTGGTAGAACCACATTCTGTCGAAAAGATTTTTTTCCACATTGTTTTTTGATTCCAAGCCCCATCTTGCGTTTAGCCTTCATGCCTGTAGTTATAAGCCAAGAAGCTGCTTTTTCTCCAAGTGAAGCGTCCTTTGACTTGAATCTCTCCCAGGCTCGATTTTCCAACTCGTAATCAGCCTTATGACGATCCGCCAAAGACTTGTATTTACTGTAGGCGATATCGTGCGCTCGACAAGCAGCGTCTGTCTTATTGATTCCCTGCTGACCCTTGGAGAGACGGTCTAGAAGTTTTGTACCGGGTCCACAAAACTGATAACCAGGTAGATGTAGTTCAAATGGTAATTTATTGATTGCACTATTCAGTAGACTACCTCCTTTGGGAGTTAGCATGACACTGATTGAAACTGAGATAGACTGCTGTATTTAATTAGTATACACAATAAGGATGATGTCAGTATATCGTAAGATGTATATGAAGCAACAAGATGTCCAACTGCCTATCGAAAATTTGGACTTTGTCGAAGAATCACCATCATCAGCAAGTCGACACGGACAATTGTTACCAAATTCCCTACGAGCAGCATTCTGTGGACCTAGTGGTTGCGGAAAGACCAACGCATCGTTATCACTGCTATTCAATGAAAACGGCCTACGATTCGAGAACGTCTACATCTATTCCAAGTCACTCTACCAACCAAAGTACCAGCTCTTACAAGGCGTTCTCAAGCTGGTTAAAGGTGTATCGTATTTTCCCTTTAAAGACAACGAAGAAGTAATTGATCTGAGTGAGGCACGCGAATGTTCAGTATTCATTTTCGATGATGTGAATGGTGATAAACAAAACAAGATTCAGAATTATTTTTCGATTCAATATATTTATGCCAAACGTATAGCAAAATACCTAAACAACTGATTCGAGACAATTGCAACGTAATTGTCATATTCAGACAAGATGAGGTAAATTTGAAGCACGTCTTTGATGAGCACGTGTCTCCCGACATGGACTATGATAAATTTAAGACAATGTGTTCGGAATGCTGGCAAAATCGTTTTGGCTTTATTACAATAGCTAAGGACTTCAACTTGAATGATGGCCGCTACCGTAAAGGATTCGATAAATATATAAAGGTTAAATAAAGATGATTGCTGTTAGTTGATAAAAATGTCTTCATTGAGTAGCAACATTGCTGCCACTGCTCGAAAGAAAAAGATCAAGCAATTGGCACGTTCTATTCGCAAGAAATATCTTAGTCTGAAGCTGGGAAAGTCGGAACATGATGAAACATTGAATAAACTTTTTAGACCGGTAATGACACCGCTACAAGATATTGCCTCAACTACGGCAAAAGTTCTCACTAAGATACCAACACAGACCATTAAGCGTGAGGTAATTAAACAAGAAGTGCAGGAGCTGCCATCAGTCAAAAAACATGAGTTGGAAGAGACACAATACCTCGATGAAGAACCAATCGCTGAAACTAGTATGCACACCAATGATGATGATGATGAGGTGGAGAACGAAACCTTTTACGAGGATCCCGGTAATCTCTCTAAAGAAGCAATAGAGGACTACATGGATCAGTATCCTCCAGTTGCACACAAATATCTTGAAGACTATATCACTAAAAGCGATGTTATTGACAACATATATGGACCTATATATGACGCTGCAAGTTCCAAATGGTTTCTTGGGCAAAAGGAAATCAATTTCAGTCGTAGTACAGGTCACATTATCGTTGATGGGTTACAGTTTCGAGGTACTCCAGGGTTATATCAACTAATATTTTACAAGTCACCTGATTATGCTCCCGATGATTTAGAAGCGTACCGAAGAGTGTTGGTAATGACATCAGCACACAAGAATGCAGCAGGTCGTTTGAAAGCTTCAAGTCTATATAAATATACTGAAATTATAAAGCCAATGTTTCCTCCCTTGACAAAAAAGCAACGTTTTGCTGGAACTGGTATGGAATTAACTTACAATAACAAGCCAATGGAATACGTCTACTGGGATGATCCCAACGAATTGGTTGAACGGCTGAAACTACTGATTGCATCCAAGGAAGCAGGCAACACCTCTCACGACAACGAAATAATTGCCATTTTAAATGAACTTAAGGAAGCTAATATTATACGAGATAAATAAATTTCGAACTTGAAAGTGTATATTATTCCTTATCCTATGGCAAACATGTCAGTTTCACGATGACTTTAAACAAGTTTGGGCGTAGTGCCCATCAGCAACTAAGGTCATCAACATCACATAACCTAGCTTTTATGAAAGTACCTTTTTCTTTTACCGCGGAGGGAAATATCGATGCTGAGAAGCTGAAAATTACCAATGTCGAAGTACCGACGAAGGCTATGGATGCCGCCAACAAGCAGTACGTTGATAAGAAAATAGCAAACGGACTTCAGCAAATACATAGTGATTTTCAAATAGCTTTCAGCAACTACACTGGTGAAGTTCAGCAAACCTTATCTGTGTTTAAGCAAAACGAAAAGGTTAGCGAGGAACGTGGAGCTCAAAACTTTGCTGCAATGAATACTCGCATATTGAAAACCGAACAAGCTATGGAAACCCAACTACAAAATATATCGCTTCTCATTTCTAAATTCAATACATTAGAAGCTCAGTTGGAATCTGCTCGGAAAGAATATAAGGAAACCATCACAAAATTTGAAGCCTCGTTTAATGACAACCGTATATCACAGGAAAAACGTATAAACGATCTGGAACTTTCTATGAAACAAGCTCCTAAAGGTGTTGATGCAGCAGAAGTATTAAATATTGTTCGAAAGGATAAGGCTAAAGATCTTTCTGATCTAACTGAACTTAGAGACAAGATGACAAAAGTAGTGCCTGAGCTATACCGAGACATGCAAAAACTACATGATGATATTGCAAATCAAATCTTGGACCAAAATCAAAAACTTGAAGCAATCGCAGACAGTATTGCTGCAATTAAAAAGCATCATTAGGATCAATAAAAACATGCCTTTGTCTATTTTTAAGCAGTATACAAGATGGCTCCTATAGCGAAACATTCCAAAGAAAAAGTTCAAGTTGTTAAGGAACTGCATAGACCTGTGAGACGAAAGTTTCCTCGCCGACGTGTAATAATTAAAGGTTTCGATGACTCCTGGCAGTCGGACCTCGCACAAATGGATCTCTATGCAAAATCCAATCGTAATTTCAAGTTCTTCCTCGTGGTGATTGATTGCTTTTCAAAGTACGTGTGGACGAGACCGCTCAAAACGAAATCCGGTGAAGAGGTAACTCGTGCCTTTGAGAGTATTCTCAAGGAAGTACGGCACCCGAAAAATCTACAAACCGACCAGGGTAAGGAATACTACAATAGTTGCTTTCAGAAACTAATGAAGTCATACGGAATCAATCATTATAGTACATTTAGTGGACTGAAAGCCGTAATGGCTGAACGAGTAATTAGAACGCTGAAAGAACGGCTCTACAAGTACTTTAGTTTGAACGGCACCTACAAATGGATAGATATTCTACAGGAAATCGTTAAGGACTACAACCATCAAAAACATTCCAAGACAAAGATGAGACCTGTGGACATTAATAGGAAAAACGCTCGAGATATTAAAGTATACAATAACCTGAAAATTGCTGGGCCAAGAAAACTGAAAGTTGGAGATGTTGTGCGAATAAGTAAAACCAAGCACGTTTTTGATAAAGGTTACCTTCCCAGCTGGAGTACGGAATTGTTTAAAATTACGCAGGTTAAAATAACTAATCCAGTTACGTATAGTTTGGAAGATATGTCTGGTACACCGATTCAAGGGAGCTTTTACGAAGAAGAATTGCAAAAGGCTGCCTATCCTGATGTGTATCTCGTTGAGAAAATTTTGCAACGAAAAGGCAACAAGGTTAAAGTTCGGTGGCTTGGGTTTGATTCGAGCCACGACAGTTGGATTGGCACTGAAAACAGACTATAGCACCAAGGTCAATCATAAATTGATAATAAATTATCATAAATATAGACATGTGCTTGCATTGCAAAATGAAGACTCAGGGTGAAAACATCACTGTAAAGTATTCGAAAAGTTTAAGTCAACATATTACCAAACTTAAACGATTACAGAAAGATATCAAATTTTATTGTGAAAAACAACAAGTGATGCAATATTTAAAATCCTTACATATATGATGATGGTGATGGGGAACAGAGCAGCTCTTAGCAACAAGAGATCTACTTTTCCATCTTCGCGTAGGAACACATAATTGAAATCAACCGCAATCAGGTAGTGGAAGGGGTACAACTATAAAATTGTGAAAATTCCCTACATATATTCCCAGTCCCAGTTTACCTCTCGAGTGATTTGTGAAAATGAGTAGTATCAGCAGTTTTGAAACCATGGATAGTGGTTATAGTAGTGATTCCACTATCAGTTACAGTGCGGACTTGGATAGAGTGTTACAAATGTATGATGAAGCTGCGAAAAAGGAAGACTATTACTTGCTGCATTCGAGATTTCCATTACTGAGTTCAGAGTATGATGTTCAATGTGCACTCAGTCCTGCAAGATCCTATTCTCCAGTGGTTATCTTGCAAAAAACACCTGTAGCCGCTGGAACACCAACGAAAATTGTAATGACTATGTACGAGTGGGAGGATGTCATCATTGAGCTCAAGCTCCTGAAAACAAACTTTTTTGAAAATGCCACACCTCCAGAGTTTGCTGCCCCAGTGACCTGCGGAGATTGTCTCCATCTATCCCAGATCCAGTATGAAGACGTCAAACAAGTGTTGGTGATGAAAAACATTTGCGCGCTCTATTTGGATTATAGTGATGTGGTTGAACTCTTAGCTATTAACCCTATTATCTCAAGTAAAATAATTTATTTGGAGCGCTTAAATTACTGTACTTTTTATTATAAAATAATAGATGAAATATGTTTATGGTCAAATTTACTAAATCGTTTGCCGATTGAAAAATTGTTAAAACCATTTTGTTTAGATGACAGGTCTCCATTATGTATTGCATTAAAAGAACATATTTATTATTATAAAAACATTATTTTAAGAGATATTGACATTAGAAAAATTGAATAAATACTTATAAATTAAAAACATTGTTGTTTATTTCATCAGTTCTACACCATGGAGTGTCGAGAATACTTCCAAATATACGAAAATCGATTACGTACCTTTGAAAACTGGCCTTCCGACTTCCCTGCTGAAAAGTTAGCAAGAGCAGGGTTTATCTACCGACAAGATGCAATAGAATCCGATGGCAGCTTAAATGATGCTGTTGAATGTCCATTTTGTGATACACGTGGTTTCAACTGGGAAGATGGTGATGACCCTGTTGCCGATCATCTGGACTGGAATCCATATTGTCGCTTTTTTGATTTTGATGACACTTACCACATCACCAGACCTATCAGACATAAAAGCAAAGTGACATTTGAGAGCAGACTTGAGACGTTCAAAGACTGGCCTATTGCCTTGAAGCAGACACCCACTGAGCTTGTCAACGCCGGCTTCTTTTACACGGGCTACGGTGACAGGATCACTTGTCATTGCTGTGGCTTAGAGCTCAAGAATCTCTTACCTTGTGATGATATTACAGAGCTTCACAAAAAGGGATCAGCTAAATGTTTATTGCTTAGAGACTGCCCACCAAATCCCCACACTGACTCTAATCATAATACTTGTAAAATTTGCTTAACTAATGAAATGACAATTGTTTTTATGCCATGCAGACACTTTGCTAGTTGCTTTGATTGTTCTCTGAAAATAGATCATTGCTGCATATGTAGACGTAAAATTGCAGGTTATTTAAAAATATATGTATGCTAAAAATAAAAGACAAAGTTACCAATATGCTGTTTTATTTAAAATAAATAAACATAGACTACTAACATAACTACATCAAATATTACTTATACATATATCTTGAAAGTAAAAATTAATTTAGAGACTGTAGTGGCCCCAGGGTAAAGTATCATATGAGTCTTTTAACAGATAGCGCTTGTCATCAAAAGGACTGAGGGCAATTTTTGTCTGCTCTACACTAAATATGTTATGAGCATATGATCTAATACAGCGTTGGGAAGCAATAGTTTGCTGGTTTTCTTGCAAACAATAGAGGTAATCATCAAACGTAATACTATTTTTAACTACATTGTATTTTACGCCTTTTGACTTTTTGATGCATTTTCCTCCTAGGATTAGGTAAGTGTACATTTTCGAACGGAGGCCTACAAAATGTGAAATAATGTAGCCCTTAGCCTCATCCTTCATTAAACCAAGCACCTTTTTATTAACTAGTGGGATGTTGTAGATATTATCGGGGGGATAGTCTGATGTGTCGAAACGATGGAGATTGGGTTTGACGAGCTCTTCATATATATCATCAGAAATTATCTCAAGCAAAAATGAATCAGTATCGATGTATAGAAGTTTGACTAGATGACGAGGGTACTTTATATAAATGAAATCATAGAGGAAGTCATACATTAGGATTTTTGAAAGTTCCAGAATTGCGCACCCGATATACAGAGGTTTATTGAAGAGCAAATCAGTTTTGTTTAACTCAATTGCAATCAACTCATCATCGAATATGGTGCGACTGTGAAATGCTGGGGAAGCAATAAGATTTTTAGCACCGTATCGACCTTCCCAATGGTTGACTAGTTTAACGATACGATGCTTTCGGATATTCTCCATAGTTTTACCGAAGACTGCGTTATTCATCAATTTGAATAAATTCTTCTCAAAATCATTAGTCGCCTGAGCTCTTAGGGAAGTATTTAGATCGATATAGGACTTGAGCCACGGAGACTGTTTGAATTTCAACACCCGGTGAATGTGTTTGAGAATGATGCCATTCTCAAGAGCTTGTTTCAGATTTCTATATTGAATAATATATTTTTCCTTGTCATGCAAGGTAGTCATGAGTTTGGGAAGTTTAGAGCCGGGAGGGGTGCGGCGCTCCGGACAGAAGGGAAGGTCTTTATGATGATCATGCAAATGCTTGGGATACTCCAGATCAACTTCCAAAAAATAACCAATGTCTGAATCATCGGGAATTTGAGTGACATCGATGTTGGTATCAGCAGACCATTGGAATCCCCCGTAGGGTAAGGGTTGACTTTGACTATATCCATATAAATTATTAGCGTCTACGTGGTAAATGAATTTGGAGGGTTTATTAGGATTATAATTGGGCATATACTTGTTATTCGCCTCGGAAAACCTATTAGAACATTGGGAAATACCTCCACGTATTCCACGTTCAATGAACATCAGCATGTCAACATTTTGAAGAATTTCCAATTGGCAACTTGTGTACTTGAGCATACACTGCCAAGAATATCCAGGTAGAGTGTAACAATGGGCTGGATCTAAGTCATATGTTTGATGGGCCCTATCACGGAAATTTTCAAACACGTCAGTTAGAAGAAGAATGTCCACTTTCATGTACAACTCCATGTAGTTGCGAATGGTTTGGCATTCAAAGGAATCCCATACTCTTTTAGCATGTTCGTAATCAGCTTGAGAAACGTTCTGGTCATTCAATTTATTATAAAAATTCTCTATAGGCGGTAATTGGGTTTCACTTAATTTTTCCAATGAATCAACATAATCATAAGGAAAGATTCCCTTTCGTTTTAGCATCTTTAGTTTCGCTAACGACACATGATTGAAGATTGAAGTTAAATTAACAAATTGATCGGTTTTTAAAGTGGATGCCAGCTCATCCAAAAAAGATCCCAGAAATCTAAATGAGTCGATAAATCTAAATTTTATTTTTGTGTCCTTATCATGTTTAGTAAAGGCAATATACTTCTCTTTATTGATTGGTACAAGAGTTATTTGATCATGCTTGGCGAGATCTCTAATTATAAAGTGGGAGTCGTATCCACTTAGGTTGTGGAACACTACTGGAACTATGAAAGACTCTCGGTACCTGAGGTTACAATAATTATGTGAATAGCCTCTAAATGCACCGGAAAGGTGAGAGTGGTCTCTAACGATTTTATCTTGAGGTAAAAAGGGCTTCTCACAGATATGACATGTGCCAGATGCATCTTTGAGACTAACCTCCACATTGAGAGGTACAACATCGGTTAGTTTGGACTGCACGAACTTTGTCAAGTTTGCCATTTCATTGGTGAACCACTCCATACAGTTAGAGCCCGTGAAGCTCCTATAGTACGAAAAAGAGTCATCATAGGAACATTTGAAATAATAACCAGCACATATGGCTGAATGCTGCTGATATTTATGAGTTTTGGTAGAAGTAGTATCGGAAATTGGTAAAAGTATCGACTCAAAATCTGCATAAACAATAAAAGGAAGCTTTTCCTTGAATGAAAAATTATTAAACTCAACTACCGCCTTCTTAGGAAAAGATATTTTGCAATTATTTACATTTTTACAATATTCAATGTGGCTCTCAAGGCTGCTGGAGTCACTAAAATAATTTAGACAACGATCGCATATTAATTTTTTACTTTTATGCTTGCTAAGTTGATTTGAAACAAGACGTGATAAATTTTTAATTAGGCAGAAATGATATTTTATTTCCACGTCGTTTGCTGTTATTTCTACATTTTCGAAATCATTGATTTTAGGAACATATTTATTTTGAATCATTAAGAGATTGACATGTTTGTCTAACTTACATTTAGTGATTCGAGCTGGAACTGTTTGATAATACTCATTATCTTTTGTTTTTATCAATTCTAAGACATATACATTAATAGAAATATTATTAAGTTTCTCAAACTTAGTAATTTGCTGTAAAGTCATAGGAAATGTCAAACCAGTTAGATTTAATACAGTAGATGGCTCGGGGTAAGCTGATAATCTATCAACATTAATGGCTGTAGGGTACAAATGAGCAATAACGCTGTATAAAAAACAAAGATCATCATCATAGTTCTTAATATTGATTACAGCATGTTTTTTAGAAATTGATTCTGGTAATCTTATGAAAGATGAGGCTCCATTTCCAATTTCAAATTTATTTATGTTTATTTCTAAGTTTAGAACTTTATACAAACTCCATCCTGATGCCTTTTCCTGAAATTCCTCTAATTTACGTAAAATTTCATTCCGAATGTGTTCATAGAACCACCCATTCAAATCTGTACCCCTATCTATTATCGCGTTTTTCGTATTAAAATATTTATATTCCATAATTTCCTCCATTCCAGATTTCTTTATGAATTCACCACAAAAGGTTGTATTTACTTTAAGAGTAGGCATTGTTTTCAAAGTATTATTTATGCGCGCCTTAAAAAGGAAAAATGCATCATCTAAAAATTTAAAAATATTGATATGAATGAGATTAATGATTACTCCTGTTCGAACACGTGAGCGAAACGCTGACTCTACATCATACCATTTAACGCGATCACTTCTTTTTGACTTCTCACCAATTCCCCCACCCCTTTTGATGTTAGCATAATTTTTCAAATCATTTCTAAATCTTTTTATATGACTAATTTCAGACTGAAGCTTATTCAAAGTTCCTATATGTAAATCTGATTCACGAATAGCTCTGTTACATAAAATTAATTGTTTTTTACTTAATTTCAGCCAGCTAGATATTTGCTCTGGAGAGCAACGTTTCTTTGAGAAAATTATATTTGATGCTAATCTAAACTTGTTAATAATATCGGTACTAATATTCGCTATAGCCTCTGAATTCATTTTTACTCGTATAACAATATAATAAACTATTACAAACTTGAGAAATATCAATGGAATATTAACAGTAAAAGTATAACTGAAGCATGCAAAATTTAAAATAAAAACTTACAACTAAATTCTTTTATATTCACTCCGCAGAAATTTGAAAAAGCCCTCGGGGTTGTAGTTTGCCTCCAAGTTGCTGCAGCCCGATGAATTCGATGTGGAACTTTCCACCGCCAAATTTGTCTAGGTGTGGTTTATATACCTGAGTGACCCGTTTCGGCAGGAAGGTTACGTGGTCCTCTAATTCAAGTAAGATGGTTTCACCGTATCTTGGGTTGACCAGTTTGGCTGCCAGAATTCGATACTTCTGGTTAAGCTGCAAGTCTTGAATTTTTATTGCCGGCTTGTTGTCAATCTCTGCGGAGGAAACTGCATTAAGTTCTTTCAAAAAATCCATTTTCTATAACAAAAATTAAATACTATGAACTTGGTTGCGTCTAAACTCTAATAATTTTTGAAATTGCATATTGGAAGCAAATTACCAAAAATTTAGGAATAGAACATTGAAATTTTTAAGAAAAGCAGACAGAAACTACCTGATTCGAATAACAAAACTACAAATTTATAATGAATCCAAACACTCCTAATAATTTTTGAAAGACACACACAAAATATTAGATGCAAATTAACAAAAGTTGGAACTAGAACATTGAATTGAAAAGCGGGCAGAAAATATTCAATTCGAAAAACATACTCTATTAATTTCAAATATTTTGAAGGGCAGTCACAAAATACTAAAAGCAAATTAACATAAATGAAATTAAGTAAATACTCACATAATGTTTTTTTGAACAACACACACTATCACTAGATACACTTTGCAAGTTGAATTAACAGTTAATTTCACAAAGCACAAACACAATCACTGTAGTTGATATGTGATCTCTTTGATAGTTGAATTAACAATGAAATAAAAATTCGCAATTATTTTATTTATCAGCATCGAACTACGTCATTTGCGTATAACGAAATTTCCGTTAGTTCTAGAAAAACAACTAATTAATGCTTATCATATGGGAACTTCCTGCAAAAGTTTGTTGCTGCAAACAACATGATAACCTAATCAAACCACAGCTTCCTGTAAATTTATTTAGCTCGGTTTCAATTAGCGTAAACAAGATATGACAGTTTCCTTTCACTGCGGTCATCATTTCCGGTTTGTGGTTTTGATATCTAAAATACCAGATATAATGTGAATTTATTATCAGGAAATTTCCGGTTTGTGGTTTTGATATCTAAAATACCAGATATAATGTGAATTTATTATCAGGAATTTTTAAATAATCACGGATTCATGATTTATATTATTTTTCGATTTTATTAACATTACATTTAAATAAATACAGATTTATGATTTGAGAATTTATTATCAGGAATTTTTAAATACATTTATGATTTTATTGGCAATTTTTAAATAAATACAGATTTTTATTCATCTCTCAAGACGTAAAAAATTCCTGGTTCCACCAGGAGTAAACTAAAAGTATCTGGGAGTCCTCCTATTGCTGGGCGCTGAGTTCTACCTCCTCCACGTGTGAACTGAGCCTCTATGAAATCAGTACGACCGCCCATACCTGCACGTTTCATTTGAGGTGGCCCTATATCTATTTCTACCCCATTTGGTAATCGATGGCTAAACAAGCAAGTGTTTCCAAACGGACATTTGGGTTTGCTTTTTCGGAAATACCTACATCGTATTTTCTTCATTTTTTCGTTTTTCTCAGCTATATAACGATCTTTTTCCGCTTTCTGGTAATAAACCTCAGATTGATAGACATAAGGAGACATAATACGGCATTCTGGACAGCCTCTGCGAATATTCAATTCAAAGTCTTTATTTTGATGCCATCTTTTTACGCATGGGAAGCAGAAACAATGGTTACAATTTGACAATAGCCCAAAATTATTAGTTATCTCTTCCAAACATATTCCACACCTTTTATTCATAGTGAATTGAATAAGACTGCACCTATAGCCACAAAAATCTAATATTTGTAGTGTTTGCTGTCGTCACACACTCACGACAATAAGTTAAAAGAATTTATTTCTTTTATTCAGTCTTGAGTTGAAGCTGTAACAATCCAGTCATGAATTTGGAAAGTTTACTTGATGACCAAGTAAGATTTAATATGAGTGCAGTGTCAACGAGAACTATACAACCGAAAGATTTAACTGGAAAGCTAAATCCCAAAAATGGATGTTACGTGGTACCAGACGTTTTAACAACTGTGATTACCTACAACGGACGCACTTGCATATATGCGGCAGTACCAGAAATTTTAACAATTAATATTACCGATACCGAGACCACTCTCAAAATTGGTGAAACAATTATACATTTAACGGTGGAGAGTTACACGGTGCTTAAAAAATACTTGGAATTTGCATATGGTTTCCATAACGATCCTTCACATGGAAAGGATGAACCTGACACTGTATGGGATGATTGCCAGCTTTGTTCTGATGGCATTTCTTTGGATTTGACTATGTGGTTGGATGATGGCGGCCTTACTATATATTGTACAAAAACAAAACAAAATATAGCTTTAATTATTAAGGATGCTCTGAAAATTCATAATATACTATATGCTAATAAAGATATTTAAACAGTTGTCTAGTTTTAATATATCCATTATTTTCACCTTAATTAAATTTCAGACGCTTGAAACAAATTTTTCCAAGTCTCAAAATTATTACGCTCGGCCTTGAATCATCCGACAAAATCAGAGACTCGAAGGAGTTGCCGTTCTTGCGCAGGTAGGCGCTCGCTTAGGAAAACTATAGACTCGAAGGAGTGGACGTTCTTGCGCCTGCAGGCGTTCAATGCCTTGAATCATCCGACAAAATCAGAGTCTCGAAGGAGTTGCCGTTCTTGCGCAGGTAGGCGGTCGCTTACGATAACTATAGACTCGAAGGAGTGGACGTTCTCGCGCATGCAGGCTTAAGCAAAAGATTTTAAATTTTTTTACAGACAACAAAATACCAAGATTTTAAATTTTTTTACAGAAAACAAAATATCATATCCCCCCATCCAGCCCCCAAATATCTAACCGAACAACGCCCAAAAACCCGCGCCCACCCAACGGGCATGTACTATACCTTTTCAAATAAACATTTCTCGATTAACCGCATTAGCGCAGCTCGGTGGACACCTGACTTTGTAATCAGGCAAGCCGCGTTCGATACCCGGCCAAGTATTTAGCTTTTTTTCTTTGTAACCACCACAACCATCAACAGATGGCGTGCACTCTGCAACCCACGCAACCCACAATACAATTGCTTTCATTTATTAACAACAGATGGCACGCACCTCTGCGACACACCCAAATGTCTTTCGCGCACCCCTACGACCACCCCCAATGTCTTCTTCTTCTTCCCAATGTCTTCTTCTTATCCAAACAACAACTACCAACAGCTCGGCAGCAGCTCCCGGCGAGAACTCGATGACTGGTTACCTTTATGCCCACTTCCGCTCCAGAAACCGCTTTGTTTAACTACTACTGTCCATTTTGTTCGTAACAAAAGTAACGAACTAGTTGTGATTAATTAATTTCTTCCGATTTATGGGATACTTTAGCCTGATTTTTCACACAAACATTCACTTTTTGTTACTTTATTAATTTAACTGTTTCTGATCATCATCACTTTAGTTTAATTAGGATTATCACTAGATTTTTACGAGCGGTGTAAAAACGTGACCTTCCGGACCGACGGACCGACCGACTGATATGCAACAGCTCATGTTCTATCCTACAAAAAAATATATCCAACTTGTTTAACTATAAATCTACTCCCCCGCTATTTCAACCACCTTGTATTTGCAACTACTTATCGGCCACCTAGTATAATATTTTTTATACCACCCTGTATAACTATAAATCCATCAACGCCAACTATATTTCCCCAAAGCCCCAACTGCTTATTGGGCACCGAATATAAGAATTTTGTTCAATATGTTTTTGAATCACCTTGTATGTATTACAATTACCCTGTATACTCTACTGCTTATTGGTCAACCAATATAACATTTTTCAGATAATTATCATAACACTTCTCCACCCTATATTTCAACTATCCCTTATTTGCAATTTATTATGAACTACGCTATTTCACAATTTTTTGTCATATTAAAGTATAATTTCTCTCTACACTTCATTTAAACCACCCTTTATTTACTTTTTCTAATCTTGTTTGAATGACACTGTATTAGTATAAGTACTGCGCACTGCGCACTATATTTCAGGTACTCCATATGTGCAACTGCTATATAACAAAATAAATTTTTCTAGCACTTTTTACCCACCTTGTATAACTGTACACCATCCTATATTTAACAACCCTTTATATGCAACTACTTATTTGCCACCAAACATAACATTTTTGTACCACCTTCTATCCTTAGAATCCTACCCCACCCTATATTTCAACCACCCTGTAAATGGAACAGCTTGTTGATCAAAACATTAGGGACTTTATAATATTGTTTAAACCCACCTGTCTAGCTGTAATTATACTCCGCTACATATTTCAACCATCCTATATATGCAACTACTTGTGGATATAAACCAACTTTTTAACCACAACATGAACTATAATTCCACTCCATCTTATATTTCAAACACCCTGTATAAACACTGCTTCCAACATTTCTTTAACCATAGTATCTTATGAACATAATTCAAAGATTCTAACTGCTTACCTAACACATTTTTTTTTAAGATTTTTTATTCACTGTATAAATATTCTACCCTTTTTCAACCACTTGGTACATGGAACTGTTTATGGCCCACTCAATATAATTTTTTTGACCACCCCGTATAACTAATTCCACTCCCCCTTATTTACACCACATTGTGTATATCCAGCTGCTTATAAGACACCAAATATAACTTTTTAGTAGATTTTTTAAATCCATGTAATTAAAATCCGCACTAAGTTTCCTATATACAGAACACCATGTAAAATTATTAATAAATTTGTTATATCAGTTGATAGATTATGCAGAATAAGCAAATTTACTAAGAACAAAATGTTTAATCTACTCTTTAAAATCAAACAGCAGATTCTTCTACTACCATGGAAATTTAAGCAAATAATTATTTATGATTTGTAGTATATTTAAATACTACATTAATTTAGAACCAAATCTCGTGCTCAACAATTCGACTATAATTCTCATTGTTGTTATTAATTTTCTTTCACACAGCTTTTGGGAATTGTAGCTTACTGTTAAATTTTTATCTCTATTTGATGTTTTGTCGGATAAATACAAGACATTCCAAATATATTTTATGAGCAAATAATATTAAAATCGCTTAGAATGTTTAAATCAACCTTCTAGAATATCACATCATATTAAATACAGTTAATAATAATTACCTTAACAAACCATTTATAATCGATTGTAAGCATTATTATAATACAATTTAAATTAATGGATAATTGCTGTTTGATGTATTACAGGCGAATGTTATTGCATTTATCATTTAATGCATTGCAAGTTAATAATTAATAATTTCGGCCAAAATAGGTATTTTTTCGATAGGATAAAGTTGGTTCGTTTATTTCATGATTCCTGCATTTCACTATTACGTGGCGACAACAGTTGTTGTCCTTGTTTTATGAACATAAATTTTTATTTACCATACTAATCTTCCCTTAATAAGTATACTTATAAAAGTTGTAATTGGAAACTGATTATTAACTTCTTTAGTGGATTTGCTGCTAAAATAAGATACCGTACCTGGCGATAAAGCCTGTGACTCATGACTATAACAATCAATATTAAACTGCAAATATTTAGGAAGTAGTAGCAGAAAATTAGTGACCAATTAAACTCATAGTATAAGACTTGTCTAAATAGAATAATAGGTAATAGGTAATAAGAGTTAAACAACAAAATGTTCTGTTTCAAAATTACAGAATTTTTTTGTGCAAACGCAGTAAAAATAAATAATTTGGTCAAGTGCCAGGTGGACTTGCATACTAATGGTTCCGTACCACCTTCAAGATTCTAATATTCCAGTTTCAGACAAGCAAGTAATAAGTGCATTTTCTTATATTTACCCTAATATCTTTTAAAAGAAGCGTTTTAAATTTATCAAAAGCACACATTTTTATCTTCCACACTTAGACTTTTTATGTAACTGCTACATGATTCGCTTGATTTTGATAAAAAATGTGTATTTAATTTTTTCATTTGGCCCCCAAAATTAACAATAGAGTTTTATGTTACTAATAAACTTTCAGGGAAGCCTTTTATAATCTACTGTCTGAATTTTAGGCTCTATAGATTGGGAGTTATAGGAAAAATACCTCAAGTTTTAAAAAATAAATTATTAAATCCTTTAGACAAATTATTAAAAATACAAATAAAATACTATTTTCAAAATTTTAGGTAGTGTTGTTTGTAAAGTTGGAATTATGTGGATGTTTAATATTTTTGTTAATATCTTTTAAACAAATGATTTAAAGATATGACATATTTGTAATTCACATAATGAGGCTTTTATTTGATATATTACTTGATGTGTTTGAAAATTAAAATTTTAATTTCTATTTGATTCTATAATTTGTCCCCAAAATTAATATTGGGGTTTTTCTTATAAATTTCAAGTGAGCCCTAGTACCCCTAATTATTTTCACAATTTTAGGTAGTATGGTTTCGGAATTAAAGCGGGAAATGAGATTTTTTTATATATTTTTTGTTAATATCTTGTAAACAATTAATTTTAAAAATGAAAAATATATATGTATTTGAGCCCTTTCACTCTATGTATTGCATGATGCATTAAAAAATATTTTTTTATTTTCCTTTTAATTCTATAATTTGGCCGCCAAAATTAATATTATTCGTATTTTTCCTGTAAACAAATTTTTTTTAGATCTTACAGTTTGGAGAATAAAAGGGGGAATGGGTATTTTTTTAAATATTTTTGTTAATATATTTTTAAATATTAATTTTAAAAATATGAAAAAAATACATTTGTATTCGCCATAATGCCGTTTGTTTTGATATATTACATGATGCGTTAGAATTAATTTTAATTATATGTTTTCCATTTAATGCTGAAATTTGCCCCTTAAAATTAATATTAGGGGTTTCCCCTTTTTTTCCAGTAATGTTCAGGTGAAGTCCTATATCCCTAATTTTTTTCACATTTTTGCGTCTTATAGTTCCGGAGATAAGATAGGGGGAATGGGTAAACATTTTTATATTTTTGTTAATATCTTTAAAAGAATTTATTTTAAAAACATGAAAAAAATATATTTGTTTTCGCTATAATGAGATGTGTTAGAAACAATTTTAATTTTATATTTTACATTTAATTATGTAATTTGCCCCCCCCCCAAATTAATTTGAGAGGTTTCTCCTTATTTTTCCGATAAAATTCAGGTGAGGCCCTACGTCTCAAGATTTTGAAAATTTTACCTTTTATAGTTTTGAAGTTAAGGATCGATTTTTTTAGTTTATCCCCCCAGATGTACCCCTAAAATCATAATTTCTTCATTTACTATATGTACTCCTGATCGGGTCACCAAACTATACACTGGTATAAAATTTCAACTTTTTCCGTCCAGTAGTTTAGGAGACAATTGCTCTGATGTGAAACAGGGAGAAATTCGGAGTGATATTATAAGGGTATCAGTATATTGTACATTCGGAACCCTAAGAATAGTGATAGTATGTACATCAGATAAATAATTTGAGACTACGTGATAATAAAGCATAATTCATTAATTTGGTTTTATGACTAAAATTCTTCTATAATATAAGAATCGATGAAATATTTGAGGAAAACGAAGTCAAGTTATAAAACTAGGTAGTGGAAACAAAGCGACAGAAATGTTACATCGTTCAAATAAACTAAGAGGAAAATATATGTACCCAAAAGGAAATTACTCCAATGATGTGCAAGAGAAAAATGATAATTTTTGACACATTTGATGAAGAAGACAAGAGATAAGTGTTAAGATGTGAATATGGGTTGTAAGAAATTATACAGTCGAAACATCAACTTTCAAGATAACCTAACAAAGGTCCTCACACCAGACAAATTTTGTGGAAAAGCACATACACATTGTAGAAAAACGAAACTGAAGATAATTCACCTGAGGAATTCCAATAATAGTACAAAACAATCGAGGAAAAAAAGACGAATATTTAAATATAATAAAAAGACAAATATAAGTAATTTAAGAAATGGGTTTATATAAGATTAAAGTTTTGAGAATAAACAAGAAAAAGTTACATACAGTAATTTACGAAAATTATCATATAAACATACTGTTATTTTTAATTCTACACTTTGGGTTCTTGAATCTATTTGAACACTCAGTCGAACTTACTATAATTTATTTCCACTGAGTTTATGCTTTTATATAAACATAATTATATACAATTTATTTTGAACACCTGCAGTTACTAGACGGTACACGAGTACTGAATGAATCCTTTCGTCGACTTTCAGTATTTACATATTTCTTTTCAGAAGGCCCTAGAACGATTCTCCAATACTCGAGGAATTTCGATTCGAGTGGGGCCGATTCCAGGAAATATCTGATGAATTCCCGTCATATTGCCTTTCCCTCTACTTGAATATTGAGATAGCAAATAAGGATGGCGGTGCCACTGAATCCAGTGATATTTTCCATCACATTTCTCACCACCAACCAATTCAGTCCATACTACACACTGGCTATCTATGGGACCGCCAATTTCATGAGGTTCTTCTCCATCATAGATCTCTACTCCACCAGAGTCTTCCAAAGATCGCTCTATGTTGGTATTTCCTGCGAGAATGTTTTCGTTACCAAATAAAAGATGTCTCTGATACCCACAAATTGTTTATCTTCGAAAGAAAGTATCTTTTCCACCAGTGTTTTCTTCCTTAGCATCTAAAACTGGCAGTACGTCTTTTTTTTTCTTCTGGACATCCGGAGGTCGCGAGCCCCACTATGAGCGAGGGAATATTCTATGGGCATCTCAAACAGATTTCGGGGTTCCTCTCTGCTCACGCCGTGCTGCAATTTCTGCCCATTCATGGACAGTGCCATAAACTATAAAGTGTTCGAAAGTCATCACTTCATCGGGTGGTTAGATGCTGCGGACTTGGGTTTGCTCAACTTCGCCGTCCTGACTTACTAGCATAAGGGACTAAGCAGTTGAAATGTACCGCGTTTGGTTTTTCACGGGGTAGCTTCCTTATTGGGTAGACAAGATCCTTGGTCCTCTTTACAATTTGGTAAGATCCCTCCCAAGATAGATTTGTTGAATATCCACGAAGACGACGTTGCGGGTTATGCAAGGAAACAAGATCATCAACTTGGATTCCCTGCCTTGGGATTTGATGTCATATGCTTCCTTCAGTCAGGCCCTGGCATTCTCGATATTAAACCGGACTCGTTGTTGGATATAATTCATCATTTGACGTTACTGGCTGACATAGCCTTCACCTGCAATCGCTTCGTCTGGGGGACATCCAAACTTTAAATCGCATGGTAGTCATAACTCTCTTCCCATAATAAAACTGGCCGGGGTCTGATCCGTCGACTCGTACATGGACGAATGATATTCCATAAGAAACAAGTGAAGATGCTGACCCCAGTCTCTTTGGTGGTCAGAACTACCTTTGACATATGGCGGTTAATGGTCCTATTCATCCGTTCTGCCATTCCGTCGGATTAAGGATGTAATGCTGTCGTCCGGACTTTATTGACCTTCAAAAGTTCGCAGAGGTCTTGGAAACGAGTAGTTTCGAAATTTCTACCATGGTCTGAGTGTGAGAACTTCAAGGGAATACCGAAACGGCTGATCCATTTCTTGACAAGGACATCAGCAATGATCAGATCTTCTTGATTCGGAACTCTCTTGTATGGCTGCATAGACAAGACGAGCCAGACGGACAATATCAGCTTCAAAGTCTTGTAGGGATTCATTCGATTTCTGATGGTGATTTTTCAATTAGGGGTGGTAAACGGGCTTCAAATGGATATGTCTCTTAAGGGGAGGGTTAATGCTTTTGCCTTCTCCTCTGCCGACAATTCGTTTAGCTTTGCTACATCTTCGAATTGGCGCCTATAATTAGTCCACGACGATTATCCATTAAATTGTAGAGGTTTAAATTATGTCTTTCGAATTCACTACTTTCGGACTGTTTCTGCTTTTAGGCGTTGGTTTATTATGACTACTTGTTCTTTTATTATGCTGTTCTCACCCTCCTTTATCTGTTTCCAGTATTTCTGATTATTTCTATATCATGCTTTTTAATTTTCTTCTAAGGATTTAGAAGTTTCCAGTAATTGGGCTTTTAAGGATTCCTTCAAGGTTTTAGAGTTTTCAAGGGTTTTAATTTTCTACTAATTTATCTTCTAAGATTTTAGATTTATCTTTTAATTTGTTTTCTAAAGTTTAAGAATTATTTAGTACTGTTTTTACTTTAATAGCATACTTATGTCCCCGTTACCAGAAACTTCAAACAAACAAGTATGGCGATTATTACCTTCATTTATTAAGGCATCTCGTAACCGTTGTGTTAATTTACTTTTTTCCCAGTAATTTCTAAATCCCTTTGCTCCAGTTCTTCTTTTAAATCCCTCACTTTCAATTGGTCCAAACTCAACTTTTTAATCTTTTTTTACGAAAATTGCTGTATATTCCCGAAACGCTTGGAAATATACAGCAATTTTCGCGAAAAAAATTATAATCATTGTTAGTCTAGTTATTTTCCACTTCTAAAGTTCCAGAAATACACATATAATTGACTCCACTGTAATGTTTATATTCTACACTCTGGGTTCTTGGATTTATTTAAATACTCAGTCAAACTTACTATAATTTATTTCCACTAATTTCCTATTCTTTACTAGACGGTAACCGAATACTGAATCCTTTCGTCGGCTTCCCGTATTTATAATATTTCTTCTCAGAAAGCTCTAGGTGGATTCTCGAACATTCGACAATTACGGTAGCATCAGCCGCCGGCTTCGGGTGCCAGACAGACAACTTTTTGTATTCCACGAAATATTGGAGAGAAAAGTAAAAAGAGAAGAAAACAAAAATCTAATAACATGAAAGAGAATAAATTCGAATATACTATCACTAATTATATCAAATAATTAATTTAATTCATATCTAACACTACAAGAAGATATTTTGGAATTCTACATAAGTTGAAAATTAGTATCTACTGGATAGAATGACACAACTGCACGAGAATAAATGAGAATAAATATTTAATAATAATCGAAAGAAAAAATGATAAATTTCTAGCAAAAAAGTGTAATAGATAAAAATCGAACCAATAAGTTTCAGCAAATTAAAGGAACGAACGAAATATAAATTAGATCGAAATATACATTTAAACTCGTAGGATTAAAGTTTATTGCTAGATGTAATATAAATTGAAATAATTAAGCTATAATCTTCTAACAATAAAGACCATAATGCAAGTTTTTAAATAGGTAAAATCAAATGGACATAGGTGAAAGATGCAGAACTTTTAAATCCAGGCAGAAAACATAAGAAGCACATTAAAGCCACACACAGGTGGTACTAGGAGTAATGCTATCAAAATGTTTCCAAGAAACCAAAAGGGGTGTAGAAAGAATACGTTCAACAAAATTCCACAAATATTAATAAGCACATAAGGCTAAAATGAATAATGTCATAGACACAGCTAAAAGGTAAAAACTAAAAACAGGGATTGTAATAGAATATATAATGGAAACGTGAAATATATGTTATAAAAATAATCTAAAGCAGCATAACATGACGAAGAAATTCTGAGAGAAGCAGATTCAAATTAATGTTTCGACAGTATTGCAATATTTTATTTCTTCATACATTTTTGATTTCAATCGAATTTGCGCCGACATTTTCTTGCAGATTTTTCTTGATATACTTAATAGTAAATTTTAATCATAAGATCAAAAAAAGTTCAAAAGTCAAGTGCTTTAACACCCGCAAAGTTTACGCCAGTGTTTCTCTCATTCGGGAGGATTTGATGTATTGCTCGCATTGCATACGACATTCCGCCATCCGCTTTCTATTCGTTCTTCCTCAAGGGTTTCCAGATAATTTCTATCCTGTCGGCAGAGACGAAAGTTTTGTTCCTAACAACTTCTTTTCTTGCTGAAACCTTTATTTAATGACATATTCATTAAATAAAGGTTGATATTCTTCAGGAAATTGAGCACTGCGAACGTCGTATGAAGATCTTTGCATTTTAGAGGCACATTATTTTTCATTCAAGTTACAAGAATATATCTCGGTCAAGATTTAAAATATCCAGAATCTCTTAAAACAATACTTGGGCATTAAATTATCTTAATGTTCAGAGAACTTATAATAATATTAACTGAAATATTATTTGCCTAATTTTCTTTACATGGAGGGATTCAAATAGAATGTGTGTGCTGTTGTACAAAAAGCAATGTGAACATTTCCGATTGTTCATTTAAGGGAGAAACTCTGTGTAGTACTTGTTTAAAAACTCCTTCAAGAAATATAAAACAAAAATAAATAGTTCGAAACCGTCGCTAACTACTAAAAAAATATGTAGAATAATCAAATATAATAATACGACATAAGATAAAAAAAGTTAAGTGAAGGAAGCGATACCTTTGGCTTTATCCAAATTGTAGAATTCTTATCATGAGGATGGTGCTAGAGATTGAGTGTTTAATTTTTGTATTTGGTACAGAACCTATAAAGAATATTAAGATAAATAATTAAGTTTTGAATCCACTAACACACTGAACATATTTTATTCTTGTTCTCTGAATGATAGTTGTGGCATCTTTGCTTTATGACTATGGACTTGTAGAAACTTAGAAGATTTTTTTTTTGGCGCTCCTAAGTGCAACTTTCATATAAGATAGTGAGTGGAACAAACCGCGATCAAAGAATACAGATGTTACAATGATCCCATTAAGTCACAAGGGAAATCCTATGAACATCCTTATAAATTATCCCTATATAGGGTTGGTTGTTCAAGAAGCATTACAATTAGTAATTTCTTTCGTAATTACGGACAACACCAAATAAAGGATCCTACACACGTAGTAGCTATGCAGTCTCTTTATCTTAACTAAATTAAAGCCAGCTCTTTTGATTTCCGTTTTTTTGTTGAGTTCTTGTATAATATTGTTGAATTTTAAAATCGTATTTGATGACCAAAGTCCACGAATTTTGTAGTTTCATTAGGTCAATTTCATGTTCATTTATTCGTACATTTAGGAGTCTAGAGGTTTCTCTAGTATAAAATTTACTACATTCACATTTACTTAGGTTTTTTGTTTTTTGTTTTTAGATATAATTGATTTTTGGGGTGTTTTGACTTTGGTTTTAGTATTAATTTTGTTGCCTGCTCTTTTTAATCTTTCTGGTACTTCATAGTATTATTATTTTAACAATGCGATGCTCTTGGGTGTTAGTACTTCTTGGAGAAGTTTGGTTTGATTGTTAGCTATTGTTTGGTATTCAGTTCCGTTTAGCCCTTTCATTGAAAATATTTGTCCCAGAACATTTGGTTTTTGGCTCTATCATAGCGTTAAAACATTTTATTTTAGGCCGCTAAAATAAAAACCATTCAAGTAAAGAATGCCGACTAAAAGGATTATTTCCCGAAAATACAACTGATTGTAAAAAAAACAGAGTCAAGAATTTCTGAATCTATTCCGGAATTAGAAATAAATACGTTAACGTAGTAGAAGCAAACGAAGAAAACATCGAGAACCACTATGAGAGTATAAACGCGGTTGACGAATTTAAGTTTTAGTTTGCATCGTAGCGATCGTCTGTTCGAGTATAAATCATTGTTGCAGATGTAAATATTCGGATAAGTCGAAGGTATTGTGAATTATTTTGGTGCGAATAAAGACGTTTATATGGTGGGTAAAAATCTGTTAAAACCACAGAAGATTTGTAATATGAGGGGTCAGAAGTGGGATATAGTGAAATTTCAAATCTCAATTTATTGATGACAACAAAGAAGTATGGCGGCCTAAATAGATGAGACTGGCAAGAAAATACTCAAACAAGTTACCGATAAGCTGGACTAGAAAATATAAGTCAATTCCCAGAACAGCGTAACAAAAAGCAGAAACAAATATCGAGAAGAAATCTACCAAAAGTCAGAGCAATTTTTGATCAGAAACGTAAACGAATGACGAAGAACAAAGTTTAATTAAAGGGTTATTCTCTGAATTACAAGTTGAGTACAAAATACCAAAAGAGACAAATTGAAATTAAAATATTAGATGAATTAAAATTGCAATTTAAAATGAATTAAAAAGTCAACAACCATTTTAATAATTAATGCAATTAGTGATGTAAGTTAGCAAAGAAGTTAATCAATAAATACAGATTATGGAATCAGACCTTAAAGGTAATTAATGATGACCTTGAGTGTCTAAAAAGTTCAATGTATAGTCTCGAAAATAAGTTCAATATGAGATCAAATTGATTCAACTCAAAGTACAATGTGAACTTAGCACTATATAAACTCAAGTGGAAACGGTGATTAATGACATCCAACAAGACGTGCAAAGAGCAAGATATCAGAACATCGTAAGTACCAAAGGCTCGTTTATGAACTCACTTTTTTTGTTGGTAATTAATCTTGCCCTATATACAAATGACAATTTGAATTAGTGACTGCAATTATTGGTTAGAATTCCTTCAGTGCATCCAGAGGTTGAACAGGGTAAGTTCGAAATCATGATTTCAATATTAGACAAGAGATATGACAATCAATCATTGAGTCAAGTACAGCAACTGATAGGAAAAACACAAGTAAATGGCGACAGTTTACAAGTGCTAAGAGCCAGCAGTAGCCGTTTAACACAAAGCGTATCCAAGCTTACTAGAAGATGATAAACATCAATTGGCTACCCCAATTTTATAAATGGTATTATAGACGCCGAATGTCAACGCAATTTGAGACTTAGTGGTCTAAGGAATAGTAATGATTGAACTTCTGCCTCATGCTTCAGAACTAGAGACTATCATGAAGATGTCTAAATCAAAGGTACGAGCAGTTTCCGTCAGTCAAGAACAATCAAAACAGACATTTAGGGTTGTTCTATTCGGAATGAAGAAAATAATTGGAACAAGACACAAACGAGAAACCCGAGTCGCATAATTGTTGCAAACGTACATTCTATCTCCAGCCTGCGTGTTACTGAGGTTACCAGACCTATCGCTAGTCAGAGTTGGCCAACGCGTACTACCACCATGAACAGTCAGTCAGGCAACCCTACACCAGTCCCCAAGACAGGATCCATCCGGGATTGTCCAGATAGCAGGAGTTTAGTCATCAAGGGCACCTTCAATGGCGAGTAATCACCATCACGTTTGACACCAGCATCTCTGTGTCCATTGCCAGGTCGACTAGTTTGAGTATATCGGAAATTCAGTCAATTAACAACAACAGTCACCGGCGAGTGCATGTTAATACAGGGCGAGTCAGGTGTAGTGCTGCAGAGAGGGGACAACAGGATCCCAAATATGATCCTATTAGCGGATGTTGATGACGATTTTAATGGATATGGACCTAATTAACCAACATCCGTTCATATTTGACCCGAGATACGATAGTCTTCGTATCCTAAATAAAGAATTTGTAATGTTTACAACTGGGCGACTCCCAGAAAAATTGTAGCGAAATCCTCAGCCAGACTTTCCAGACGAATGAAACAAATTATTCATGGGCAACTAGAAAGAAATCTTGCGAGCTGTGTTAGAATGGTGGAGACTACTTGATTAGACAGGCTACAGTTAAAAACGGACGAGACATACAATTTAGAGGTCTGAATATGTCTATCAACGATCTACGAATTACAAATGGTGCAGAAATAGCTTGTTTTAAGTCAGTAGACACCATCATCAATTGCGAAGAAGCTTACCGGACCTCGGCGAAGGAGACATGCCTCAGTAAAGCGTTTATGAAATAGTTTGCCTACCACTTGACACACCTCACACCAGAAGAAGAGCAGAAAGTCAAGCAATTTATTTTAAATCACTGGCAAATATTCAATCATAAAGGTGGTACTGCCGGTCGTACAAACATTATCCAGCACAGAATAGATACTGGAAAGGCGCAATGCATAATAATACAACCTAGCCAAATTCTATTGTTGTAACGCGAAGCAGTTGAGGAAAATATATGGTATATGTTACAAAATAAAGCCATTAAACCATCCATGAGCCCATGATATCCTACCGCCGTTTTAGTGAGAAAGAAGAATGGAACTAACCGGCTTTGCATTGATCATAGCAATTGACGTGACTAAGAAAGAGAGCTGTCCACTCTCCTGTATTGATGACACTCTGACCACACTAGCACAGTCCCGTTGATTCTCTACATTAGACCTGAAGAGAGAATATTCGCAGTTGAACTTCACGAATTCAATAGAGAAAAGACAGCGGTTTCTACAAGTAACGTGTTGTTTTCATTTACGGTCATGATGTTTAGGTTAAGTAACGCTCCCGCTACGTCCAAAAGGTTAATGGAGTGTGTTCTGAGTGATTTGATCTAGAGGACATGACTAGAGTACTCCTTGACGATATCTCTGTTCTGGGTCACACATTCGACGACTGTCTGCAGAAGCTCAGAATAGTATTTTCCATAATTAAGAATCCGAACCTATGACTCAATCCTAAGAAGCCGTACTAACGAACACAAAATAGAAGCCATTCTTGATTGGCCAGTCCCGAAACACCAACAAGTTTTCTGTATATTTTCGTTTCAAATTACGGTTGTGTTTTTGCCAATAAAAATTATTTTTCTTCAAGTTCTAATGTAAACCGTAGAGTTTGTTCTTTGTTGTTCATGTATTTCATGTAAGTCTTTAAGATTCAAATAACGTATATGTTGTCAACATAACGGCACTAAACTTTTTTGAGAAAATTGCTTGTTTCCCAAATTTTTCCATGAAAATATTCCTTATGTTAGAGGACATATATTGAATTCGCAAAAAATGCTAGTAGTTCCATTATTTTGCTGATGGACATTTGCTTACATTAATTTAGTAAAGAATGTCCTAATCATTATTTTACTATAGGAAGTGTTTTGGCTACCAGAACATTATTGTATAGAAGTGCTAGGTGCTTTTGTACTGTACATGTGATAATTTTTTCAATTAAATGTGTCCTGCTTTTAAGAGGAGTGTTGAATGAAATGTGAGAAGTGTACAGAAAACCGACTCATACTAACAGGTATCTCAACTATATCTCTAATTATTCAAATTCAATAAATTGAGGTATTACAAAATGTCTGTATAATTCAGCGCAAATTACTCTGAGAAATTCATTAATAAAGAGTTTAACAAAATTGAATATCAAACAATTACTAACAATCAACACCAAACTTCTTCAAACAATACTGACACCTAATATTCTTTGATTGAGTCTTTTATAAGGTCTTTTAATTCATTTTTTTATTGATAGCTTCTAGTTGGCGGCATTTTTCTAATACACTTTAACGTTAAATCTCACGTTTATGATACTTGTTTCGACTTTCTTTACTGTGAAATGCTTTCGAAATAAATTAATTCTTTCCGGGCTCGTTTCGTACGTGTTTACGCTTTGCTCATCGAACGTAGAATCCCGATAAATTAACAATTTTTCAGTACACAATCAACAACTGCAAGGCACGCACAATGCTAATAAAAAAAATTAAGAAAAACTTACCAGTTGAGAAGCAGTAAGCTACAGATTACCAAAAGTTAAAGTGAACTTAAAAGGTTGCAAACTAACAATAACCTATGTTAGTTTTCCATGGTCAACTTTACTTCTAAGTTTTGGAAAATACTCCATACTAATATGTGATAATATAAAATGTGTTCCACTTAAATACATGTACTTCAATATGAATCACCCGGTATTTGTCTCGGAATTCCAGTCAAAGTACTGTTAGTTTGTATTTCTCTCTACCCTTCACCCTCCCTTGGAGGCAGATTTTTAAAATATTGTTATAAATTTCGCGGGTTCAATTAAAAACTAATATTCACTTTCACTTTTCTAGAACTGTTATTTACATCAAATTATACAGAACAGCTGATCATAATAACATTTCTACATAAACTCTTCGTCGCACTAACTCACTGCCGCGATTATGGGTCGCGCCTTTATAAAACCTGCATCGAAACTCTCGTACAACCAATCTTCAACTCTACAGCTGCCGAGCAATTTCGAGAACAATTTTTTTCCTAAAAGTGATCGGTGTCGTACTGGAATGAAACCAGCGCCGGCTTAAAGAAATTTCGTTACACCGCCCTCCCCCTTTAATTCTGATCGTCCCGGTCAGAAACATCCTCTCCATGGTAGACAGCGAGTCGATCTAAATGGACAACCTTCAACCTAGCCCTGGGGTTTCGACGGATCCGGTAGACGACGTTATTAAGCCTCTTGACCACCTCGTATGGACCATCCCAGGCGGGTGTAAGCTTTGGGGATTCATCCTTGCTCCGTTGGGGGTTGTACAACCAGACTTTGTCCCTCTTCTGGAACCCGACTGAATTGGCCTTGAGGTCGTATCGCGTCTTCATCCGGTCACTGGTGGCCAACATCTGCGTTCGGGCTAATTCGTGTATTGGCAGCATGTTATGTCGGAGCTGGTCGGCATAATCGTCGATGTCTTGGGAAGGTTCTTCGGGGGAGCCAAAAGCCAAATCTCAGGGTAGTCGCAGCTTCTTTCCGAATAGGACCCTGACTGGAGTCAGGCCTGTACTATTATGTACGGCAGAGCGATATGCCAACAGCAATAGGGGAATATGGTCACATCCCAATCACGCTGGTTATTCCTGACGACCTTGAATAGGTGTTGCTCCAAGGTCCTGTTGAATCTTTCCACCATTCCATCCGACTGTGGCTGTAATGGTGTTGTTCTCGTTTTCCTAATCCCCAACATCGTGCACACCTTCTGGAATACATTCGATTCGAAGTTACGCCCCTGGCCTGAATGTAGTTCCATCGGGACGCCAAACCTGCTGAACAGTTGTTCTACTAGCACCGTCGCTACCGTGTTTGCCTCTTGGTTGGGTATCGCATATGCCTCAGGCCATTTGCTGAAGTAATCCATTGCGACCAGAATGTATTTGTTCCGCCTCTCAGACCTCTCACATGGGACGCTCACATTGTACTGCTGCATTCTGCCCTTGGTACGCGTCTTCGGTCCCTTACTGGCTGCACAGGTATCACATTTCCGGCACCAAGCTCTGACGTCTTCAAAGTAATTTACCCTGTAATATCGCTGGCGAACTTTGTTTAGGGTTTTGTTCATGCCTAGATGGCCCGGGTAATCCCATCATGTACTTCGGTCAGGATGACTGGTACTTTTTCTTAGGAACTACCAGTTGGGACTTGGTTTCTCGGCCATCGGTGCTTTCCCAAACTGGCTTTAGCATTCCATTCTCTACTCTTAGAGAGTCCCATTGGGCCCATAACGATTTCAGCACGCCCGAGTATCTAGCTACTTCGTCCCATCGTGGCCTGGATGCCCCTCTCGTTTTGAGTGACAAGATTGGTTCGCTGTCTGGATCAGCCATTTGGTCCTGGATGCTCTATTCCGTTGTCCAATCTCCATTGGCCTGCATTCGGATCTGTCTGATGGAGATACCCTCTCGCTGTTCCGTCTTCAGACAATGTCAGCATTCTGCTCTACATGGTCTTCTGGAAAGGGCATCGGCATTATTGTGCAAACGGCCGGCACGGTGTTCCACCTTGAAATCGTATTGCTGTAATTTCTCCATCCACCTGGCCAGTTGTCTTTCCGGTGTCTTCATTTCCAGCAGCCATTTAAGGGCGGCATGATCTGATCGGATTAAGAAATGACGACCATAAAGGTATTTTTGGAAATGGTCTACAGCCCTTATTATTTGCCAGAAGTTCTTTTCTGGTGACGCAATAATATCTTTCCGGTTTCCAGAATCCACGGCTGTAGTACTCGATCACCCTCTCTTCACCATCTTGCACCTGGGATAGGACGGCCCCTAAACCTGTGTTGCTGGCGTCGGTGTCTAAAATGAACTTGCCGGACTGTGTAGGAAAGGCTAGGATTGGGCTGGAACATAGTGCTGCCTTCAGTCGTCTGAATGATGTTTCGAAATCCTGATTCCAACGGAAGGTCTCTTTCTCAGTGGTCTACCGATGTAGAGGCGCGGCAATTGTGGCAAATCCCTCAACAAATCGCCTGTAGTAGGAATAGAGGCCCAAGAACCTTCGCAGTTCATGCTTGTCGCTTGGGATTGGCCAATCACGGATGGCTTCTATCTTGCCCTCGTTGGTGGGGATTCCTGACTCGGAAACGACGTGGCCCAAAAACGCTACTTCTTTTTGGAACATGGAACACTTCTTCGGGTTGAGTCTCAGGTGGGCGTTATTAATTCTGGAAAATACTTCGTCCAGGTTCTTCAGGTGGTCGTCGAATGTCTCGGCTTGGCTCTCGACGGCCTCTACTTCCAAAGCTCGAAGTAGAGCTTCATTACTCTTCTTGACGCCACTCAGTCCACTCAGCCACTCAGTCTTTAAATTTTTTTGCACTTCCACATCTGGTCTTTCGTTTCCTCTGGCAGGTCTGGGTAGGACAGGTGAACTAACCGTCTAATCTCTGCTTCGAATTGTTGGAGGCTTTCACCGGATTTTGCGTTTTTCCACTCAGTTGGACTTGGTATACGTGGCTCAAGGATTGATTGTCGTAGCGTTTGTCTAGGATGGCGATGATCTTGTCGAAATTTCCTTGTTCATCGACTGGAATGCTTTGGAGGAGTTCTAGGGCCGGACCTCTTAACGAAATTACCAGAGAAGTAGATTTTTCTTGGTTATCCCATCCATTAGCTCTAGCCACTGCTTCAAATTGCCTTTTATACATGGGCCGTGGTACTCACGGTTTTCTGGTATTGTCCTCGCTGTAAGTGCTGTTGCATTTTTTTAATTTCTGTTTCTACTTTATTTTGGATGGCACTTATTTTATCTTGAACTGTGTCTTGAATTGAACTGATTTCAAATTTTACCTGGGTTTGGATGGAATCGAGATCATCTACTTTTGTTTCAAGAGTATACACGGTATTTTTTATGGTCTTAATGTCATCATTTAGCTCTTTTATGTCTGACTCAACTATTTGCATTCTTTCATTAGCTGTTTCATTAACTTGCGATACTATTTGCATTAATTGCTCAAATTGTAGTTGCCTTTTTTCTTCAGTTTGGCCTTGTTTTTCTGCAAATTTCGAGAATAATCCTTACATAAAATTTTGTTGTTTTTCTTCCATGGCAGTGACAAGATTTTGTTGTTCGCTTTTCATTGTAGAAACCAGATTTTGTTGTTTTTCTTCCATGGCAGTGACAAGATTTTGTTGTTCGCTTTTCATTGTAGAAACCAGATTTTGTTGTTTTTCTTCCATGGCAGTGACAAGATTTTGTTGTTCGCTTTTCATTGTAGAAACAAGATTTTGTTGTTTTTCTTCCATGGCAGTGACAAGATTTTGTTGTTCGCTTTTCATTGTAGAAACAAGATTTTCTAATTCTATTTAACGTTTTTCATCAAAAGATTTCACTAACCTTTGTTGAATTTCTTCCTGATGTTGTTTCTCTTTCGTGTCACCGCTTTCTTGTAACCTGCTTGCCTATTCTGTTGGTAGTTTCGTCCATCTTTTCCATGTTACGGGTTTCCATAAATCAAATTACGATTCTAACTGCACTTAATCCTGCACTTCTGATCACCAAATTGTTATAAATTTCGTGGGTTCAATTAAAAACTAATATTCGCTTTCACTTTTCTAGAACTTTTATTTACATCGAATTATACAGAACAGCTGATTACAATAACATTTCTACATAAGCTCTTCGTCGCACTAACTGACTGCCGCGATTATGGTTCCCTCCTTTATAAAACCTGCATCGAAAACTCTCGTACAATCAATTCTCAACTCTACAGCTGCCGAGCCATTTCGAGAACATTTTTTTTCCTAAAAGTGATCGGTGTCGTACTGGAATGAAACCAGGGCCGGCTTAAGAAAATTTCGTTACAATATATATCAGTATAGCAACAGTCTTCCATTCAGGCACTATTGGCCCACCCTGTATTTTTTGGAAACTGAAAAATAATTTCAACTTGTCACTTTTTAGTTGACAGTTGAGTATTTACAGATTTTTCAGTGCGACGTTATGTTACTGAAAAAATATCCTTTTTTTTCATTTTGAATTCAAAGCCATCGTAAAATCTGAAATGACATCGTCTAAATTTGTTTCTCAGCTTCACTTTGCTACATAAGAAATAACAAACACTATTAAAAATACAAACAAGAACAGTACAATATAAACAAAAGTATAACTGATTGCTCCTATCAAAGAAGAAGTGTAGAAATTATCAGATTTGTAAAAAAATATGTAGAAAAAGAGACCTTAACAGTTGAGTTTACTACTAATTGTTTCGCCAACGAACCAGCTGCAGCTCACCGCTTTTGGGAAAAAGCATATAAAGAAATTTTATGTTTGTAGCATATAATAACGTTTTATTGTTGAATTATTTATGGAATACCAAATTGGCTTTTCCTAATAGCGAAAACCCATTATGTTAAACACTTATTCCTGTAATTGTGTTAGAGAGGCAAATTAAATTTGGAAAATGTACGCGAAAACATTTTCCAAATGTAGAGGTGATTGAAGGGTGTTTTCCCTGTTCGAGTAGATTTAACGAACTTCTTGTATTTTTTTCTTCTGTGCTATACTTTTGGTTTAGAAATAAATATATCAGCAAGAATATTTTCACACTGGCAAGATTAGACAAAGTGAACCTAAACAATAATGCTCTTGACTTGAATACACCTCCTATTGTAGCATAACGATTAGATTATGTGACATTATTGTTTACCTTAAACATTTTGTTATCGTATATTTACGATTTAATGTAATATTTTTATGCTCGGTATCATAAAAACTAAACAAATCAACAGAATTATTCAGTGACGAAATAATGAAAGTTTGTTGTACGACAACAACATGCTGCCAACTAAACGATGACTTAGGTATACCAACAAGATTTATGCATAGCAATGGATACTTGACTGTTGCATAACAATTCTATAGAAAAGTTTGAAAAATAAATATATTTTTCAAAAAATAGTAAACTTTTATTTTGCTGGCATCATGTTGTTGATAAATTGTCTATTAGGTGACTCACTCTTAAAGACGCATGAGTTATGAAATAGCATCAACAATAAAAGCACCAGCTATAAGATTTACATTGGGAATTGAACAACGCAACAATCTACTCGTTACTAGTAACATTTGAAAGTAAATTTTTCAGCGAAAGTAAAAATAGATTTCTATACGATAATCAGTTGTACGAGTATCTATAATTTCAATAAAAAAAATATAAATTGTACTTTCTGCTAACAATTACAAAAATTCATAAGAAGTTCAAACAAATAGAACATAAAACATACGTTATGAATTCTCACCAAACTCTATTAAATATAATACTTGCATACCTACAATATTCACACATATTGAAATTTTTAAAATAATAATATCAAAAAAAACAAACCAAAAAACCACTCATGACAAAAAAACTGAGTTTAAGAAAGCCACTGTGTATATAAGGCTTCTAAATACACGAATTCATGAACATAAACCATAATTCGAAAAGTAAAAAATATGTGAACTGGGATTCAATATCAGTTAATACCTAAAGATGAGGTATGAGCGCATGTACAAATGGAATCGTAACGCTGAGTAAGAGAGGAAGAAAATCTAGTGGTTTTATCTGTCACTGTATAGAGCTGCAAGCGAGCTTAAACAGACTTAGATACGTCTTTTGGTTTTCTGTTTGTCATACCAAGTATTGTGACATTTTTCACGAGACATTTCGTATTCTATATTTTACTGTTATCTGTACGGTCAAAATACAATTTCATAATTCAACTAACTATATAGCACAAACAAGAAACGATTGCAATTGAAGCACACCGTTTACGTGGAAAGTTAATAAGAGGTGTGCAATTAAGTCATAATCTAATGACTTTAATGGAATCATACTGATATTAGAAATGTTTGATCATACCTCTGGCGAATGCATTGTCTTGTAGCGAAGTTGATCTCTTTCAATTTTTTCCAGCTTGAATCCCGTTTTATTATCTATCTTCTGTATCAAATATTTTGGTCTCCAATTATATATCAAATTACCCTAGATTCTTTCAGTTAAGACACTTTAAATTGTTAATTATTATACTTTTTAATTTTAGTTTCTTCATAATTGCTATTGATTGAGGTTGAAACATTAGGAAATTTTAAAATATACAGATTGTTCAATGTATGTGGTGATAATGATTCCCCAAAAAAATCAGAACTTCTTGATTACCGCATTAATTTCTTCTTCTAAAACATACAGTTACCTGCATTGTAGAGAATTAGTTAAATATAAAATATACTGATCCCCCCAGTATTAGCTGAGCTATAAGTTTAGCTGCGGATGATATTCTCCGAGAAAAGTAAAATGAATATCTAACATAAACCAATTTGTTTTTTGTGTGCTGTACAGACTTCTTCCTTAGAACCAATGTATTAAGCAAAACAGTGAAATTCTGTAACATTGTCAATCTAGGCGAAATAAATCCCATATAAAACAGTAAGTCCGTTTCCTTGTATCAACAAATGAAGTTCCCACCATTATTATTAAATACCAGATCAGCGGAGCCATTTGATCCTAACTGGGGAGAAAATCAAATAGGAATAGTTCAATAATACACAAGAAATAACGTTGAAGCGACAAGTCCAATAATTTATTAAATTAGGGCTTCTAATCAAATTTAAAATAAAATTTTAAGCAATAATTTAACAAAAACCTCTGTGAAAAACAATAATAAAATATAAATTTTTAAATAACAACCAGCGCATACTTTTCTAATATTTGGGATTCACAAATATCGGAATATATAGTACGTTCTTTACAAATAAATTTAGAACATTTTGAACAAGTTTTCTTTGTTTTCTTGTTTTTCCTACAAGTACATCTAAAGCATCTTCCAGTATGTGGGTTTGTTTCTTGGTTTTCTTGCATGCTTGGTACTAAACCCAATACTCCATATAAACCGGGTTTGGTGGACAGTCGTAAATGCGGTGACATTAATATCATTCTTATAAAAATGACTAGCCCTCCACAAGGTTTTCAGGAATTGTATTCGGTTCAAATTGGATTGTGTATTAATCTCAGAAATTGTCTGGTTATTTATACCGGCTAAATTCTTAGTGAAAATAAACCATTTTTTCTAATATAAACTGACTACCAAGTAGAACTAGAAAGTCTAAAATAATTAACAACACATAACACAAGATAATAAATTGCCAATTCACTGTTCTTAGGTACCTACACACAATGTAAAAAAAATAAACAATAAAAGGTGCTCATTCTTTACAAATTAATTACCTACATACGTAGTATATTTTTGAATTCGGTGCCAAGCAAACCTAATATACAGCATTTTTTACTTTTCTACTACTTCATTAAACTTTATTTGGTTGGCACCAACATTAAGAATGTAATTAATTGTACAGACTAAGCACTTTTTATTGTTTATATTTTTTTACTTTGTGTGTAGGTACCTAACAACAGTGAATTTGCAATTTATTGTCTAGTGTCATGTTTTGTTAATTATTTTACAGTTTTTAGATCTAGTTAGAAGTTGGATAATATATTATTTTAATGTTTTATTTCCAACTTAGTTTTTTTTGGAAAAATATTTCATTTTCGGCTTTTTAGTTTATACTCAGAGAGTTTTTAGTCTTTACTTTTTATTTTATATTGTTACGAGAATTCATCCGACAGCTAGTGCAATCGGCCATCAACCAATTCGTGGAAGGGACATTATTCCGATACTTCTGGGAAACCGAAATGTTTTGGCTCTCAACAGGCCAACCACTGCCGTAACTGGAAATTCCCTTAAAACTTCCAGAACACATGGAAGAACCAGACAATTCCGAGAGAAATATATAAATATGGACAACTGGCGATAGGAGTCATTCAGTTTTCGATCGTCGTACCATATAGTTAAGATAAAATGTAAATAGTTTCTGTGAATATAAATTGTGTTAAAGTAGTGGAAATAAATTAAAGTGAGTTGGACTGTGTTTTTAAATAAATCCAAGAACTGAACATATCCCGTGTGTGAAAATAAAAACATTATAGTGGTGTCTGGTGTTCGGTGTATTTGTGAAACTTTGGAAGTGAACAATAAATAGACTGACAATGTTTAAAGAGGTGACTTTGGACCAATTGAAAGTGACGGACTTAAAAAAAGAGCTTAAAGAAAGGGATTTAGAAGTTAGTGGAAAGAAAAGTGAATTAATACAACGGCTGCGAGATGCCCTAATAGACGAAGGTAATAATCCCGATACTTATTTGTTTGAAATTTCTGGTAATGGGGACATGAGTATGCTACTTAAAAAAATGGAAGAAAATTCTAATGCTTTTGAAGACAAATTACTAGAAAATTTTAAAAATTTGAAAGATAAATTATTAGAAAATAAAACACTAGAAGATAAACTGCTAGAAAATTCTAAGACTTTAGAGGATAAGCTACAAGAAAATTCTATGAACTTGAAAGAGGCGTTAGAAGATAAATTAGCAGAAAATACTAAAACCCTGGAAGACAAACTACTGGAAAACTCTAAATCCTTAGAAGAACTTTTGAAAAGCATGGTACAGAAAAATTGAAATGCTGGAAGAGAAAATATTCGAGAATGAGGCTCGGATGGAAGAGCTAAGGCAAACAATGGTCGAAGAGTCACTCAAAAGTGAAACGCGGAAATAAGAGCTAAAGCAAACAATGTTCGAAGAGTCAGACAAAAATGAAACGCGGATAGAAGAGCTAAAGCATATAATGGAGGGTGAGATCAGCAAAATAAATGAACAGGTAGTCACTATACAAAGGGGAGAAACTCAATCAAAAACCGTAAGCAGAAACAGTCCAGAAGTAGTGGATTCAAAAATGGCCTCGTAGGAGCAAGACACAAAATGAAACCTCCACAATTTGATAGAAAATCATCAGGGACTAATTATCGTCGCCAATTCGAGGCTGCAGCTAAGCTAAACGGATGGTTGGCAGTGGAGAAGGCAATCGCATTAACCCTAGCCTTAAGAGGGGATGCTACAGATATCTTACAAACATTGAATACCTCGGAGCAAGACGACTACGAACAACGGCTCAAACATTTAGAACTGAGGTACGGGCATACCCATTTGGAGCACGTTTATCATTCCCAATTGAAAAATCGCCATCAAAAATCGAATGAATCCGTACAAGAGTTTGAAGCGGATATTGCCCGTCTGGTTCGTCTTCCCTATCCAGCCACGCCGGAAAATGTAATAGAAAGGTAGCAGTGCAAGCGTTTTTTGGCGGACTGCGGAACCATGAAGCCAGACAAGCATTGACCCTAGCTCGACCGACTCAATTAGTGGATGCACTGGCTCGAGCTCAGGAATTCGAGGCAGCGAAGAATACCTGTATAGGTCAGGGCAGAATCCGAATCATGGAAGGAGAGTTAGAAAATGGCTAAAATGATAAGCCCTCTGTAAGAAAGATAATAGAAGAAGTTTTTACCGAAAAAAGACTAGTGAGATGTCGGAAGTGTCGTAAGGTAGGACATGTCCAGAGTCGTTGCAAGGAGAGCAACGGAGTACAGAGTTCCTCGTCGGGGAAACTAAAGAAGGTCAATATAAACTTTATATTGACCTTTATATTTTAAAGGGACCATCGTCGACCTGTAACCAACAAGTCCCAACTACCAACTCATATGTCGCTTCGCTACGCAACCACGTTAACAGTGTCTTTGTAGATGGCCTTATTAATAGGAAGCAATTTGCAATGCTGCTGGATACTGGTGCGACGAAAACAGTAATAAGGCCCAACATTGTTATAGAGATAATGATAAAACCAACAAAATGGCAACTGCGAACAGCGACAGGAGAAGCAGCGAAGGTCCATGGTGAAATAGAGGTTGAAATGACCTTGGGAAACACAACCTTCCTACATCGAGCATTAGTGGCAGACATCGAAGACGAAGTCATCATTGGAATGGATGTCATGAGCTCCAAGGGATTCCAGTTAAACTTGATGGAATTCTGCGAGTAGATGACGAAGAAGTGGTGCTTCATGGAAAAGATGACATAATGCTTCGAGCCATCTTAGCAGTAGATGTCAATGTTCCGGAAAATTGTAGATACTTGACTAGATGGGAAAGCTAAAGCTGGAACAGTGATGATGTTGGATCCCGAACTTAACGACGAAAATGTAGGCAGAGGAGTCGCACTGGGGAAGACTGTTTCGTGCCAATGAGATTGTGCCAGTAAGAGTAATGAACCTGAATAATTACTCGGTTGTGCTAAAGAAAGAAACAACTATGGGCCATTGTTCAACAGTTTCCTCTGTAGTCAGAAGCACATAGCATGCAGAAATACCACCAGGTAAACTGTCTGAGGAACTAGAAAGACTCATCACCGATTCATATAAGAATTTGAAACCAAACCAGAGAGCAAAATTGTCAAAAGTATTTTCAAAAGTATTAGAGAAAATAATCAATAGGGTACATTTAGATGAATATACGGTATTGCCTCCGCATCAGTCTGGTTTTCGTTTAGGTTATAGTTGCACTACAGCTGTTTTACAGGTAACAGATGATATTTTTCGAGCATGTGATAGTGGTAAAACAACAGCATTGCTACTTTTAGATTACTCTTTATTGGCAATATTAAACTACGTTGGGTTCTCTGAAACAAACTTAATGTTTGTTAAAAGTTACCTACATAAAAGAGTCCAGGTCGTGGAAACTGAAGAAGGCAGATCATAACAGGAAGCTTACTGCTGCGGAGTTCCACAATGATCTATATTAGGTCCCCTTTTATTTAACTTATATACGTGTAATATTTCCAACTGTATGTTTTTTTGTTTTTGTTCAGTATCTGTATGCAGATGACATCGTTAGAAACTACCAGGATGTCTTCGATGTAAGAAAAGGAAAAAGAGGACGGACTGACCTGATGAAACATAAAATTAATACCGGGGATGCTCAACCCATTCGACAGTCGGCGAGAAGACTACCTCTAGCTAAAAGAGAAGAAGCTGACAAAATAGTCCGCGAAATGGAGGAAGAAGGTGTAATTGAAACATCCAATAGCCCTTGGGCTTCTCCAGTTGTCTTAGTTAAAAAGAAAGATGGTGCGACCCGATTTTGCGTGGACTATCGGCAATTAAACCACGCTAGAAAGACAGATAGCTATCCTCTCCCAAGAATAGACGATACCCTAGATACGTTGGCTGGATCGAAGATGTTTTCCATTCTGGACTTAAAGAACGGTTATTGGCAGGTGGAACTTGCCAAAGAAGACTATTAGCTCAGGACTTTACCAATTCACGGTGATGCCGTTTGGATTGTGTGATGCTCCAGCAACGTTTGAAAGTTTTATGGAAACAGTGTTAAAAGGGCTTTCATGGAAACGTGCCTGGTATATCTTGACGACATTATCGTGGTTGGAAGATCATTTGAAGACCACGTGAAGATCCTGGAGGAGGTGTTCCGGCGAGTTTGAAGTTCCGGACTAAACTTAAGCCCGAAGAAGTTTCAGCTGTTCCAAGAAGAGGTGCAATATCTTGGACATGTGGTTTCCGCAGAGGGAGTCGCTGTTGATAAACAGCAAATCAAAGCTGCCCAGGAATGGCCAATACCTAAAGATATCCACCAGTTAATAAGTTTCCTGGGGTTATGCATGTACTATCGTCGGTACGTAGCCGGATTTGCCAACATCGTCAAGCCACTTACCAGAGTCACTGAGGGGAAGGTGCAGTACCAGTGGGACGAGGAATGCCAGCGATCATTCGAGACACTGAAAACAACATTGACCAGTGCCTTCATTTTAAGTTATCCGTTGCCAGATGAGAACTTTGTTGGAATTGGTGCTGTTCTTTCGCAGATCCAAGACGGTCAGGAGAAAGTCATCGGATACTTCAACAAGACCTTGAGCAAGCCTGAATGGAATTACTGTGTTACTCGCAGGGAACTCTTGGCTGTGGTAAAGGGGGTAGGACATTTCTACAAGTATCTTTATGGTAAAAGATTCCTCCTGAGGACTGATCACGCAGCACTGAAGTGGCTCGTTCAGTTTAAAAACCCCGAAGGACAAGTGGCTAGGTGGATTGAGGGGCTGCAAGAATTCGACTTCGAGACTGAACATCGCGCAGGTAAAAACCATAAGAATGCTGATGCCTTATCGAGGAGACCATGCCCTGATGATTGTAAACATTATCAGCGAGCTGAAGAAAAAGGGGCTGTTCTCTGCAGAACTACCGCCGTCGATGACCATTGGCAACCTGAAGAGATCCAGAAAGACCAAAAATTAGATCCAGAACTAAAAGAAGTTATCCGATGGAAGGAAGAAGACCGCAAACCGACGTGGCAAGAGATTTCACGATACTTACCAACCATAAAGTCGTACTGGGCTCAGTGGAACTTCCTCAACCTGGAAAATGAACTTCTGAAGCGCGTCCTGGAAACTCCAGAGGAGGGAAACGACAGTAAACAGATTGTAGTTCCCAGAAATAGAAAACCAGAGGTTTTACGAGAACTACATGATTGTACAACTGGAGGACATCTGGGAGTAACGAAAACCCTGGGGAAGTTGAGAGAACGCTTCTATTGGGTAAACTGCCAAGTAGATCTTAAGGAGTGGTGCCGGAAATGTACGGTTTATGCAGCAAGTAATGGGCCTCGGAAGCGACCAAAAGCTCCCATGAAGCAATATAACGTGGGCAGTCCATTCGAAAGCGTAGCCATTGATGTTGCCACTCCATTTCCTGAATCCGACTCTGGAAATAAATACATTGTGGTGGTGTAGTCCATCACCACCACAATAGTAAATGGGCCGAAGCGTATGCCTTGCCGAATCAACAAGCCTTGACCGTCGCTGATGTCCTTATCAAGGAATGGATCGGTCGTTTTGGTGTTCCCTTGGAATTGCACTCAGACCAAGGTAGAAATTTCGAGTCTACTCTCTTCCAAGATGTTTGCAAACTTCTGAAGATCAGTAAACCACGGACGACATCATTACACCCGCAATCCGATTGAATGGTAGAACGGATGAATAGAACAATTAACCGCCATTTGTCAAAGGTAGTCTCTGACCACCAACGAGACTGGGACCATTATCTGCACTTGTTCCTAATGGCATATCGTTCGACTGTGCACGAGTCGACTCGTCAGACCCCGGCAAGCGTTATTATGGGGCGAGAGTTTTGACTACCATGCGATTTGAAGTTTGGATGTCCCTCAGGAGAAGAGACTGCAGGTGAAGACTGTGTCAACCAGTTACGTCGAAAGATGGACGACATACACCAACGAGTCCGGTTAAATATCGAGAATGCCAGTGCCCCAATGAAGGAAGCTTATGACATCAAAGCCGAGGGCGGGGAATTCCAAGCTGATGATCTTGTTTGGTTGTATATAACCTGTCGTGGATATTTGACCAAGCTACAAAGATCTTGGGAGGGGCCTTACCAAATTGTAAACAAGATCAACGATGTTGTCTACAGAATAAGGAAGATGCCTCGAGGAAAACCAAAGGCCAAAGCCCAAATCCGCAGCATTCTACCACCCAATGACGAGATTACCTTCGAACAGTTTATGGCACTGTACTCTAATGGGCAGAAAGTGCAGCACGACGTGACCACAGAGGAACCCCGAGTCCTGTTTGTGGTGCCCACAGAATATGCCCTGGCTCATTGTGTGGCTCGAGATCTCTGGATGTTCAAAGGAATAGCCAAAGTGTTTGCCAAAAAGTACGGCCAGTTCCAGAAGCTAAGGGAGCAAGATCCAGTGGTAGGGAAGGTCCTTCATCTCGAAGATAAATAACCAGTGGGTACCAGAGACATCTTTTATTTGGTAACGAAAACATTCTCGCAAGACAAGCCAACATACAGCGATCTTTGGAAGACTCTGGTAGAATTGAGGAATGTGATGATGGAGAAGAATCTGATGAAATTAGCGGTCCCAAAGATAGCCTGCGAATTGGATGAACTGAATTGGGGAGAGATGAGAAGTATGATGGAAACAATTTCGATTCAGTGGCATCGACATCCTGGTATGCTGTTTCAATATTCGCAGCCCAGATTCGAAGACCGTTGACTGTTACTTCCACCAAACTTCCCGTTGTCGAAATGGAGAGTCCTGCAAATATCGTTACACCAGGAAGGATTCTAGGATATTCCGGGACGAAATGGTCTTAAGGAGGGGGCAATGTTACGAGAATTCATCCGACAGCTGGTGCAATCGGCCATCAACTAATTCGTAGAAGGGACATTATTCCGATACTTCTGGGAATACGAAATGTTTTGGCTCTTAACAGGCCGACCGCTGCCGTTACTGGGAATTCCTTTAAAGCTTTCAGAACACATGAAAGAAGTTTCCCGATGGTTCGTGGACCTACCAGACAATTCCGAGAGAAATATATAAATATGGGAGCTGGCGATAGGAGTCATTCAATTTTCGACGGTCGTAGTTAAGATAAAATGTAAATAGTTTCTGTGAATATAAATTGTGTTAAAGTAGTGGAATTAAATTAGAGTGAGTTGGACTGTGTTTTTAAATAAATCCAAGAACTAAACATAACCCGTTTGTGAAAATAAAAACAATACAATATGTATAATCTTAACAGACCGACACCAGGTAACACCGAAAGCATTACATTACATTACTGAATAATAAATATTAATTTAGAGTGACAAAATGATGTTGGTACGCCTTGCTTAATACGTCAAAAATATGTTTAATTATATCATTTGTTATTACTATTTCTTTTGTCATTTTTCTTTATGGTTTTGTTTGCTTTATTAAACATCCTATCTATAATCACACCGAATATTAGTTTAGAGTTTGACATGTGTTGAATAGGCATACAAACAAAATTAATTATACTATACGACCTATCTACTTGCGATTGCAGAGAAAATTTTCAAATTCGGGATTAAAACTTTCAAACCCATATATTACGTATATTGGTCGATTTCCATGCAAGTAATATTCAGTCACAAATTTCATCCCTTTATGAATGCAATTCTATTCTCAAATACGAAATTTCACAGATCCGAATCTACATTCTATTATACAAAATAATTATACAAGTCACTTTACAACTGGAGAAGAAATCAGAATATACAAAAAAATACACGCCGAATTTGCACAAACTCCCCTTTTTTTGGAATTCGGTTAAAAAATACAGTAAGGGGCCGTGTTACACTATATCTTGAAATGGAACAATTCCCTTTCATCACTTCCACTTTATCCACATCTTCTTTGGTGTTACTGTGAAATTTGATAGCATTAGGCTTTCCCCTATCACCTATTGCTTTATTTGTAAAACCAAATATCCAGGTATTTTCTGTTGATTTTTTATATTGAGTTCAGAGCGTATATGTTTGTAGTTTTACGAATTGTACCAACCAGGGTTACATTAGTGATAGTAGATATTTCATCATAGGGATGGAAGGGAACCAATTATCTACGGTTACGTTCCTACCAGAATTTCGAATGTAATGCGCTGTACAACGCTGAAAGTCCTATTGTCAACAACAAAGGGTCCATATTGTTGTTTTTCAACATATACAGGTAATTCATATTCGATCCTGACCATTGGTATCTTCCGAAAACTACAGGATATACGAAGAATTTTATATCAGAGCAAAAGTGCGTAATTTAGTGCTTTAAAAAATACCGGTTTTCAAATTAAATTTTTTTTAAGTATCCGAAAATAATTGTTTTTATTTTATTTCACAGCGTTATTTACCGAGGGTACGGAAAACCAAAAATATATTTGTTCAGAACACTAATTATAGTATTTATAAGAAACAACATTTATGTATATAAACTCTATTGGTTTTGAAGAAAACTATCTTTCTAAAGAGCAATCGCGGGAACTCGGTGTTTTGCTTTCGTACAGTACACATCTCCCCAAAACTCAAAAACGCTACGTTTTCGAACTCACTGACCACGTGCATTTACGAGGTTAGTTTTATTTTTATCTCGTTCCCAAATCTCTGTTTACTTCTCGATAAATCATACAAAATCACGTAACTATGTGTAACTCAGTTCTCACTAGTGCAAACCCCTCGTAAGTGTCCATTACGCTACTGTCACGTTACAGTGCTCCGCCGCAGTTCACATATAACAGACACTCTAGTTGTTCCTAAAAACCCAGGGTTAAGGCCGACTACCAGCTCCAGGATACAGACAAATACATGGCAGACTTCTCCAGCTTTTACTGATCATCTAACTCGTAGATAAGGCATGAGTTTTTTTATGAAAAGCTATTGAGTTTGTTCCAAAATAGAACTAATATCAAAAATACAGATCACTAAAATACTCGACAACTTTTTCATTAATACCTTTTTTCAACTATAAGATGGCATTTTCAGATTTACCATCGGACGTTTGGTTTTCGCGTTCCATCTTCCACTTTTTTTACGGACACCACATTAGCCTTTTCTACCTAACAATCGTGCATTTCAGTAACAGTACGACATAATGTGTTTTATTTTATATCCGAGGAGGCAATAGCCACATTGAACTTATTCTAAATTTTAAATAACAAGTGCTTAAGTTGACGAACTTTATTTTGGACACATAAGCGAAAAATCGCTTATCTAAATAGTCACAAGCAGGTCTAGTATTACGTGGAGGCGCCCTGTCATATTAGTGAAATTAACTACTGTTCATATATAATAAGAAGATTTTTAGCTGAGTAGCGAGCAGCTTCCGCAGTTTTAGGGTATGCGCACATTGAATATAAAGAAACCCTTATGCAATCACTTCTATCCGTCTGCCACAGTAAATTTTCAAACCAACTTCTGAACGGATATATGGTAACACTGCATAAGTTGATGACTCGGTCACGAGTACACACCTTAAATAAAGAAAATCTAATTTTACGGAGTCCTTGTGGGAGAAATATTATAAAAATCTGTATGAAAATTGGAGATTATAGGCCCAAGGTGTACAGGAAAATTCTAATATTAATTTTGGGAGTTAAATGAAAAATGCATCATGTATTACCTTTGTCTAATGAAAGGACTAATTCTAAGGAATACAAATATATTTTTTCACATTTATAAAATGATTTACTTATAAGCTTTTAAAAAAATCTAAAACCTAAAATAAATTAGGGTTTCACTTGAACTTTACATAAAAGTTAATTTTAAAACAATTTAACTAAAAGATATTAGCAAAAATATATAAAAATCGATACATTTACCCCTTTATAATCCAAACACTATGACCTAACATTTTGAAAAGGTGAAAAAATGTCCGGGTTCACTTGAACACCACAGGAAAAAATAAGAAGAAAGCCCTAATATTAATTTTGGGCGAAACATTATAGAATTAAATGAAAAATAAGAAAATATTTTTTATACCATCATCTAATATACCAAATGAAAGGTCTCTTTATGAAGAACACAAATATATTTTGCCTGCTTTTAAAATAATTTATTTGCAAGATAAAAAAAATATACATAAATCGATCAATGCTCCTTTTACCTCGGGAATGATAAGACCTAAAATTCTGGGAAATAGAAATGTAAGGTATTGCTTGAACTTTACAAGAAAAATAAGGCCAAAATCCTAAAATTAATTTTTGGGGGGCAAATTATAGATTAAAATGATAAAAAAAATTGTGTGTTCATTAAAAAATCATTCATTATAATAAATGAAAGGGGTTCACTATGCGGAATATAAATATATTTTTTCCATATCTTTTTTTTAGATTTTAACAGAAACATACAAAATTTGCATTTCCATTTTCACATTTCATCTTATATCTTTGAGCTGCTAAACCTAAATTTTCAAAAAAAATTAAATATAGAGCCTCACCCAAAATATACACGAAAAGTAAACAACAAATTCTATTATTAAATTAGAGAAGGGAGGGGCTATTTATTTACTTAAATACAAAATAAAATGTTTTTCAAGCTCATCCGTAATGCATCAAATAAATAAATATATTTTATTTGTATTTAAAAAAAAATTGTTTAAAATATTTAGTAATTTATTATTTAAAATTTGACCAATTCTCCCCTTTATCTCTCAAACTACTGAGCCCGAATTCAAAATGAAGACAAAAAGGGCTTTACTGAAACTTTGTATATATACATATATATTTGTTTTTAAGTTTTCGCGGGCACTAAATGTTTTAGGTGGTTTCCGGGAATTAGTATTCGAGTAACTAGAAGCGAAAGCAGAAGGCTACGAGAATTATGCGAACCGACCTGAAGAGGGCAGATGTGACTCTGCCGAAACGTCGTCATTTTACCATCGATCCCGGCAGGGATCAGTTATCAACTACGCGGATGAATTCCCGGAAACCACCTAAAACACACACACACATATATATATATATATATATATATATATATATATATATATATAATTTTAATATGTTAGTTTTGATGCTTTCACGAGTATAGTATGTGTTACTGGTTTTTCGGAAATCTCGTGTATTGTTTTGTTTGTTTTGATGAAAACAATTTTGTCTACGTTTAGATGACTTCTCATTCATCTTCGTCTGGACTTCAGTGCGTGGTTACAACGTATAATAAAATAAGTAAAATATAAAAAAATCCATTCATTCCCTGATTGTCTAAAACTGGAAAATTAGAAAAAAATATTTTAAAATTCACCTACATTATAATAAACGTCAAATTTGGTATGAAACTCTTAGTATGCGAGTCGAAATTGCAGATAATATAGTTAATTCTTTTAGTGTCAATTAGGAGTCCAAAGTCAATTTAAAGGTCGAATCGGAAAATTTTATATAATTTTGAGAACTTACGTTTTATTACAGATTTGGGAATAGAAACATGATTAGCAGCAGATTTATATCAACAGCAGTGCCAAAAACGTCAGCTTTCAATGTTAGTTGAATATAGTACAAATTGAATGTATCATTTTCCGATATATTAAAAGGAGAAAGAAAGAGCTGAACTAAAATCAAACAGAAAAGTTTTGAAATAAGTTGCTATTTTGTCAAGAACATCGAGAACTGATAGCTTTATTAAGGAAACATACTGGAATCTCCAAATTGCGTTCGAAGTTTTTAATTTATTGCCCACGAAAATTGACATAAATCAAAGTAGAACAGATAAAATTGCCTCGCAAACGATCTTTCTTTTTCGTCGATCCTCTTATCCAACGAGATCTACCGTACTGTACTTCGAAATAAAAAAAGGTTCGGGCTTCTTTACCTAAAAGCAATTTATTACAGGTTTAACAAATTTAGGGAAGTTAGAATTTGGGTAACAAGTTTTACTTTGAGACCTACTTGCTTTACTGCTTTTCTTGAAATTTCAGGGGAAAAATTTTAATCGTATTTTATTAAATTGTAGGAAGAGCGTTCAATTTAATTGGAAAACGGATTTAAAGCAAATCAAAGTTTGGATTTGTGTGGAGTCAAGCATAATAGATTAGCTTTAGCTCCTATAAATTTGTCGGTTGGAATTAGTGAAATAGAATATTAGCTGATTTGATATCCTCAGCTCAGTGAACGTGGAATTTGAGTTTCCGAAATTGAAGTATTATTCTGCGGAAATACTATCCTTCGAATTGTAAACTCTACATGCTTTGTACTAACTCAGATATTTCGAATTGCAATATTTGTGCTTTGATAAACAGGGATTGTAACTTTATGCCAGTCGATGTAATATTCTATTGGAAATTTTGTCATCATTAACTATTATTTCAACCAACCTATATGTGAGTAAAGTATGTGGCTCTTAATTTAATAAATTATTTACCAAAACATTACAATAGTGTGTACATTGTGATCCCTGGAATATTTATTTAGAAATTGACGCATATTTTGTTATATATAACTGATCTGTTATTAACTTAATATTCTTTAGCATATTTCACAAACCGGCAAATGAGTGTGAAGCAACCTATTTTTGTTTGCGGACATTTGCCTTTACTTTCTCGATTTGCTTAAAAATTGTTTATTTTAGATTGTTGAAAACTGTGTGGAATCACATCCGAATCTACCTTAATTTCTTACAATCGATAATATATGTTAAAAAAACTGACTGCATATAAATTGAAACGAAAACTGTTACACAAACCCAGTATGGTCAATAACCGTTTATGATGTATCTTGACATTTAATTTTAGAGATTTGTGTACAAAATTTATTTGATTTTTTTTTTGATTGCCGGTTTGTTACAGATATTCCACCAAGTAAATTCGGATATCACATAATTTTCTAAATCGAAAAAACAATTAGTAAGAGACAGCAAAGTGTTGATTTTTCTGGAACAACCCAATGAATTTAATTATTTTAAATTGTATCTTATCAAAATTTATTCCGAGATAATATGTCTCGTAACATAAACAAAAATATGAGCAAAAACGGTAAACGTAAAAAAATATCTAATAAAACTACTCAATTGTATAAAAGTCATATGTTATATATGTTATTGATTATATAGGCTGTTTGTTGTATACAAGTGAGTTCATTTGAACTCGGTTCTTTCTTAAAAATGATTTAATTTTAACTTATAACATTTTATAGTCGATTCAGATTTGCAATTGGTCGATTGTTCTTGGAAATAATTGGCAAAAACCTAAATATGTGATTTCGTTTTTCGCAAACAGTTAGTTTGATAACTGCCAAAATGTCACATTACTTTTTAAGATGACGTGTATGACGTCTCAATTGTCGTTTGTTATCCCACAAACCTCCTCTACTGTCCTTTTTTTTAATGGCCGCCATATTGGATTTTTCAATGTCTGGAAAGAGCGTAACATTTTCAGTGATGAGATATGAGATAAGCGCAAAAAAAGAGTTTCATTGAAATATCATTCATAAAGTTAGATCTTAATTTTTCTAAGAGGGCTTATTATCTTATTTGTCGCAAAATAAAATTAATGAGTTGTAGCCAAACAAAAATAGTCCTACAAGTCGATTTCCTGAAAAGAAAAACTATATACAAGAGGTACCCAATTTAAAAACGCAAGTTTGATTAAATTACCAATAACCCCGCACCAAACATTACTTGGTGTGTGAATATCTCTCTGCCACTTCGATAGGTTATCAACAGCCCAGTGATGAGTATTTTGCTTATTAAAAATCGGAATTTGCATTATACTTCCCAGTATACCACTCCCAGAAGGGCATTTCTCTTGCGAAATTAGTTTTCTTAATTCCTTGAACTATTATGGGTTGTATGGAGGGCAGTTATTCTTTTATAACACTCTCTGGTGTCATTGATTTTGGCACACACATATGCGATTTGCAAATCTGTGCATTAATACTAGTTACCAAGCAGTTAAGGTACTTAATTAGATTTTATATGACCGGTTATTACTTATTAATTCTGACTTGTACACAAGTCGTTATTTACATTCATATTTTATTAAAAAAGCTTCTAAACGGATCGCAAAGGAATTGAATTTGTTCGACATAATGGCTATTCGCTCCTTAGAAACCGCTGCTCTGAAAAGACTTATAGTTGGGATATTAGACCTAGTTTTTAACATTTTCAACCAAGATATTTTTCGTCGTCGATGTTCTTCTTTCTAACACTTCCAAATCTTTGTCAAGCCTTTCCAAGACTTTTTGTGTTTGATAGTTAATACATCTAATAACATTTCGTGGTGTCAATATGGCTAGCGCTCTGGAATTGTTCTTGTAATTCTGTTCACCACAATCAGAATCTCCAGAACACCTAAAAGCTATGTCGAAAAACAATGATTCCAATGTTCTTGTGATTTTGATAATACTGTACAGAGGCATACAGAAATGGCAATATAAATATAAGACTAGCAGTCGAAAAGATAGATGTAATTATTTCAAGAGCTATATATATTTGTTTCAAAGAAGTACAAATTTCTAACTACTTACCAATTACCAAAAACGACCAACAATTTAGCTACTATCACACCAAACTTTCTAAACTTATTAAAGATGGGTTAGAAATATGTTCTGTAATCATATTATTATGCAATCGTAGTTCCTTACTGAAAAAAAACGATATCCATTTTTTTAATGGCAAATCCTATAAAACTCTAAAACTGAAAGAACATTCGACAAACATAAAAAAGGATATAAAAAGTCCTTCTCATAATTCACATTAATGTTATTTTTTCTGATGCCAGGCTAACGTAATTCCAAACATCCGCTCTTTTCCGTATAATTTGTTTTATATTTTTTTCATCATTTTCTGCGAAAATATATTTTGTGAAAATTAGGGAATGTTCGGAGAATTACACTCGTTTCGGAGCGTACATTCGTAAATCAGAACAGTGCAAGTTACATCAGTGGAAAACTGTAGAATTCAAAATCCTTTTTAAATGCCCGTTAACATGAAAAACACATTAGGTATATCAAAGTTTGCTTTTAATTTGCGTTTTTAAATTACAAGACTAGTAGGATTATGTATGGAATATGGCTCCTAGATAAATATTTAGTGGTTTGATTGTGTGATAGAGATTGTAGTTGCTTTAAAACTGATTTGTTATTTCCGGTTGAGATGTTATTGGACGGGTCCGGGCTGGTAAGGTGTTTAATAGAATTCTGGATTTCATTGCGTGCGTTTAGACTGTAAGGCCTCTCTTACGAGTCTTGATTTCGGGTGTTCTATATTTGCCAGTACTCTGGTGTTCTCAAAGTCTATTCGGTGTGACGTCGTGGTGGCGTGTTCAGCAGTGGATGTTGTTTTTTCCTGCTTTCTTATAGCATTCTGGTGATCATCACGTCTAGCTAGAATTCTTCTGTTAGTTTGCCCCACATAGGTTTTATGACAGTCTGCACATGGAATCTCGTACACCCCCTGTTGTTCTAAAGGGATCCTCGTCTTCAGAGTCTTCAACACCGTGCTTATTTTTCTGTCTGTATTGAAAATAGTATCGATATTGTGTACCCCTAGAATTCTTGCAATACTGTCCGTGGTACCCTTGACATACGGTAAATAAGCCTTGGATATTGGTGTCTCATGCTCCTCGTCTGTTCGTCTCGGTTTTGACTTTAGGGCTCTTTGAATATTTCGGTCTGTAAATCCGTTTTATCTCAGAGCGGTTTTTAAACTGTCCATTTCCTGTTTGATGTTGTCCTGGTCAGCTAGTCTTTGTGATCTGGTTACTAAAGTTTTGACGACGGCTTGTAGTTGGGCTGGGTGGTGATGAGAATTAGCATGAAGGTATCTGTTGGTGCGAGTTGCTTTCCTATATACTGTATGGCCAAGGGTTCCATCTTTCTTTCTATTTATTCAACCTCCATGGTAAATTTTATGTTGTGATGGATGCCATTAAGGTGGTCTAAAAATGTGTTGAGGTGTTCCCTCCCATGAGGCCAAATCACAAAAGTATCATCCACATATCGCAACTATAAACTGGGTTTAACAGTTGTTGTTGTTAGTGCCAACTCCTCAACGTTCTCCATAAAAAGGTTCGCTATAACTGGTGAGAGAGGCGATCCCATTGGAGCTCCTTCCACTTGTTCATATCGTTGATTCTCGTAAACAAAATAGCTGTTCATCAGGCAGTGCCTTGTTATGTCTACAAGGTGTTGAGGTGGTTTGTATTTTTCTATTATGATATCCAAGGCTTCGTCGATAGGGATGTTGTTGAAAAGGGACACTACGTCAAAACTGACCAGAAGACACTCAGGTTGTAAAACCGTTTTTCTAAGTATTTCGATGAAATGTGTCGAATTTTTGACATATGAGTCTGCCCCCTCTGCAAACGGTTGAAGTTGTTGGGCTAGGTATTTGGCTAGCTGTTGTGTTGGGGATCCAATTGAACTTACTATTGGCCTCAAAGGTGCACCTTCTTTATGTACTTTTGGCAACCCATAGAATTTCGGACATCTCGATGACTTTTCACGCGGAATGAGTTGCAGCTAGAGATTTTTGTCGATCCTACTTGCTTGGATTTTGGCCTTAGTTGTTTTCTCCAGATAAGTTGTTGGGTCGGTAGTAATTTGTTTATATGCTGGATCTTGTAACAATGTTTGAATTTTGTTTGAATAATCCGCTGTATCTAAAATTACAGTCGCATTTCCTTTATCCGCAGGTAGAATGACAATGTCCTTGTTGAGGCGAAGTTGTTTCAAGGCCTCATTTTCTTCTATAGATAGGTTCCTTTTGGGTGGTTTAGACTTTCTTAGAACATGTTACACATCTTGTCTAATTATTTCAGCGGTGTTCGCATCTAATTTTGAAACTGCTGTTTCCACGCATAATTCTCGTAGCCTTCTGCTTTCGCTTCTAGTTACTTGAATACTGATATTTTTAGGAGCGCGCACGGTGTTATATAGTCGCGGCTTGGCGCCTATTGGTTGGCACCGTGAACGGATGCGTGTGATTGGCCCTGGGCGCTCAGTGGGAGCGCCTCCCGCCTGCTGATTAGTTATTTCCGGTTGAGTTGTTATTGGACTCCGGGCCGGTACGGTGTTTAATAGAATTTTCCAACAATTCTATAAATTCTGGATTTCAGTGCGTGCGTTTAGACTGTGAGGCCTCTTCGCAACAACAGGCAAAATTTAACAAATTGAAGCTCCGACAGAAGCCCAAAAACAATTTTTTTTCTCGGAAAATAACGGTCACAGTCTAACCTCAAGGCAATTGGAAACGAATAGAAAGAAAGTCTAAACCACCCAAAAGGAACCTATCTATAGAAGAAAATGAGGCCTTGAAACAACTTCGCCTCAACAAGGACATTGTCATTCTACCTGCGGATAAAGGAAATGCGCCTGTAATTTTAGATACAGCAAATTATTCAAACAAAATTCAAACATAGCTACAAGATCCAGCATATAAACAAATTACTACCGACCCAACAACTTATCTGGAGAAAACAACTAAGGCCAAAATCCAAGCAAGTAGGATCGACAAAAATCTCTAGCTGCAACTCATTCCGCGTGAAAAGTCATCGAGATGTCCGAAATTCTATGGGTTGCCAAAAGTACATAAAGAAGGTGCACCTTTGAGGCCAATAGTAAGTTCAATTGGATCCCCAACGCAACAGCTAGCCAAATACCTAGCCCAACAACTTCAACCGTTTGCAGAGAAGGCAGACTCATATGTCAAAAATTCGACACATTTCATCGAAATACTTAGAAAAACGGTTTTACAACCTGAGTGTCTTCTGGTCAGTTTTGACGTAGTGTCCCTTTTCACCAACATCCCTATCGACGAAGCCTTGGATATCATATTAGAAAAATACAAACCACCTCAACACCTTGTAGACTTAACAAGGCACTGCCTGATGAACACCTATTTTGTTTACGAGAACCAACGATACAAACAAGTGGAAGGAGCTCCAATGGGATCGCCACTCCCACCAGTTATAGCGAACCTTTTTATGGAGAACTTTGAGAAGTTGGCACTAAGAACAACAACTCTTAAACCCAGTTTGTGGTTGCGATATGTGGATGATACATTTGTGATTTGGCCTCATGGGAGGGAACTCCTCAATACTTTTTTAGATCACCTTAATGGCATCCATCACAAACTAAAATTTACCATGGAGGTTGAAGCGAACAATCAATTGCCATTCCTTGATGTTCTCATAAATAGGAAGCAAGATGGAACCCTTGGCCATACAGTATATAGGAAAGCAACTCACACCAACAGATACCTATATGCTAATTCTCATCACCACCCAGCCCAACTACAAGCCGTCGTCAAGACTTTAGTAACCAGATCACAAAGGCTAGCTGACCAGGATAACATCAAACAGGAAATGGACAGTTTAAAAACAGCTCTGAGACAAAACGGATTTACAGACCGAAATATACAAAGAGCCCTAAAGTCAAAACCGAGACAAACAGACGAGGAGCATGAGACACCAATAACCAAGGCTTATTTACCGTATGTCAAGGGGACCACGGACAGTATTGCAAGAATTCAACGGAGACACAATATCGATACTATTTTCAATACAGACAGAAAAATAAGCACGGTGTTGAGGGCTCCGAAGACGAGGATCCCTTTAGAACAACAGGGAGTGTACGAGATTCCATGTGGAGACTGTCATAAAACCTATGTGGGGCAAACTAACAGAAGAATTCAAGCTAGACGTGATGAACACCAGAATGCTATAAGAAAGCAGGAAAAAACAACATCCATTGCTGAACACGCCACCACGACGTCACACCGAATAGACTTTGAGAACACCAGAGTACTGGCAAATATAGAACACCCGAAATCAAGACTCGTAAGAGAGGCAATTGAAATAGCGAAGAGGCCTCACAGTCTAAACGCACGCAATGAAATCTAGAACCTATCGAATTGTTGGAAAATTTTATTAAACACCGTAACGGCCCGGACTCGTCCAATAACAACTCAACCGGAAATAACAAATCAGCAGGCGGGAGGCGCTCCCACTGAGCGCCCAGGGCCAATCACACGCAGCTGTTCACGGTGCCAACCAATAGGCGCCGAGCCGCGACTATATAACAGCGCGCTCGCTTCAGAAAATCTTAGTATTCGAGTAACTAGAAGCGAAAGCAGAAGGCTACGAGAATTATGCGAACCGACCTGAAGAGGGCAGATGTGACTCTGCCGAAACGTTGTCATTTTACCATCGATCCCGGCAGGGATCAGTTATCAACTACGCGGATGAATTCCCGGAAACCACTTAAAACATTTAGTGCCCGCGAAAACTTAAAAACAAATATATATATATATATATATATATATATATATATGTTGGTTTTGATACTTTCACGAGTATGGTATGTGTTTCTGGTTTATTATCATGTTTGTTTTGATAAAAACCATTTTGTCTACTTTTCGATGTCTTCTCATTCATCTTCGTCTGGACTGCACTGCTTGGTTATCTTGCACAAACTAACCGTTCCTGCGCCGTGCGTCCGCTTTCGATTCATCCCGGTTATAAACGGGACAATGCGTAACGTCTCCCACTCACTTGGGGAACCGCACTAACAGACCTCTATATTAGCATTAAAATGAAATCTCCAGAAAAAGAACAAATAAAGCGAATACTCTTCCGAGACCAAACAATAGCGCAATGACGAGTGGACCCATGTCCAGTCAAAGGGCAAGAGCTCTGATTGGCCAGAGCGAACAAGACCACGACCCCCGTTCGATAGCATAAAAGCCGAGACGCAAAGTAGCAGCAGATCAATTTGTCCTACGAGTGAGTGACAACATCAGTAATCCCAAAGGAGATGAATGAGATCTCATTGAAACGTCAAAGTCTTTTCTAAGAAATTCCCGAAAACAGTACATATATATATATATATATATATATATATATATATATATATATATATATATATATATATATATATATATATATATATATATATATATATATATATATATATATATATATATATATATATATATATATATATATATATAGGGTGTAAATGTAAATGTATAAGTGCAAGTAATTTGAAGAGGTCCATGAACATATTTCCGCAAACGCTTCATTACCGATGTACAAGGTGTTGAAATCTTCAGATTTTTTCAGTTTTTTTCTTCTGGCTACTAAAGAAACCGTCATAAAAATCTACAGGGTGTTACTTTTTTTGCACCTACAACTATGCAGTATACCCCTGACAATTCGCAAGAATTTTTTTTTGTATTTATTTTGTTTTTTTTTCGTATCTGCCACTGTCTGGCACTGTTTTTGTTTAAAAAAATATTAATTTCATGTCTACCTTAAGAGATCAAGTTAAGTGCTCAAAATGACCACCTTCAGCCATTAAACACAAGTCTGGACGTTGACGTATTCCATTGAAAATCCCCGGAGAATCTTAACTAACTCTACAAGAAACAATAATGTGGTTTCATAAGACTTCTATGCCTTGAACAGGAGTTTAAGTGCCTCCAAGTTGATAAGTCTTTCTGATTTAAATCAGATGAACAAGCTTGCCAATTGAGGTCCACCTCAACATATCCAGCAATCTGGACCTGTTTCGTTTTAATATTGACGTGGTGTCATACTAAAATGTACAGAAGTGCCATCGTGCATTAACCAGATTCCCGCTCTGACACCTAAAGGAATCGGATCAAGTAGAACTGCCAGCTCTTTCCTTAGAAACTGAGTGTGTGTATCCATATTTAAGATAGGTGGAAGGAAATGTGGACCAATTAGGTTATCTCCAATAGTTCCAATCCACACGTCTAAAGAAGTAGATAGAAGTAGATAGAAGTAATTTTCAATCCAGTGACCTGCCTTCTCTCAGTTAATACTGCGAGAGAGTTTTTACTACACTTTGATTTACGATTATTTACCTCATCTGTTTTACAAAAGCAGAGAAAACCGCATAAAATTTCCATTAGAAATTGATCATTTTTTTTACACAAAAACTCATACAGCAAAATTAGCGGTGTTTATTTATGGTGCGACTCCACGGTAACATTGCACTGGCTAAATACTCAACTTTACCGTCTTAAAACCGTTGTCTCCAATCGTGTTGCTGAGATTCAAAGACTAACTACCTTATGTTAATGGCGTGATGTTTACTCTCAAGATAATCCTACTGATCTTATCCTACTTCCTTCTGAATTTGTTCAAAGCAACATTTGGACAACTGGGCCATATTGCTTATCAAAAAATGAGGATTTCTGACCCGTGGGCAGTCTTGACACAATTGCGATATCTGAAATGAAACCCACAAGCCCTCCTCAAGTAAACTGTTTATCTGTCAAATTAAACACTTTTGATCTTCTAGAAAGATATAGTTCTTTGAATAAGTTGAAACTAATAATTTCCTTTATGAGCCGGCGCCTGTTTATTTTTAATATAAAACCCCAAGCTAAGACCTTACTCAAATTATTCACATCTCGCAATCCTCCAGTGTTTCAAAGAAAATCAATTGTTTGAAAGCCAATCAATGTGTTCCCATCAATAGCACGCTAAAACATTTAAGTGCTTTTGTTGACTGCAATAGCATTCTCAGAGTAGGTGGGAGATTCACACGTGCTTCCATTCCCGCGGAGTAACGACATCCCACCCTGCTACCTACTGAACAACACATACTGGGCGTATCATTCGCGAAGAAGATTTGCGCCTAATGTATGCTGGCAGACAGGCTACTCTCTATTAATTTCGTCAGGTTTATTCGCTTTAGATGATCATAACACTACCAGATTAAAACCTGGGTACCTTACCTGAATAAAGAATTAATCCTTCTCGTCCATTACTTCACACTGGAGTCGAGTACTGCGGGCCTTTTTTTATTAAAAAAAAAAACGATTACACAATCGTAATCAGGTAAAAGTGAATGTCGCAATTTATGTGTGTATAACCAGTAAGGCCGTACATTTAGTACCGGTAAGCGATTTTACTACCGAGCCCTTTATGGCAAGTGGCAAGTCTCATGCGACTCTTTTCTAGAAGAGGAATTTCGCTTGCTTTTTCTCAGATCATGCTACCAATTTTGTGGGAGGAAGTCGCGAGCTAAGGAATTTATTCGCATTATCGAGCCACCGAAATGTTTTAAACAAATATTTTAATACAAATAAAATTGCCTGGCATTTTATATCTTTGAGGTCTCCTCATTCTGGGAAAATTTGGGAAGCTGCTGTAAAATCCTTTAAACATTATCTGTTACGCTCTATTGGTAATACTTTGTTAGCGTTTGAGTCTTTTATTGCGATACTGAACACTCGCCCCATATGTCCTATGCCCACCGATCCAAATGATGTAGTCCCCTTTAACCCCTGGACACTTCCTAACTGATGGTCCACTAACAAGCTTTTCGCAGACTGACCTGAGTCGTTTATCTGCTTGGCAGCGTGCTCAAAAACGGAAACAGCACTTCTGGTCTCGATGGTATATAGAGTATTTGCATCACTTCATATGGTTCAAGAACATTCCAATCCACAAACTTACAAATGGGATCATTGGTGTTAATATTAGAAGACAATTTTTGGACGCATCATCGCCACTTATTCTGGTGAAGATTTTACTGTTCGTGTTGTTACATTGAAAACTAATACTGGCGAACACAAACGCAGCGCTAAAAATTTATATCCTTTACCTGCAGACTGATTATGACAAAATGCATTATTTTTGAATATATTGATATATATATATATATATATATATATATATATTTGTTCTATAAGTGTGTATACATAATAGGCTAATATGTATGTTAGGCGTAAATATCATGCATGTGTAAGATACAAAGTATCATATTTCGCTAACCAGTTTCCTGCTTCACTATTTAAACGTGGGAACGCATCGACTTGACCGTTATTTTGATTAGTCAGCTTTTTAATGTTATAAATCAGAGCGACGCGGTCTCACGGTCGTCATTTATCGTTAGTATACTTGTACCATTTAGTTAGTTCATTTTAATTTTCAGTTTAATGTTTTATTTAAAGTTTTAATTTTTGTATTTCAATAAATAATTTTTTTTAAAAACTCAAAAGTGATTTACAAGATATAAAATTGGCGCAGTCAGTAGGATTGTCCAACACAGCTAGAACACGTGTAAACTCACTAGTTGTGTCGATTTCCAAATACTTGTGGACAAGAAATTTCAGAACACGCAACATTACAGCTAACCAGTCCTCAGCTTCTCCAGAACAGTCTCATGCCTAGGGAATTAATAACGTATGTAGAAACATCTCGTTTTTGATTCAATTATTTATCAATTGAAACGATTTTTATATTTATTTTTACATTATTATTATCAGTTCTCTCGATTAAAATTTCCATATACTACTTATTCCTTTTAAGCTATTGAATAATTTTTGAAACCAATTTATTATTATTATTTTACCTCGCTTTATTTTGTTTTATATTCGCAATTTATTATCCTTTTAACCGATTTACTCATACATAATTTTGAATCTTGATAAATTTTTGTGTGACTTTACTTACTTCCATTTTTTCGCTTTATTTAATTTTTATTTTCGTAACACTTGAATATTTGAAATGGCAACTACAAGACAAGGTGCTGCAACTCCTACTGTAGAGCCATACAAAATATCCGAAATTTTCGCAATAATTCCGGAATATGACGGAAACCCTATATTCTTAAACACTTTCATTTCTTCATGCCAAACTGCGAATAGTATCAACGTATGACTATCAACAAGTGCTTTTAATATTGCACATCAAAAACAAACTTCGCGGCAGAGCAGCCGAACTAATAAATACTCGCAACCCGACTCAATTAACAGAAATTCAGACACTCTTAGAGAACCACTTTGGAGATCCTAGAGATCTCTCAGCTTTGATTCAAGATCTTCAAAGAATGAGACAATTAAATACCGAATCACCCATTACATTTTCAGCCAGACTAAAAACCCACCAAGCAAAAATGCTTGCTGCGGTTAACAAACAAAACTTGACTCAAAAAGAAAAACAGGCGCAAATCGACTTGATCGAATCCATGGCACTAAATAGCCTCCTAACAGGTTTAGAGCCAAAGATAGGACAACTAGTTCGTGCTAGCGATCCTAAAGACATTCTCGCCACCGTTTCACGCATAAAACGTGAACTCCAACTCCATCACTTAGAATCTCAAAAATTTTCAAATTTTAGAAACCAAGGTCCACCTGCTCGAAAGCCCAACCAGTTTCCAGTACAAAAACAATGTTTCTTCTGTAAAAGAATAGGGCATAGTGTTAACGAATGTTTCACGAAATCGAGATAAATGCAACAAAACCAAAGTTACGAACAAAACTTTTCGAACATACGTCCTAAACCATTTTCACAACAACCGGGCCAATTCCAGAATAGGCCACAATTCCAACCCAATACTCAAAATTTCCAGCAGAACAGAAACTTTCAACCACCTCCTCCTCCGACAAGTGCACAACCCCAAAGTTCAGGTCAATATAAACCCAATCAAAACTTTTTCCGGCAACAACGAACACATCACTTGAACAACTCTTATACTCGTAATTATGAGTACGACCAACCCAATACTAACTTATACGAAAGTCAATACCAAAATACTGATTTCGGAAGTTACGACCAAGACTATTCCGATTCGACACAAACCGATTACGACTATTACTCAAAAACAGATAACCCAGAATGTGACAACTATGTTGAAAATGAACACGAATTTTCCTCCGTAAATTTTCAGAACCTCCCTTTCCAAACGGAACCCCCGGAAATCACAGAACTTCAGACCCATATTCAAACGCTAAATCTAGACAGTTTTGACCCGAATTTGAACTTCCCCGAACAGAGCTTTCTATAAGACCTCTTCTGACCGTAAATTCTAAAAATCTATAGTACATCACAGATTCCTCTAACACATATAAACTCTTAATAGACACCGGTGCTGGTCTTTCTATTTTCAAACCAGACACTTGCACACGTTTCAGAGAAAGATTTCAGGAAAATGTGGTAATTCAGGGAATTACCAACCAGAAAATCCTTATAAATGAATCGACCCTCGTCCCTTTCAATATAAAAGACCCTCACAAGGTTTACATCTGCAACCTTGATATAGAATTCGACGGTTTGTTAGGCTCTGACTTTCTAGAGCACTACATTATTGACTTCGACATAAAACAATTAATAACCAACTTTAAGACACTTCCGCTGTATAAAGTGACAGACGATACAATCAATGCCACTGAATCTATACAATGTCCCTCTTCTTATACTTCCATTAATACAATTTCGATCGAAACCCGTACAGAACAAATTTTCAAACTTAGCTGCGAACTTAGAAACACCGAAGCCCTTCTAACAGGTATGGAAATTGAAAATGTTCACCTCCCTAATACTGTTGTTACAGTAGACAGCAAAGGCCAATTTCTAACCTCCATTCTAAATGCGAATGCCATCCCTAAAATAGTAAATTTTTCAAATCTAAAACTCGAACCGTTACAAAACTTTTCTGTGAATTCACTCTCACAAAATACTCCTTTGAACTATAACGAACCCGGCAGACAAGAAGAATTCGTTAAACAACTCCGACTAGAACATTTAAACGACGAAGAGTCAGACTTAATCTTACAATTGTGCCTTGACTTTTCAGACATATTCTACCTCGAAGGCGATCACTTATCACTCACAAACGAAATCAAACATAGTATTGATACCAACAACGCGAAACCCGTTTATACAAAATCATACCGTTATCCCCAAATACACAAACAAGAAGTCCCAGGTAGCAAAAATGCTCGATGAAGGCATTATACGACCCTCTAATTCGCCTTGGTCCTCTCCCGTTTGGGTGGTGCCAAAGAAATTAGACGCCTCTGGAAAACAGAAGTGGCGTGTTGTAGTAGACTACCGCAAACTTAACTAACTTACAATCAATGACAAGTACGCTCTACCGAACATCTCAGACCTATTAGACCAACTAGGCAAATGCCAGTACTTTACAACTCTTGACCTCGCCTCCGGTTTCCATCAAATAGAAAAGACATGGCAAAAACTGCATTTACCGTTGAGAACGGACTTTTTGAATTTGTCCGCATGCACTTCGGGTTAAAGAATGCTCCGTCTACCTTTCAAAGGGTGATGGATAACATTCTCATGGGAATTCAGAATGAAAGATGTCTGGTTTACATGGATGACATAATCATTTACTCGCCGACAACACATGACCATCTATCACGACTGACAGACGTATTTAAAAGACTCAGAAAGGCTAACCCTAACACACAGCCTGACAAATGCGAATTTCTCCGCAAGGAGGTCGCTTACTTAGGACATCTTATAACTAAAGACGGTGTAAAACCCAATCCATCAAAAGTAGACTGTATTTTAAACTTTCCACAACCGAAGAACCCTAAAGACATAAAATCTTTCTTAGGGCTTGCTGGTTACTACCGTAGGTTCATTTCTAACTTTGCAAAGATCTCCAAACCACTAACAAAAGTATTACAAAAAGACCAACCATTCAATTTTAACGAAGAGTGTGTAAAATCCTTCAACGAACTAAAACGAACATTGACTTCCACCCCTATACTCATTTACCCAAATTTTGACGAACCGTTTAAACTGACTACAGACGCCAGCGCTTTTGCTATCGGCGCCGTATTATCTCAAGGGCCAATAGGTAAGGATTTACCGATTGGATACGCTTCTAGGACCCTTTGTAAATCCGAAAACCGGTACTCCACCATTGAGCGAAAGCTCTTAGCTATTGTCTGGGCGGTTAAGCATTTTCGTCCGATAATCTATGGCCGTAAGTTCCTACTACTAACCGAATATCGCCCGTTAACCTGGCTATTTTCCATAAAAGATCCCGGTAGTAGACTTGCCCGATGGAGACTCAAACTAGAACAATACGACTATGAAATTATTTACAAGCCTGGTAAAGTTAATAAGAACGCTGATGCTTTATCACGAATTAAAATCAACCATCTTGACGAATGTTCATCATTTCAGTCAAAATTGAAACTATCACCCTTCAAAGTCCTACCCCTAAACGACGAATCCGAAGACGACAGTCCTGAACCCGAACAAAATGAAATATCTCTTGAAACTATGTCCGAAGAATTTAAAACATTTATAGAACGTTATAAAACTACTTCTTTAATTGACTACGGCAAAATTGAATTCTCCAACTGTCAACTATTAGACAAAACAAATAAAAACATTTTAATGTTCCCCCAATCATCCAATCTTCAGGAATTTCATCACGACATTTTCGAAGAGTCGCTGACTTCGAAACCTTTAAAATTAATGTATTCGCCAGCAAAACCGTAAGCAGAAGACAATATTTCATAATCCCACTTCCAAATGATCCTGACATTGTAAATGAAGTTCTTTTTGCATCGATATACAAACATCAAGATACTTTATCTCCATCTAAAACATACTGTGTCGAAAACAATCTCGATCTCCCAATTTTAGAGATGCTTTCTTTCATTTTCACTGAAAAAGAAATCAAATGGAAAATTTGCCAAAACGTTACGAAAACCCCCGAAAAAGACGAAATACCGCTGATCCTTGAACGATATCATAACGGGAAAAATAACTTGCACCGCGGCATTAACGAAACCGTCCTCCGTATTAAAAAAATGTACACCTGGCCAAGTTTCACAACAGACATTGAAAATTTCGTTAAGAACTGCGAAATTTGTCAAAAAACTAAAGCGTGTCGCAAAAACCTAGACAATCCCCTCGTCATTACGGAAACGCCTAAAACACCATTCGAGCGAATTAATATTGACATACTAGAAATACCTAACAGGAACTATATCTTATCTGTAAGAGACGAACTGACAAAATACTCGCAAGCTTATGCTTTGGCAGACAAATCAGCCAAATCAGTTGTCAGTACTGTGATGTTATACTTCCAACATTTTGGTACGCCATTGCGTATCCATTGTGACTATGGTAGGGAATTTGACAACGCCATATTCAAAGAATTGTGTAAACTGTACGACATCAAACTAACTTATTCAAGCGTAGGACATCCGCAAACAAATGGCTCTATAGAAATATACATTGTTAGAAATGATTCGAATCCATAAAGCGGAAAATCCAGATGAACATCCCCTAAATGTACTCCCGTATGCGGTTATTGCTTACAATAACTCGACAAACAAAACCCATGGCTTTTCGCCTTACGAACTAGTGTTTGGACATACGTCCAGCAGACCACCTGAAACCACTTACAACCATAAGGAACTGATTAGTAAATATATACGAAACTTGAACAATCGGATTTCCTATTACTACAAAGTAGCCCGCGAAAAAACTGACTTACAAAAACAAAAGGCTAAAGAACGTTATGATAAACACGTTTCGGACAAACTTCCCGAATTTAAAATTGGTGACAAAGTTTACGTCAAGGAATCCCAAATTAAAGACAAACTTCATAATCAATTCAACGGTCCATTCCAAATTTTAGACATTCACAATAATTCAGCCACACTCTTAAATCTCAATACAAACCAACGAACGAAAGTTAACTTCGACAAAATGAAACTCTATTCTGAAAATTAACTTTCTTTTCAGGTTACTACTGCTGTTCGGAGCAGTCTCATAGTTCAACATCAAACCAATAAACAACACTCTTGGTATTTACTATCACGACGAAACTAGAATAGTCATCTCCAACTATAAATGGACATTACTAGTTAATCGTAACTTGACAATACTTAAATAAATCTTTGAAAACAACAACAGAAACCTCAAAACATTAGAAAACACTGTCGATCCCATCCCAGGTTTCAAATTTCATGACACAAGTGCATTCCGAATTGATGTACAAACTCACATAAGTCTCTTATCCCAAATTTCAGATTCAATTAAAACTAAATTTTCAGAAATATTCATGGACACTAAAAGATCCAAACGAGGATTAATTAACGATGTAGGAAATATCTTTAAAGCCATCACTGGAAACCTTGATGCAACCGATGGCGCATTCTTCATAGATATAATCAATAAACTTAACCAGGGACAATTACAAGTAGAGAATCTCCTAAAAAATTAAATAAGCGTAACTACTTCTATTATCAAAACTTTCAATGAAACCGTGCAGAAACTCCAAATTGACGAAGCAAACTTTAACGAAAACGAAAATATTGACGCAATCAATTAGGCAATACATACTCTAAACGACAAAATAGCCCTTATCCAAGCAACACAGTCATTTTTGGGAATATGCGAAAAGCTAATGGCAAGCTATTTATTTCTTGAGGATAACCTCAATGATATTTTAAATTCCATAACATTTGCTCGCTTAAAAATAATTCATTCTTCAATAATCACACCTGATCATTTGATAAAGTCACTACAGGAAATTTCGCAAAATATGTCAGAAACAATCTACCGTTACCTGTCAGATATTCAAGTGTCGCCCAATATTTGGAAGTAATCGAATTAGAAGCGTTTCAAACTAATTCAGATTTAGTCTTTATTTTGAAAATTCATGTTGTAGAGCAACAACTCTACACCGCCTACCACTTATATCCTATCCCAATTTTAGATGATAGAACTGGTTTTCATCATATTCTTTCATTCACACAAAAATATATTGCGCGAAATGATGATTCTCTTATGTACATACCGATCAAGAACTTGAGTGCGTGCAAACAGCTGACTCCACTCCGAAAACTGTGCTCCGATTTATACGCGTATCCCATAGACTCATATACACCCTGTGAGGCGCAGCTCCTGAAAAACATTCGTAGTGTCCCCGAAACTTGTAAAAGTGCCATCGTTTTCAGTGAAGGGTACAATGTTCAAAAACTTGAAACAAATGCGTGGATTGTGATCATATCGGAACCCTTACATGTGACGGTTAATTGTCCAGGAATTGACGCCAAAACTTTAGTGCTAACGAACAATTCTATCATTCGGTTACAAACGGAATGTAGTGCTTTTGTTGGGATTACAAAAATCCAATCCGAACCAAAAAAATTCATGAACATTTCAGACAATTCTCATCCAGTTTTAATTCCATTCAATTGCTGCAATTCTCATCCTGAGAGACTTACAATCCCGAATCTTAAACCCCTTAAACTGGACGATTTAAACATGGAAGAACTATCCATAGCCAACCACAAGTTGGACCAGTATTCAAGGGATCTTGACGATCTCATCAATCAACCCTTTGGTAATAAAAACATTTCCTGGTTCACATATGCTACAATAATTATCAATGTAACAATTGTTATTGTATACAGCTCATTGAAATTCATAAGGCACGTTAAGAGACCTCCGAAAAACGACAACTCTAATCCAGAGAGTCTGAGACCCTTGGCAAAACTGTTCTCCAGGCTCATACCAAAACTGAGGCCCCACATCGGGGAGGAACCAGAACATCCAGACCTATAGAAGTGAGAACTTTTATTGATATGTTTCTATGGACTAATTTCACTTTCTGTGTTTAATATATTTTTTTGTATTTTTATGTAACCTATTTAATCTTAATCATTATGTTCAGTTTACTTTTATTTCCATAATTGTATTTTTTTGCTTATCTAGATAGTCCAGTAAATTCCAAAAGTTGATGTTACAGCATCAACTTTTCTTGGTAAAGGGGAGCTGTTAGGCGTGAATATAATGCATGTGTAAGATGCAAAGTATCATATTTCGCTGACCAGTTTCCTGCGTCACTATGTAAACGTGGGAACGCATCGACTTGACCGTTCTTTTGATTAGTCAGCTTTTTAATGTATAAATCAGAGCGACGCGGTCCCACGGTCGTCATTTATCGTTAGTATACTTGTACCATTTAGTTAGTTCATTTTAATGTTTTATTTAAAGTTTTAATCTTTGTATTTCAATAAATAATAGATTTACAAGATATAAAATGTATATATTTTAATTTAATTTTTAAAAAATATATGTAAATCTTTATTCATAATTAAAATAATTACCGACGAACAACCGCTGCGGACGGGTCCGATTTTCTCAGACTTTAATATTACAAATATATAATTATGTAATCCGATAACCGGCTTATTTTTATATTTTATTTTCTATTTTACTTCTATTGACACTAATAACAAATCCTTATTGCTACTATTGTTAATACTATTGTATACATTTAAAGATAAATATTATATTTAATTCCTAATCTTGGGATATGGCAATCTCCGACGTTCCCGGGCTTAGATGACCAGATGTTCGATTACCGTAAAAATTACCCGTCCCCAAATCAACCCAATTGCGAAGTCCAGAGTCATCAGAAATCCAGCCAGTTAACAACAACATCCAGCTAAGAAGGGGTGAAGCAGACGTAGGGCTGCAGATAGGGGACAACAGAATCCGGCATAGGGTCATAGTAGCGGAGATTGAGGTAGATTTTATACTGGGTATTAACCTAATCAGCCAACAGAGTTCACGTTCGACCCGAGATATGATGTTATTCGATTCCTAAATGAGGAATTGTATTGAAACGGTCCGTCAACAGCTCAGCGACTTCCATAAAAATTGTAGCGAAATACTTAACCAGAATTCCAGTTCGAACGGAGCAAATTATTCGTGTGCAGCTAAAAAAAATCCTGGGTGTTGCATTGGAATAGTGGGGCCCGTACATTTAGCTTATGACTATTTAGTTGGACGGGATATTCTTAAACCGGGCGAAACATATCAATTAGTGTCCTGAATATGTTCAATAACGATATCCGAATTGTCTGGTCGCAAAGGATTACTTCAGCCAATAACAGAAGGCATTTGCTATGCTTAATCAAGGGGCAACAGCGGTGGCGACGGTGCTAGTAGAACAGCTATTCAGCAGGTTTGGTATCCCGTTGGAACTACATTCAGACGAAGGGCGTAACTTTGAATCCAATGTATTTCAAACCAGAAAGTCTGTACGATATTAAGGATCAAGAAAACAATAACCACACCTTTGTGTCCACAGTCAGACTAGAAAGATTCAACAGGACCTTGGAACAATCTCTATCCAAGGTCGTCAATAACAACAAGCGTGATTGCGATACCATTTTCCCCTACTCCTGATGGCCTTTCGCTTAACCGTACATAACGGCACACGACTGACTCCAGCCAGGGTAATATTTGGATAAGTGCTGAGAATACCTTGTTATTTGGCCTTTGGCTCATCACAAGAACTGTCCCAGGAAGTCAACAATTATGCCGAACAATTCTGGTAGAACATGTTGGCAATATACGGACTAGCCCGAGCACAAGATCTAGCTATACAACCCTCAGAGGAGCAATGGCAAATTTCCAAAGCCTAGGATTGTACATACGAGGTGGGCAAGAGGATCAATGAGGTTGTCTATCGTATTCGCAGGAATCCAAAAACTAAGAGCAGTGTTATAAAATTCAACTAACACCCTCAAAAATTAAGAAGTTTGAAATGGAAGCAATGTGTAGCACACCAGCTGATATTATTAAACATTGTGTTTTGTAAATAAGTTTATTCTTTTAAAAATAAAGACGTTTAAAGTTAGTGTGCATATTTGTGACATTAAATTGAGTTTATTGCAATATGTTCGTATTGAAATAGACTAAAGACTAAAACAATAAAAACAAATTATATAAAACATGATAAAACCAGTATGATTATATTTCCCAAATACCTAATGAGATGAGTTGAATATTGTTAAACTAAATAGATTTATCATAGGTGGTTTGTTTTTAATGTATTGGCAATTCTGATTAATAGATAATTTTATTAATCTCATTTCATGTAATAAAAATTACAACAATACAATACAAATAACTAAAATTGGTTCGTTGGTATTTCAGAGTAATTTGGATAATATTATAACCTGCCCCATTTGGGTAAATATTATCAAAGTGAACGGGAGTACCGGTAAAAAGTATAAATATTCACATTTTGATAAAAATACCGTTGAATTCCTGGAATATAAACAATATGGATGAACACTACACTTATTCAATATGTACATTCTTTTGTGAAGTTTTCTTTTTTCAATAATACAGCATAATATCTCTTTCGATCAAATAAATTCAAATTAAAACAGGTAACAATAGGCCATCTGTGAAACCTTCAGGCAGAAATCATTCCGAATTTGTAGCACTATATATACTCCTAATACTAGTTATAAACACATTTAACTTACTTATTTTTGCGGGAAAACTCCGGAGCATTTAGGGTAAATTGCCACGGTTTGTGATCCATACAAAAAGCCACAAAAACTGCTTACTTTTTCGCATTTTCACTATATTATTAATAGATTTCAGACTGACATTACATGAATCTTCTACTAGCTAACGATTAGAAACAGTCTATCCCAGGTGTAAAATCTTACCTTTGAATTTACCTATTTTTGGTGTATAGTGGATATAGTAGATCGCCCTTGGAAAACGAAACTGTTAAACCAAACTAAAACTAAAAAGTATCAATCGATCCATATATAGTATCGTTCGTCCGCTCTAGCTTAGAGATATCGATACGGTGATAAATTCATTTTCTAAGTGTTAAATGGATGGCGATACATAAAAAACTTACAAACCTCTTACTTATAGGGCGCTAATTATCATTGAGTATAACAAAATAACGCTTTTGGGTTTAAAAATCCATATTCCAGTTAATTTATTAGACTAAGCGAAAATATTTAGGGAGACGTCTATTTATAAAAATTTATACATTAATACTTGTTGAAAAATTATAGCACAAATAATTTAGAGAACAATATTATAAAGTCAACCTACTAACCTTTTTTCCCAGTGTGAATGTACCAAATTTGTAAATTTACTCAAAGCAGAAAGTTCTGTGTGTCTCAGGTTTCCGTATAATTTGTTCTTAGAACTAGCAACAGATAGTAGTATATCATGTGTCCCAGATAAAAGCAACCACATAAGAATTTCCTAAACGGCAAGAGATATAGGGTGGTTTAAATGAGAAAAAAGTTGCCATGTTTCAAGCCCAATCAGAAGTTGTTTCGAAATTAAAAATTTTTACAGGAGTTTTCAAAATATCCAAAAAAAAAAAATAAATGTGGTATTTGGCAAACATATTCGTCATCTTGTGAAGAAATTGTATAAAATTTTGTAGTTTTGTGTCAGCGGCCATGGCCAATCGACTGACCTTAATTAATTCCTTTTAGGCCTTCTAGATTTTTGCAACCATAGTCATCTTTGTTATTTCTTATGGCCGCCACATTGGATTTATATGTCAATGAATAGCAACATACAAAGAGCTTTTCAACCATGTATAACAGGCCATCTTTGAATGACAAAAAATGTAAATTATACTTACTGACAAAGAAATTACAATACCCAGATGGAGATGTTTACATTTAATATTGTTTTTGATAGAACATAGATGGCTATTGTAATGAGCAAATGACTAAAATTTGGTGAATGTTTTTTCATGCAAACTTTTTTTAGTAATTAATATTGTAGTCGTTTTTTGCATTTGTCTAAATTTGCCAAAAAAAAACAAACTGTTTGGTGGTATCCACCAATGTAATGTTACAGTGCCAGCCTGCAGTGCGTGTAGGTCGAATGTATCTCCAGCTAAGTGGATTTAAAAGAGGTCGAGTTATTGGTTTAAGGGAGGCGGGTTTTTCATTTCGAGAAATCGATTACCGCACGAACAGATATCCAACGACTGCTATGAGATGTTGTCAAACGTGGTTTGATAAATAACTAAAATCGAAGAAGAGTAGGCAACGGATGTTGAATTAAGACTTATGGCCTTTAGAGACCGATTTTCGATACTCGAAATTTGGCTCATGTGTGATCTCGAGAACAAGGCCATCTTGTAAGTGTCCGAGTGGTTTACCGTAGTAGAAGGTCTTTTCGACTTCAACATTATCGACTCCATCTTGTGCTACCTCTGACCGCTGAGCATCGACGGCAACTACTACAGTGGTGCAGAGAACGACAACATTGGAATGGAGTCAGCTCGTCTTCTCTAATGAACCTCGATCCTGCTTGGGTAGAAATGATAGCTGAAAAAACGACGGCCAGGAAAAAGACGTCAACCTCAGTTTAATGTTGAGCGACATGTACACGGAACAGTAGGCGTTATGGTATTAGGTGCTATTGCACATGAAAGTAGGTCGCCTTTAGTATTTGTTCTGAAACGGCTCGACCGATTTTAATAATTTTTTTCTATTAATTTGTTAGGTAAGAGAATAGGTAGCAAAGGAATATATCTTCCCGTGAATGATAATGGTGTCTGTATCCAGAAAAAAATTCTATGGTAAATATAAATTATAAAAAGTAATTTTGACAACTAATGTCAAAATTAATTATAGTTAACAATTTAACATATTAAGAGTCTGAGAAAATTAGGTTTCAATAAATGTTATTAATGAAATAACACATATGTGTTGTAAGTGAATCAATACTTGAAAAAAATAGATCGGTACGTTAAGCTGCCCAAGTCGTAACAAAAGAAAAAAAGAGCCATCAAAAGGTAAGAAGCAAAATTTTAAACTTTATTTAATAAATTCTTAAATATAAACTTAAAAGCAAAATCTACACAACATCTAATATATAAAAATCCCGTGTCACGGTGTTTGTGGTTGAACTCCTCCGAAACAGCTCGACAGATTTTCATGAAATTATTTATGTATACATATTTGATAGGTAGATGGTAAAGTATATTTCATTCATAATGACACTCTAATCACCTAGCGCTTAGAAGGTCATTATCCAGAAAAAATAATAATTTAATATCTAATCTGATCTGACACTGACGTGAAAATTGTTGTATATACTCCTCTCCCCAAACAAATAATAATGAGTATTATAATTAAAATATATATATTTAACTCATGGGGGACATGTGGGAAAATATTTTTTCAAAAATTTACTATTTTCCGGAACTTAAAGCAGTATAGTCATAAGCATTAAAAGGTTGATTCCTTTTTTTTAATAAAGTAATACGTGACACATCATTTCGTCAAAATGGAAATATTAAATGGATGAAAAAAGGGGTTACTATTGTTTTAGCAACAATTCAATATATCCTAAATAGAAACTAATACAGGTGTGAATCTTGATATACATACTGTTCTAAAATAAATAGAAGCGTGTTTTATCAATTTTTGAGAATTCAGTTATCCGATAGGGGACAAGCAGGGTATGTTTTAAGAAAAAATCACTATTTCTCGGGAACCGAAAATAATATAGACATAAGAATTATAATATTAATTGGGTAAATTAATAGAGATTTAATGTGACATTTTACGAAAATTCTATTATTGAATGGAAACGATTGGTGTCAGTAATTTTTAGGGAACAAAACAGATGCCGACGTGAAAGTTGGTATACATGCTCTTCTCCTGAAATGACTTGAACTGAATTTAATCACTTAGTGGATCATCACGTAGTCGGTAAATGGAATGTGGAGTATTTATTAATTACATGAGAGTTGATAAATTGATTCTGTTCTTTAAATATATAGAGACATTATTCGTCATTACTGTGGTCTGCAATATGTCCCCGTGAAATTTGAAAAAATTAGAAAATGTTCGAAATATTAAGTGATAGTTAAGATTTATAAAATAAAAATATATTCCAAAACATTAAAAAATAAATTATAAACCTCCAAACTTTAAGAATATTAAATACACCATACAGCACAACAATATAAAATTTGTCAAAATTATCCAATTTATTGTATTAAAAACCTAAAACAAAAATCTAAAAATATACAATGTACAAAACGCCAAAAATGCCAATACTAACAGATATAACTGGAAATGTAAAGGAGAGTCAATAAAATTAAAAACACCAAATATTTCTAAAATGTGAAAAAGAACACTAATATCAGAAATGTCAGAAATACGAGAAATGTCTGAAATGTCATAAATATCATAAACAGCAAAATTTAAAAAATGCTAAAAGTAGCAATGAAACGTGAAAAAACCTGAAATGAAAACTAGCTTATCGTATTAAATCCGAAAATATTGTATTTTTAGAAGCATTTGTTCCCATATAATTTTTGCTCTCGAATGGTAATGTTAAAATGGTTTTCACACAAAATCTAAAAATGTACGGGATGAGAACATTACCAAATTAAAAAATGTTCAAGATAAATATGTCAAATCAGTCTATTTGTCTAGCCTGCGCGAGGCTAGTATTTCTATAAGATAATGTTTTTTTTTTCAAATTTTAATCACTTACTCCTTACTATACCATGTGTGATTTACCAAAACAATATTAAATTTAAATATCTCCTTCTGGGTGATGCAATTTATTTGTTGGCAAGCATATTATAAAAACAGTTTTTCACTCAGTTGACTGTAAAACAAAACGCCGTAATTGTGTTTTCCTAAAACATCTCTAAAGTAAAGGAAACGGATTTCTTTAGATTGAGTAAAAAAAATAATTCCTTCGATCAAGGAAACCAAAATAGTCACAGCGAAGAGGTTTATATTTGTTTTGGAACACTACTCTCGTGTTTATTCTGTGTGCTTAAAGTTATAAATTCATATATTCTGGTTTTGTAGTGAAGTTTAATTGTATAAATGTATGTACTGTAGGTTTGAAATGAAAAATATATTGTTATTTTAGTAATCTCATTAAAGTCATAACAATTTTAATAAAATCTTTTAAAGCTTCACCTTCACGTTGGAGGAAGCTTTTTAATTTTTATAATTACATATCAATCTCAGATAATTTTCTTGAATACATCAGTTTGTATCATCATTTCAACTTGTACATTTTCTAATAATACATATGCTAAGATTTTAAATTTTCAGTGATAAAACTTCTGCAAATAACACTTGTCTCTCAGTACCATGGTATTATTTATTTTAATTTTATTTCGAGGTAACCAGAATATATGGTAACAGAGTTCAAATCTACAATGCTAAAAAATGAAGAATTCTTCTTGAAATTAATCATATTTAACAAAAACTCTTTCTGCGAATAAACATGTACGGGAAAAACCGTTTCCCCAAACGCACGATTGATGATAAGAATAGTACTCAAAATTCCAGTCTATTTGAAGAACAGGCACGGAAATTCAACGGATAGCAAGAGATATTTCTGGATGCTTGTGGAGGCATGATGGATATATACATAAGGTGACAACGCTCAGTAGTATTGAAGTGTAAATACAATATAACAAAAGTAGTTAGTGAAATTTCGGTGTGAATTTATGAGTGTTATAATCAACAATATTTAAGATTTCAGGACATTTTTCAAGTTTCCGTAATATCTCTGAATCTAGAATTTGAAATTTTATTCCTATATACGCAAGACAAATACATTGTTTCTGACCAAAAAACGGTCTCAATTATGCTTCTTACACAAGCACGACACATGCAATTCCATGTTTAGAAATTATTTAAAATTTGTCAATTTAACTGAACCTATCAAAATTACTTTGATGGGTTTAGATTTTATTCATTTCATTTTTTTAAGCATAATACAGAGGGTTTTCTGAACAGAATCAGTGTAATATATAAGTTATATTGTTACGGAGTTTGATTTAATGCTCTGACCGTAGTTATCAAACATTTTTGACGACAAAACCATTCAATAAAACTACTATTTGACGCTGCTCTAAAATAATGTATTTTTTTGTATATTCTTTAGTTATAATCATATCTACTTGACATTATCATTTTTATTTAATAGGAACAATGTAATTGTTCCCCGGTGGCATAGTGGGAAACTTCTTCAGCTCACAAAATTTTACAAAAATTGGTGTTGATCGAATCATAGCTCCGTCAAGGTTTTTTCAGTTAATACAAAATTGTGACACAATTTTGGGGGGTACAGTCGTCTCTGATTTAACTGGCAAGAGTCTGGGAAATCGACAGTTGCCCCTAACCAACTCGCAGTGAGGCAACGTGGTATGATATTCCCCATATCCCCTGTAAAATTCTAAAAATATTCTTAATCTTCTCAATCGTTCCAGACAATTCTTCCCACAAAAAGACCTTAAGCTCTTTATTTGTTCGTTCAACACCTTAAGTGTCTCTGACCAGCTTTTCAGCTTTCCTCATCATTAATACATTTCTTCCCACATTTAGTCATTCATTCAAGGGCTAATTTCTCAACCTCAAGTTTTGAGCTCTCGATAAAAGAAACTTCCAAAAGATATTTTTCTTCTCAGTCCTTCGAGCCAGTTCTTCAATTCAGTCCTATACGTATTTTTTCTGTTCTTCATTTCATTAAGTCAAAAAGACCATTTGTCCACCTATCTTCAATTCTCTTTAATACAGTCCTTCAGTCGTTCTCGCAGATCTTAAGCTTTTCTCCTTCTTCTTCTTTTCTTCTCAAGACCTAAAGTTATCCACAACTCTCTGCTATCTTTCAATTCCTCAGAGAGGTTACGCCGTGAAAAATTGTTTGAATATAACTGCATATGATGATTATGTAATTGTTCACTAACTGCTTGATGTTAGCGCTTTTGCATGTTGATTAAATAACTATTTAAAAAGATGAAATCATTTTAATTTGGTTGTTCTGTTGTTCGGGAATATCCACCTCAAAAGATATGTGCAAAGAATTTAGATATTGGATCAATTCTCCAAATATATCATTTTGAAATAGTTTGCCAACAAACTCACTAAGCGATGAAAAGCTTTCTGTTTCTCTCTTACAAACAGAAATATCCCAAAAATCTAATATTCTTTTGAAAACCCATATACCGTCAAAATGTTGGTAATTTCGCTGTAAGCTCGAATAGCATTGTTAAGTTTTACGTCGAGAAAACCTTGCCACTTTTATAACTGCAGTGGTACTTTATGTTTGCAGCCATTATCTTCATACCATATTAAAAACATTCGGGATATTAATAGACGAGATTAACTCAATTCACAATTTTTTCGCGTCATCAAGAACCAATATTACATTTGATGGCATTTGCTTAATGGCGAGTGCCATTCTATGCACGATACAATGACTACAATTAAATCCTTCTTCATGATACTGTTTCTGCTGTTTAGTCGGTCACTTCCTAAATTTTATCTCTACAAATGTCCATGCAATAATTTCAGTCGAAATGAATATTTATTTTAAAGTTATAGCAAAATTTCTATTATATTTTTGATACAGTTTTTATCTTAGTTGCAGCTCAAAATCTCTTTAAAACATTTTGTAAGTTCAATAAATATTGTAAATATTTCATTTGTAATTCATGCACACTATTAGCAACCTTTCTGAAGTCATTTTAAGTAATTTCTGAATGATGGACGAGGTAGATATTTCATGATTTTATTCATTTGTATGCAAGACATAATTATTGTTTCTGGTCGAGAAACTTTCCGGAATTCCGTTTACCCGCATGGAAAGAAGTAATAAACTTTGAAGTTTCCATATAGCCACTTTAGTATCCTATCAGATGTCGAAGCAGTTAAATGAGATTGCTAGTAATATTATGGAGTGAGTTGGTTAGGTCAAGTTTCAGTTCCGAATTATAAAACATTTTTTTTGATATTCCTGTGAAATCACGAACAGTGGTTATATTTCGAATATAACGCGAACCGAATATCGGCATTTGGAAGCTTCAGAGAAAACTAGCCCACAGGGACACAAAAAACTGCCTTGTTTCATATTGAATTTCTGCTTATATTTGTATTTACATTTATTGCAATGAGTTTGCTAAAGTATCTAGTATTAGAGTGCAACACAATATCAGCTTAATTAAGAAATCCTGCAAAACGGGACTATATTTTGACAAAGAACAGTGCGAAAGAAAATTAATTTATAATATGAGTTTAGTTCAAAAGATCCTGTGTCTTTTCGGGCTTAACTTAATGAAAGTTTACAACCGCGTCGGGCAGTTGTTTTCCGTTCGTTTATTCCCTGTTCTTTCCTAGTTGCCTGTTTTAAAGTATAGTTATTTAAGTATTTTGTATATTTAATTGTCTATCGTAACTTAAGAATTTTTTGAGATATGCATTCCAGAATGTAATTAAAGGACTTATTATACCAAACAGAGAATCATAATTTTGCCACAAAATTATATGATGGCTTCATCAAAGTGTATAGGTTTCAATGAAACAATGAATTATATGTAAAAGTATATGTGAGTAAGAACTAACTTATAACGTTATGCTCAAACTGAACCAAGACAAGAACAAGACGAACACACCAAGAAAATAAAAATTAACGAAAGTAATTGTATTGTTAGACAATGAAGAAATGGACACTCTCTAGAGAGGTAGATGTATCATGGTAACAGATATTGACAATTACGAATAGTCATGTGAATTCAACATTACTTACTTCTGACAAACCTTTTCGACAACATAACGACTCATTAAACAGATAAGTATACTGAAATATCCATTAACACATATTATACAGGAAAACCAGTTGACAAATCCATAGATCTGCTTTTTCTCAGTTAAGCCTGCAAGAAATTATTATTATATTTCCAAAAATGCGCCTACCCCAATTTAATTTTCATTTATTTACCGTATCTGTTCTTCAGAAATCGTTGAGAAGAGAGAAAATCCTTATAAACAATTAAAATAGATATTTACCTCCACAATAATTAGAAAATTACTTATTCTATATCGACCAAAATATAATCACCGAACAGTATCAAACCTAGCTAGAACTGAAAAGTTAAATCAAGAGACAGTAAGAATCAAATGGGATAGCAAGGTATAAATGAAGAGGAACACTAAGGAATTAAAAACATTTTAATGATTAAAAAAATAAAATTATTTGATTTCACAAATCCGGTACATTAATTAAAAACCTAATATAAGTAATACTGATTATTTTTTAATAATATAAAAAAACCATTAATGTCAATGTAGAATCTACTATAGAAATGTCTTGTAACGTCACTCAACATTTCAGGCGTAACTGATCTAATCGCAAGGGCGATTCGTTTTTTAGGTCTAAGTTGAGTGGTTTAGTTTTGTATACAGTCCTTTTTACATATCCCCACAAAAAATAGTCCAATGGCGTCAAATTAGGAGATCTTGCTGACCATTCTGTCGATCCGCGCCTCTCAATCCACCAAATTGGAACTGGTACTGCTGGACATTGATTTCGTAATGGGGCGGTGCTCCATCTTGCTGAAACCATATTGTATTAGCAGGATCTTGTGGATATACTGGATCAGGATATAGGTTTGTCAAAGTTGGCACGACATTATTTTGGAGCAGTTCTAAATATTTATCTCCATTCAAGTTGCCATCAATGAAAAAGGGACCTATGATATGATTTCCAACAATTCCCAAACCTTAACTTTTTCAGAATATTGCGTATATTTCTCTGTTATTCAGTGAGGATTCTGATTAGACCAATAATGGCAATTTTGACGATTAACATGACCGTGAAGTGTAAATGTGCTCTCATCAGAAAACAAAACATCTAATTGGATCACATTGTTATCTAACCTTACCATCATTTATTTACAGAAATATGTTCTCCTATCGAAATCTCCCATGAGCTCCTGACTCGACAACATTTGATTGGGATGCATTTTACTTTCCTTCAATACTCAAAAAATTGACGTGGGGTTAACGTTGAACAGTAGGGCTCCTTTTCGACCAGAATTATGTGGGTTTTCTTGAAACTCAAGCATAATATGCAATTTCGTTCGCGAAACTGCTTTTCTATTTCCTTGGGATACAGGCGGCAAATTTAGAAAAAAATTTCGTGAAATTCAAACGACAATAGCACTGACACTGATTACCACTATTATGCAGGCAGACAACAAGATGCTAAGGCTATGAGTTTAGACGAATATAAACATTTTTTTTCAAATCAGTAAAAGGAACGCCGGAATAGTTTTGCTTACTATCTCAATATCAAGAGCTTAATGAGAATTAAGTTTTGAGTGTAATGTATCGAATTTGTGAAATAAAATAATTTTCTTTTTTTAATGTTAGTTTTTGTAATATTAAGTGAAAACACTTAATATTACCAAAATAGCTGGAGATATGTGTAGGCTATTGTACATGAATTATGTCTAGAACTATCTGGAGAATCCAAAAATAAATAATATACACCGGCTTGCATTTAAATTAAGAAAGTTGGTATTGAGCACTGTCAAATTATACACCCTATATAATTTTTTTTTGCTGAGAAAATGCACATTTAAAAATACAAATCGATGTGTCCAAGCGTTTTTTCCAACACGCCCTCCTTTGTTCTTTATCGAATTCATTCCATTTGCCTGTTCCACACTATATGTATCAAACAGAATCAACTGTATCATCTCAAAAAACTACAAATTTGGAAAATTTTATCATTTAGTGGTAAAACTTTTACAAATACCCCTTTGCACACGATTTTAGCAATGGTCAACAGTTATACTAAGGAAACACCCAGATGTTTATGCAATTCAAAATAAATGAACTGAACTGCAGGTAAATTTTAAGTAATAACTCTTCTTGAAGTAGATTTTAAAGAAGCAGAATCCTTACTCTGTATACGAGACGCTTGCTGAAATAAGACTGTATAGACTCTACCTCAAGGGCACGTGGAGTTGTAATTTCGTAACAATTTTGCAATGTGGAAATGAGACTAATTTTCCATGCCGAGAACTTCCTTATTTATATAGCACATAAGCCCCATTTTTTCCGAGATTTTATTATTTGAAACTTGTCCGATATTATAAACTGTTCATACGATAATGACCTAAAAATAGATGAGAACTTATGTAAGCTACAAATGTTCCTCTAACTTTATAAATTAACAAAATTCTACATAAAAAAAGTTTTGCAACCCAACCTCAGATTTAAAAAGTTTTTTATGAAAAATAAACATGTTTGTATTCGATAAATGTTAACTCTACCAAAAGCTGCTTTCAGTTGATTAAAGAACCATCTCAATTTAAACTAGTTGCGAACTGAGAAACACTTAGCTTAACCAAAATGATCTTAAACCGAAAGCTGAATTATCGAAAGCGATTTTATACACTTTTATCCCTTTATTGGGCTGGCAATTCATTATCTACGTGTGCAGCGTGCTGACACTTATTGTGAATAATGTCTGATTATTTATCACTATAACGCTCGCGGTAAATTTTATGGCGAAAGGGAATTTCCTGAGGTTGTTCGAGGTCAAATAGGAACCATCAATAAAGACGTAAACGAGTTTCGACTTACAATATAATTTATATACTGCCAAATAAAGAGAATATGAGCACTCCGGAGATTTCCAGTTCATATCTTACATAGAAAATATTTATGTCATTACTTTAAGTCATCAATGCAGCTATAATGAGAGTTCTCAGTTGCAATACTTTTATATTATTCCTGAATTTTATGTAAATGTGGAATAAATACTTAGTTCAGGGGTAAAGTAACAAACTGATGAGTCTATATAATAATTTATACTAGAGTAAGAAATTTGACTTGTGGCGAGCGGTGGGGCATTAATATTTAGTCCTGGCTGTGGACTAAGGGTCTCATCGTCATGGAGCAAAATATCATTTTCTATTCAAGATGTTTGGACATTTATGAATTTCAGTGTCTACCCACTGGAACGCAGAATCTTAGTGGGATAGGGTTCAGTGAGGACCTTTATCTAGGGATGTTGAAACTATAGTTAATTTCTGTTTGATTGAATTTCGTCTTGAGTTAGAGGATTTACTTATATTATTGTCCGAATAAATAAATATTTCACTGGAATTCACAATCCAAATTCAGTTTTTAGATGATGTAGTTCACAGATTGTGGACGTTCTGTCAACCAGAGTCTATGTTACAGTCATCTTTTGAGTAGAGTTGTCTTTGTACTATTTGCAGAAGAACCGCCTGTATGGGTGAGTTTCTGGGATGCTTTGCGGGCAAGGGTGCAGTCGTTTTTCTTACAAACTAAAACGTCCATTTCTCTCTTTCGTTAATACGATATGTGGAAACTCGTTTGAACTCGTGGACTTCATACGTTAACTGCTTACCTAAGAGACTTGAAGATCGGCATGAATAAAGGCTACAATTCCCTAGCCTAGCCTAGTAATTATTTATCAGCAATTTGAGAAACAGAATATTACCGCTGAGAGCCTCGATAACTAAACGCATTAGTGAGTTCTACCATTCGTACAATGAACTACACTTTTGTTCTTTCCAGGCGGGAATGGACTATACCTTAGGCTGACCCCAAGACCAAGCACACACAGTCTCTGCTGCAAACTTCTCTTCTTAGTGAGTTCTACAATTCGTACCATGAACTACACTTTCGTTCTTTCCAGGCGGAAATGGACTATACCTTAGGCTGACCCCAAGACAAAGCACACACAGTCTCTGCTGCAAACTTCTCTTCTTAGTGAGTTCTACAATTCGTACAATGAACTACACTTTCGTTCTTTCTAGGCGGAAATGGACTATACCTTAGGCTGACCCCAAGACCAAGCAAACACAGTCTCTGCTGCAAACTTCTTTTCTTTTCGTGTAATGATTTTTAGTCAATTTTCAGTGCGCTAAATCAGAGACGTTAAGATTGACGTATATCGTGAACAATCAATCGAAGTAAGAGATATATTCAACAATTTCTCAAGGACGCACATACAGAGGACTATGGATATCAATAATAAAGGATAAGGTTTTCAGCTGACAGTGGTTGCTCATTAAAAAATAACAAAATTGAGTTAGACAACCGCGGAGTTTTGCCTTACAATCCTGTTCTGTTAAGTAAATTCAGTGCTCATAATAATGTTGAGTACTCTACTAACTCTATCTTTTGAAAGACTTGTAAGTACGTGAATATGGGTAGTAATCAAATGGCATTTACACTAGAGAATAATAAAGATAGGATGAAAATCCGATACAGAAGCAGTTCCGAACCATACTTGAGAATCTCACACTTTAACATTCATGAAAGATTCCTTTTCATCTATATTTTGCTGTTCATCTCGAAATTTAATTTGAACCTTTTAAAATTATACGAAGGTAATAATTACAGAACAATAAGCTACATTCGAAATTTGCTGAATATTGATAACTAGATGCCCAAAAATTAACTTAGCTTTTATTAAATGTAACTGTATAATTATAAAAATAAATACAAACCTACAAGAACTAGCATGCACCTAATTACAAAGATATTTGTATTAGAACAGAAAGTACAAAGTAAATAAATGTTTTAGTAATCTCAATTTAAAATAAGTAACTAGTTCTAAAAATTACTTTGGCATGACTAGAAAAAAAAGTCGTGCATGAACTCCACATAGTGCGATACAATTCGATAAACGAAACGGAAAACAACGGGATAAATTTTTCAACTGTATTCAAACACACGTTCTCTTTATCCAAAATGATAAATTCTCAAACAAATCACGGAAATTCTCCACGATAAAATTCTGCCAGGAGCATAATTCAATAAAAACCATAAAATATCTTCTGGCCAATATATTATTCCTAGGCGATAATTCTATCTGTATAAAATGTAACATTCGCCGGTGACGCAAAACGCCCATTGGAAAACCACCGCTATAGCAAAAAGGAAAAGTCAGCCATAAAATCAAAATATAGGCTGACCATAGTGGGAAAATAGTCTTAAATTTCGTCTGGGGTTGTAATATATTTCCTCGTCTAGAAATCGTAATGAAATTGGGATCTTTCGATTCGATATTTTTCGAAATATATCGTTATGGTTTTAGAAAAATTAAATCAGGATGGTTTGAACCGGATTGAATTGGAATCTTTCCGAAAGAAGAGAGATTTATTATCCTGAACTGAAAATGAAATTTTGTATTAAAAGATAAGATAAAATGTTTTCAAAAGAAACCTAATTGGATAATAGATTTTTTTGAAAATAATAAAAGGAATTATATAATAAACTGTCCAGAAACGATATATCTACAAAGAAAAGGAAGGCCTACTTTGAATTAATGTAATATGGATGGACATTTATTGAATCCATGTATCAGGATTCGTTAGATATAAAATCAGAGACCAACGTAAGAATTAACAGTGATTAGATTTTACGAAATTCTACGAACACAATATTTTGTTGCCTTGTATATCAAATACCTTCTGATTGGACTCTATTACCGGATTTTCTAAAAATATATTAACCAGAGTTTGTGTGATCCCTGACTTTGAGTCCACAATTTACTATGTGATTGTTGAAGTCTCCTCTCAATTATGCATATGGTTGCAATTAATTAACCGTTCCATTTTTAACGGAATGTAAAAAACTGCTAATAAAAATAATGAGAACAAGTAATTAGAATTAAGCCTAAATGATATATTCAAGGCGGTTACTAAAAAAATGCCGGAAATTAATAATTTTTATTACTATAGAAGACTCTGGCCTTAATTTGTAGAAGTTCTGCAGTTATTGATTTAGGAAGGTATTGGTATTTCCTTTTTGATAATAAATATATGATAATGTTCACTGAACATATTTCCCTCATCTATATGAGGTCTACAAATCCGTTACGACTACGTTACCTTTATGGTGTATATCTTTACTTAATACATTTTGGTAGCTAAAGAATTTGGTGCCAGTTGGACTTGAATTATAAGTATTCCATACCACATTTGTCAGAATGTGGGTAAATCACAATATATTTTTTCCTAATATTTATATATTTTCCTTAGTATCTTTCAAACTAATATATACTTTTATATCTTACATCAAGCCTTTTTATTTTTTCTGCTACATGATGCGTTTAACATTTATAAAAATATGTATTTATTTTAATTAAGATTAGGATTTTCGCTTTATCAAGAATCTTTCACTCAAATTTTGAGTAATAAATTATAAAATGCTTTAATCAAATTATTTTAAATACACAAATATAATATACTTGTATTTTTAAAAAATTTAGGTCGTATAGTTCTGAGATATAGGGGGGAATAAGTCGATTTTTTATATTTTTATTAATATTTTTAAACAAATTACTTTGACAATATGAAAAAATATATATTTGTATTCGTCATATTGAGTTCTACCATCTGATATATTAAGTGAGTTTGAGCAATGTTTAATTCTTTATTTTCCGTTTAATTCTGTAATATCCATCCCAAAATTAATATTATGGTTTCTTCTTATTTTTCCTGTAAAGTTCAAGTGAGGTCCCAGACCCTTCCGTTTTTGCAAAATTATAAGTTCCCTAGTTTCGGAAATGAAGAAGGGAATGGGTAATTTTATTAAATATTTTTGTGAATATCTTTTAAACAACTTATTTTAAAAATATGGAAAAAATATGTCTCTATTCCTCAGAATTCCTTTGATATATTACATAACATATTTGCAAGAAGCTAATTTTTGTATTTTCCGTTTTAAACAATATGCCCACAAATAATATTGCGGTTTTCTCCTTATTTTTCCTGTGAAGTTCAAGTGACGCCCTATACCCCTAATTTTTTTAATCTTAGGTCTCATAGTTTGGGAATTAAATTTATTACATTTTTTTTAAATATATTTTAAACTACTTATTTTCAAAATAAATATATATATGTATATATTTGTTTTTTTTTTTTTTAAGTTTTCGCGGGACACTAAATGTTTTAGGTGGTTTCCGGGAATTCATCCGCGTAGTTGATAACTGATCCCTCGAACTAGAAGCGAAAGCAGAAGGCTACGAGAATTATGCGAACCGACCTGAAGAGGGCAGATGTGACTCTGCCGAAACGTCGTCATTTTACCAGCGATCCCGGCAGGGATCAGTTATCAACTACGCGGATGAATTCCCGGAAACCACCTAAAACATATTATATATTAGTATTAGGGTTAAGGGATATTGACTACTTTTCGTTTTTTATGTGTATCTCTTTATTCACATTAACCTAGCTTTCGGAAATTATTGTTTCCTTCCTCAGGGTTATGAAAATTAATGAGGTGATCTATTTTGTTGTTACATATACTTGTATGAAATAAAATCTCTATTGTATAATCTGTGAAATGCTTCTTAAGAGGTTACGTGGAAAAATAGAGATTTTATTTTATACAAGTATATGTAACAACAAAATAGATCACCCCATTAATTTTCATAACCCTGAGGAAGGAAACAATAATTTCCGAAAGCTAGGTTAATGCGAATAAAGAGATACACATAAAAAACGAAAAGTAGTCAATATCCCTTAACCCTAATACTAATATACTATAATAGTGACTATTAAACTATATACTATATATATATATATATATATATATATATATATATATATGTTATATCCGTCATAAACCACACTTAGAATATTTACACCATAGCAACAATATAATAATCATTTCTCATAAATACAAGCTTCGCTTCCTCGCACGTATAATCTGCTGATGCTTAGCTTGCAAAACCAAGATTATAAATTCACATGCGACGACAGCGAGCGTCATTAAGTGTTTTAAATTTATTAATTTATATTTTATTTCAACATTGTTATTTTCAAGTATTAATCTTTGTATTTCAAATAAAAAGTTTTTTTAAAAAGTTAAGTGTGTTAGTAATAATATAAAAATTGGCGCAGTCAGTAGGATTCTCCAACACGGCAAGAACACTAAAAATTCTCACTCGTCGTGGTGGTTTCTAAACCTTTATGGAACAACGACCTTCGAGCTGAAGACACAACCGCGAGTAAATCAGCACCAGGAACAAGCCGGGCTAACCAGTGCGGTCCTCACAGAACAGTCCATGCCGAGATTTATACTGTAAGAATCACGTTTAATTTACACTTAATAACTATTTTTATTTTTTATTTTTGATCGAACATTTCTATCATCAACGACAATTTATTTTAACATATTTATTTATTTTTGTACTGATTTATTGATTTTTGATTTACTTTTTAACTAATTTACCATTCGCAATTTATTAACAAGGTTTTAAATATTTTCACAACAAATTATTATTATCCCTTTTTGGTAACATTTTATATACTTTTATCTGATATTAGAATTCTCATGCTCCTATTGCTATTGTTTTTGAGTCATTGAATTTTCTAATATTGTGCAGTAACCGTATTCTAAATACAAAATGGCAACGACTAGACAAGGTGCCACAACCCCAACGGTAGAACCTTACAAAATTTCAGAGATATTTGCGATTATTCTTGAATACGACGGGAATCCCATTTTTCTTAACACTTTTATTAGCTCTTGCACAACAGCACACAACATGGCTGTTGCTAATCAAATAGCCTTATTAATCCTTCACATACAAAACAAGTTGAGAGGCCGTGCCGCCGAACTTGTGAATTCCCGGAACCCATCAACTTGGGACGACATCAAAACGCTGCTTGAAACACATTTTGGTGATTCACGCGATTTGTCTGCATTAATTCAAGATCTTCAGAGAATGCGGCAACTTCCCAATGAGTCCCCATTAACTTTCGTAGCCCGCCTTCAAACACACGAAGCCAAAATGCATGCGGCTGTCAATAAACAAAACATAACTACATAAGAAAAAGACGCACAAATTTCTCTCATTGACTCTATGGCTCTGAACAGCCTTTTGACAGGTCTCAAGTCGAAAATAGGTCAAATTATACGTGCCAGCAACCCTGTCGACATTATAACTGCTGTTTCGAGAATAAAACAGGAGATATAACTGTGTCACCTAGAAAACCAAAAGTTCCAAGTGACACGTAACCAACAACACCAAAAACTTCCAAACGCTACAACATTCATAAAGCAATGCTCGTTTTACAAACGAACAGGGCACTCGTCTAACGAATGCTTAACTAGACAAAGGCAACAACAGCCAAACTCTAATTTTAACAATAATAATTTCCAACAATTTCGACCTAATCAATTTTCTCAGCCCGCAAACCAAACGAGACCCAACTTTGACCACAATATACAATAATTTCAACAAAATCCTCAACCCTCAACTAGCGGACAAAATCAAGGTCCTAACAGTTTTCGACCCAATCCAAACTTTTTCAGAAATCAGCAACAACAACACTTTAACCAGTCAGATTTCTATAACACTCCCAATTACACAAATGATCAGTCAAACAATTTCTATGACTGATTACCCTCAACAAGATGAATACTCACATTTGAATACTGAAACACAAAGTAACGATTTGTATTACTCTCAGGTTCGCAATTATGAAAATTACGACAATTATAAAAATGTTGACCCAGAATTCTGCTCTGATATACCAGATAATTCTCAGCGAAATTTTCAAACGGCTCTCATCGTAGACAAACCACCGGACACTCAAATCCTCAATCTTCAGTCCCAATTCGAGACAATGAATTTCAACGACAGCTTCAATCCAAACCTCAACTTCCCGGAAAACGCTTTCCTATAAGACCCGCACTTTCTGTTAACTCAAAGAACCTCTTTTACATCAATGACGCTTCTAACACTTACAAATTGTTAATCGACACAGGAGGAGGCTTATCAATCTTCAAGCCCAAAACTTGTGAAAAATTTCCAAACCGATCTCCTGAAAACGTTGTGATACCAGGTATCACTAACCAAAAAATTCTCATAAACGAATCCACTTTAGTCCCGTTCAATCTAACAGATCCACAGAAAGTCTACATATGCGATCTAGACATCGAATTCGATGGCCTATTAGGATCCGATTTCCTGGAGCATTATAATTGTGTAATAGACTTTAATAAGAAAGTTCTCGTCACAAATTTCAAACCATCCCGCTCATGAAAGTTACTGACGAGACATTATCAACCGACAGACAACTACAGATTAACAACCAAACGATTTCAAATACCATCAGTATCGAACCGCGGACGGAACGCATTTTTAAACATAAGTGCGATTTACGAAATACGGAGGCCATTCTAACTTCCACCGTAATAGAAAACGTAAGATTACCAAACGCTTTAGTCCAGGTTAATGACAAGGGTGAATTTTTCACTTCTACTTTAAATGCAAATGCTATCCCAAAAATTATAAATTTCAACAAAATCCAATTAGAACCCATTCAGAATCTTTCTATAATATATTCGGAAACAACTCTAACATAGACAGACTAACAGCAATTCACAAACAACTTCGACTCGAACATCTCAACGAAGAAGAGACAGAATTAATCCAACAACTTTGCATCGATTTCTCGGACATTTTCTATTTAGAAGGAGACAATCTTAGCTTCACTAACGAAATAAAACACTCTATTGATACAAATAACTCGAAACCCGTATTCACCAAATCTTATCGCTACCCCCAAATCCATAAGGAGGAAGTTCGAACCCAAGTCTCAAAAATGTTAGAACAAGGTATCATTCGCCCATCACATTCCCCGTGGTCTTCCTCTGTGTGGGTTGTCCCAAAAAAACAGGACGCATCCGGCAAACAAATGTGGCGCGTAGTCGTGGACTACCGAAAACTTAATGAACTCACAGTAGACGATAAGTATCACTTACCTAACATATCGGACTTACTGGACCAACTTGGCAAATGCCAATAATTTAGTACACTAGATCTTGCTTCTGGCTTTCACCAGATCGAAATTGAATCGAAGGACATTCAAAAAATCGCTTTCACTGTAGAGAACAGTCATTTTGAATTCGTTCGCATGCCTTTCGGTTTGAAGAATGCTCCCTCAACCTTTCAAAGGGTGATGGACAACATTCTCATCGGAATCCAGAACGAGAGATGCTTGGTCTATATGGGCGATATAGTCTACCTATCAACTATACATGAACATTTAGCCCGACTGACTGAAGTATTCAAACGACTTAGGAAGGCAAATCTTAAGATTCAGCCTGATAAATGCGAATTTCTCCGCAAGGAGGTCGCATATTTAGGACACCTCATTACAAAGGACGGAGTAAAACCGAACCCGTCCAAAGTCGAATGTATACTTAACTTCCCTCAACCGCAGAACCAGAAAGACATTAAATCTTTTCTTGGTCTGGCTGGCTACTATCGTCGATTTATACCAAACTTCGCCAAAATATCCAAACCTCTCACAAAACTGCTCGAAAAAGACGTTTCATTTCATTTTAATACAGACTGTGTTTACTCCTTTAACAAATTAAAACAAACTCTCACGTCCACTTCCATCTTGATCTATCCCGACTTCAACGAACCTTTTCTTCTAACTACAGACGCTAGTGCTTTCGCAATCGGCGCTGTACTTTCGCAGGGACCAATAGGCAAAGACCTGCCCATTGGATGTGCCTCTAGAATTCTCTGCAAAGCAGAGACTAGATACTCTACCATAGAGCGCGAACTTCTGGGCTGTCAAACACTTTCGTCCAATAATTTTTGGCGGCAAGTTTAAACTCCTGACCGATCACCGCCCGTTAACGTGACTTTTTTCTATTAAAGATCCGGGTAGTCGACTTCGCGAGATGGTGCCTCAAACTTGAGGAATATGATTATGAAATCATATACAAGCCAGGAAAAGTCAACAAAAATGCCGACGACCTTTCGCGCATTAAAATAACTCACTTCAATGAATGCATCAATTTCCAGTCAACCAACAATCTTCAATACTTCCCAATAAACCCCCTTAATGAAAACGATGACATCGACTCAGACGAACCTGAAACAAGTAACGACGATAACCTAATATTTATCGAATTTCGAACGTTCGTAGAACGTTACAAAACAGTTTCACTCATTGACTACAGTAAGAAACAATACTCTAACTGCCAACTTCTTGACAGAGAAACTAAAAATATCCTAGTTTTCTTTCAAACCGACAATCTTAAAGACTTTCACCACCAAATCTTGGAAGATATCTTTGAAGAAAATGCCGACTTCGAACGATATAAAATTAACGTATTAGGTATTATATTATACCCTTTTACCATCTAATCCTGAAACCGTAAACGAGATTCTATTTGCTTCAATATTTAAAAGCAAAAATGTACTAACCGAATCAAAACTCTATTGCGTCGAGAATAACTTGGAATTACCAATTTTAGAAATGATTTCTTTTATCTTTGCAGAATTAAACATAAAATGGAAAGTTTGCCAAAACATAACTCAAACTATCGAAAAAGATCAAGTGCCAATAATTCTTGAACAGTTTCATAACGGAAAAACCAACATACATAGGGGTATTAATGAAACAATTAGGCGAATTAGGGAAAAATATAATTGGCAGGGTCTTACAAAAGATGTTGACAATTATATTAAGAACTGTCGCATATGTCAAACAGCTAAAATATTTCTCAAAACCTTGATAGCCTTTGGTAATTACTGAAACTCCAAGAACTCCATTCGAAAGACTTAACATTGACATCCTCGAAGTCCCGAATAAAAACTATGTCTTGACCATAAGAGACGAGTTAACCAATTTTCTCAAGCATACCCAATCACCGACAAATCTGCTACAACAGTAGTCAATACTCTTCTCTTATATTTCCAACATTTCGGAACACCTATTAAAATACACTGTGACTATGGTCGCGAATTCGATAACGCCCTACTTAAAGATCTTTGTAAACTCTTCGACATTAAACTTTCATATTCAAGTGTTGGACACCCGCAGTCCAATAGATCATTAGAACGATTTCACTCTACTCTTCTAGATATGTTACGAATTCATAAAGCAGAACATCCCGATGAACACCCCTTTAACATTTTGCCCTATGCGGTAATCGCATATAACAACTCTGCCAATAAGACACATGGGTTCAGACCCTATCAACTTATCTTCGGCCATACTTCCAGCAGACCCCCAGAAACTTTATATAACGAAAAAGACCTGATAACAAATTACATTAGAGACCTCAATAATAGAATTTCCCATTACTATAACATCGCCCGTGAAAGGACAGAACAACAGAAACAAAAAGTCAAAGTCCGATTTGACAAACAGGTTTCGGGAAACCCTCCTAATTACCAAATAGGTGATAAAGTGTACACAAGAGAATCTCAATTTAAGACAAACACAGAACAAGTTTAACGGACCTTTCGAAATACTAGAAATCCATAAAAATTCAGCAACTCTATTAAACCCCCGAACTAACCAAAATACGAAAGTGAACTTTGATCGCATGAAACCAGTCATAGAAGACTAATTTGTTTACAGGGTCATCCTGCTGTTCGGATCAGCAGCATCCCAGTTCAAATAAAAACCATAAATAACACAATAGGAATTTACTATCACGAGGAAGCACGAATTGACGTTTCAAATTGCAAATGGACACTATTAGTTCATAAAAACCTTTCAGCTCTTGAACAAGTCTTCACTACTAATAACAGACTCCTTGACACATTAACAAGATCTATTTCTTACAACCTCAACTCAATGAACCTATTCCGTGTCGACGTCCAAACTCACTTAAATCTACTTAACCAAATTTCGAAATCCATAATTAACAAATTTAGCGAAATTCATATGGATACCAGAAGATATAAACGCGGATTAATAGATGGTGCCGGTACAAACTTCAAGGCAATAACTGGCAACCTAGATGCCGCTGATGGGGAATATTTCACAAATAGTATCAACATATTAAATCAGGGACAACTTCAAGTAGAAAACCTTTTGAAAAATCAGATTAGCGTAACAACTTCATTGATTAAAAACTTTAACAATACTATACAACAAATCCAACTTGACGAAAAAGCGTTCAATGAAAATATTCGGAAAAATTGAAAATACTATACGTAAACTAAGCGATAAAATGACATACGTGGAAGCTAAACTTTCATTTTTAGAAATGTCTGAAAGACTTATGGAAAACTACTTATTCTGAGAAGATAGCTTAAACGACTTGTTAAACTCAATTACATTCGCCCGGTTAAAAATTATTCACACTATTTTAACCCCCGAACAGTTCATAACCGCCCTACAGGAAATATCGCAAAATCTTGTAAAGAATAATTTGCCTCTACCTGTTAAATATTCGAATATTGCGCGATATTTAGAAATCACTGAAATGGAGGCTTTTCAAACAGACTCAGACCTTGTTTTTATATTAAGAATACCTTTAATCGAACAACAATCATTCACCGCTTTCCGTCTATATCCTATTCCCGTCTACGATGATAGAAGTGGCTTGCAACATGTACTGTCATTTACCCAAAATTATATTGCCAAAAACGATGATTCTTTGCTGTATATCCCCATTAAAGACTTAAGTAATTGCAAACCCATTAACGATCCGGAAGAAATTGTGTTCACAACTTTATGCGTACCCAATAGACTTGAGTGCTTTGTGTGAAGCCCAACTCCTCAAAAACTTTAAAACGGTACCAGATAATTGTAAAAGTGCAGTGATACTCGCCCAAGGCTACCATGTTCAAAAGTTAGAAACCACGTATGGTAAGTCATGGTTGCGGAATCCGCATCACTATGAGTTGTCCAAATATTAGTGCAAAGACTTTAACAATTACGAACAATCCCTTGCTAAAATTACAGAGCGAATGCAGTGATTTTGTTGGAATAACTAAAGTCCAAGCAGAAGCATTCAAACCTATCAACATAATAGACAATTACCAGCCAGTTGTCATCCCCTTCAATTGTTGTGACACGATTTCAGAGAAAATCCAAGTCCCAGAGCTGAAACCATTAAAGCTCAACGACTTAAATGTGGATGAATTAAACATCTCCAGTCATAAGTTGAACGAGTATTCGAAAGAGTTGGACGAACTAATTAACCAACTATTCGTCAACAAAAATATTTCGTGGTTTACATATGCCACCATATTTCTATAGTTATTATTATAGCTGCCTTCGTGCTTAAAACGTTTTGGACCAGTGGTCACACAGCCCAAACGGACGAAAACCCTACGAAGTCATCACAAAGTAGACTGTCTAGACTTTTACCAAAGTTAAGACCTATCCTAGAGGAGAAAACTGCCGAAGATATCGAACTTCAAGTAAATAAATCATTTTGTAAATTTTGATTATTACTTTTTCTCTTTTACCATTTTTATTATTTTATGTAATAATGTGTATGAAAATGTATTATTATCTTTAGATTATTGATTTTATTATTTTACTTACCTTATGTTTCATATTCCTTTGGAAATTTGTATTAGCTTAAGATTTTTATTCCTGATTTGCTTTTGTACTTATTTTATGCGAAAAAAAGTTCCTGTAACACAGCAACTTTTTGTTGGTAAAGGGAGTTGTTAAATCCGTCATAAACCACACATTTCTCATAAATATCGTACTACATCTCATATTTCACGATATAGCAATTCCCACGGACCACGCTTCGCTTCCTCGAACGTGTAATCTGCTGATACTTAGCTTGCAAAACCAAGATTATAAATTCACATGCGACGACAGCGAGCGTCATTAAGTGTTTTAAATTCATTACGTTATATTTTTATTTCAATGTTATTTTCAAGTATTAATCTTTGTATTTCAAATAAAAAGGTAATTGTGTTAGTAATAATATAATATAATATATATATATATATATATATATATATATATATATATATTATATATATATATATAATATAATATATATATATATATATATATATATATATATATATATGGGGAAATAGTTAGTTGTGTATTAGAGAGGAATAAACAAATTTATGTCATTGAGTAAAATTGTTTTTTAGAACCCCCAAGGAATTCATAACAACGTGGTCGTTATTTCCAAAAATATTGCTCTTTTACGTAATTTTAAAGTCGGGCATAATGGTTTTGATTCCGTTTTAGAAGTGTATACCTATGTAATGATAGGTGTTGGTACTGATATACTAAAGTAGTTGATGCTGCCATTGTTATCAGGTAAGTCTAATTTTCTGTACAACTGAATAAATATATTTTTTATTTGATATGATAATGTCAACAAATACTTGTTTCATATTAGACTATAACTGCGAATTTGAGATTTCTCTGATAATACATTTTCTTATCTTAAAGGGACTGAAATCAAAAGTGAAATCTAACCAGATATGATTAAATTAGATACCACTAAATATCGTTTTAAAAAAGTATTTTATAATTGAACATAAAACCGACCTAGCTGAAATTAACAAAACTAATTGGATAACAGCAAGATAAATTTATAATTCAAAATGTTGATAAGTATCGTCTGAATATTTTATTGTAATAGTAGTACTAATAGTTACTTCAGTTTCTAGAAAATAAATCAAATAACAATATATTCTATATACATACACCTCCTTATTAAGGATCACAATTTTCTATTTGTGTAAACGAATAAACAATGCTTGCCAGGCAACCTTTATATAATCGCTTAAGTAATTACAGAATTATCCAGTAAGATTTAGCAAACCTAACATTTATATACGTATACGTACATAATATAATCGTGTGTTTTACCATAATAAGTTACACCTCGATAAAAATACGATAGCAACCAGATATAATAAGTACAACTAATTATTGGAAAATTGTCTTCATTGTATCTTCTATCCAGGCACTATCGAATGCATTCAACATTGAAGCGATTTTCAGAATATTAAAACAAATTGTATCTCGTGTTGAATAACTTGAGAAGTAAGCATCCCAGAGAAAAGCACCCTAGACAAAAGTTTTACGATTGACATTTAACGTCATATCAAGGTCAAGTTAGTTTTCTTCTTAAATAAGACCCCCAACTAACATCGGAAATGAAACGAGAAGAAAATGCTGCATTTAGATGTTATGGTGAGTCTTCAACCAATCTTGTTGCTGCCATTTATAGCTAATTAAAAAGATAATTCAACACTGAAAAACGATTGTTTGTGAATTTTTGTTCCTGAATAATGCATCTGTCACTATCTACGGTTAAATAAACAGAAATTAATACATCAAAATTAACTATTAACGATCATGAAGGAGAAGGACCTGTCCAAGGTCATCACGTTGAAAACTCTATTGATTGTTTATATTCTTCTTACCAGATCAAGTATTTCGGCTAACTAGGGTCTTTTCTGACCGACATTTTTCGATCTTTTCATTTACTATATTAGAAGTATAAATTACGTACGAAGAAACTAACTGATCATATCTTGTTGTGAGGATAGAAAACCCATATAAACAATCAAAACATATTTTTAAAACACCCGCTTGTTGAATTAAATCCTCATAATGGTCGTTTAGATAGGTAAAATGTCTGAAAACAAAAGCAGTGACGATATTTGAATAAGTATTTTCTGAGTAAGTTAAATACATACACACTTTTTCATTTTTAGTTGTTTATTATTCAATCTTTTGTTTCCTTATTTGTGTTTTCGGTTTTTTGCGCTCAGGTCATCCTTGGTAGGTTTCCCCTGTCATCATAGTTCTATTGTTGATGCTAGCCTATTTAATTTTTTATGTCACCTATTCCTTACGCTTCCTGATGAGGGTCCTGTCCACGGATTTTATGTAAAGAACAAATCTATTAAGTAATATTACGATGATTTTTTTAGATAGTGAAAATATATGACTTCATATTTCTTGTTCTAAAATATGATTTAAAAGTTTTTTCTGTTATATAGGTAGAAAAACTACCTAATTTACCCGACCTATATACAGGATGTTTGTTAGGTAGAGGGTCCGCTAAACATGGAGGGCCCATGTGCTATATTATGTAGCCTATATAACATCTGTATAGCTTACGGGTTTGTTTTATTATTATTATTTTCTTTTCTTAATTTCAAGATTTTTTCATATACTCTTTTGTAACTTATCTATTTTTCACTGTAACTTCTCCAAAAAAACTTAAATGTAATCTATTTGTTTGTTCCCTCTTAAGCAAACAAATAGATTACATTTAAGTTTTTTCTACAATCGATATCTAACAAAAATAATTGGGTGAAAATATGGCGAGTTTATTTAAAAAAGTCATTGAGTTAAACAAAAACATAGGAAGCACATCGAGAACTTCGAATGCTTACAAAAACTTCTATATTCCAGCCCCTTGCCTACGATATACACATATATTGGAAAGTAATTAGTATCGTAATATAATTTGGGATTATCAATTATAGGGTTAGAACTACAAAATTCAAGTTGCAATGAGTTGTTATAAATTATGTTCAAACTGACATACACCACTACGGATACAAGCGCGAGATCTTTTTCTGACTGCTACTACCGTCGTAATCTCTAGCCGCTGCTCCTTGGTTTCTATTTCTATCTCTCAAACAATTTGAATTTTTAATGAACTATTTACCAAACTTATTAGATGAAGTTTCACTGGAAAGGAGACCAATAATGTTCCAAAACGATGGGTGTCCGGCACATTATAGGAGAGCTCTCAGAAAGTTCCTGGACAAATCATTCCCAAACGCTTGGAGTGTGAGAGCTGACTCGATAGTCTGGCCTCCAAGGTCCCCAGACTTTACTTCCTAAGCAACTTCTTTACGAGATAGAAATAGAAAACAAGGAGCAGTTAAGATAAAGAATAATTGCCGATTGTGAAACAATGCGGAATGTTTTTTGTAGTCCTAGCCTTGTAAGTTACAATTTTATTATGATACTAATTATTTTCCAATACATGAGGTATAACCTTGGCAAGGGGCTGAAGTATTGAAGTTTATGTAAGCATTCGAAATTCTCGATGAGCTTTTTTCTTTGGTAATGTGTTTAACTTAATGACTTGTTTTATGGAAACATATCATATTGTTATAAAAATTTTGGAAAAAATCTATACGGTCCGGTCCGGGTTTAATTTCAATACGACATCGATCGCTGGGAGGACAAAAAAATCTCGAAATAGCTCGGCAACTGTAGAATTGTTAATGGATTGTACGAGAGGATTTGATACTCATTTTAAAAGGACCGACCCATCATCGCAGCAGTTAGTTAGTGCGTCTAAGAGCTTATGTTGTATTATATTTGTGATATTCGAATCAGGTCTTGTGTATAATTGATGTAAATAGAAGTTTCTAGAAAGTGAGAGTGAGAATTAGTTTTACAATTTTAACTGAACCCACGAAGTATATAACAAATTTGGTGATCAGAAGTGCAGGATTAAGTGAAGTTAAAATCGTAATTTGATTTATGGAAACCCGAAGTATGGAAAAAGAAAAAATGGACGAGACTACCAACAAATATTTAAACAGATTATGGATGGACTAGATGAAAAAATGACCCAGATCCTGGAAAACGAGACAAAAAAGAGAAACAACATCTGGAAGAAGTTCAACAATGGTTAGTGAAATCTATAGATGAAAAACAACACAATTTAATTGAAGGATTATTCTAGAAATTTGAAGAAAAACTAGAAAATGATTTTAAAATTTTGAACAAAAACAAGATCAAATTGAATTAAAACGACAAAATGATTTTAAAGTATTTGAAGAGAAACACGATCAAATTGAATTAAAACGACACGAAACGAAGAGGAAAGACAACTGCAATTTGACCAATTAATGCAAATAGTAGGACAAGTTAATGATACAGTTAATGAAAGAATACAAATAGTTGAGTCATATATAAAAAAGATAATTGATGACATTTTTGTCTCCTATGTCGACGTCGAGGGCACACTCTTATAGTAAATTCGAAATGTATAAAATGTGATTTTTGTCAAAACTCGTACCATTTAGTATGTACGAAAATTAAGGATGTAGTGTTGAAATCCAAACAAAAAAATGCAATTAAAATAAGAAGAAACGGAAGATATCAGTATTAAAACAAAAGAAGTGTTAGAAAAAACAGAGAAGCTTATAAGTCTAATTCAACAACAACAACCTAGTTATTCTGAAGCTGTAAAAAACCGAAGTAAAATTGAACCGTTAATTATAAAACTAAAAGTTCCAAATCAAAACAGTTCAGTAACAAAAAATGTGTTAGAACAAAAAATTCGGCCAGCGGAGATCGCTGTGTCGGTTTCAAACGTGAAGCCGGTTTCACACGTATGTGTGATGACAATCATTGGAAAACTTAAAAACAAACATGCAAAAGGAAATGGGAAAAGATTATGAAGTATTGACAGGAAAAATGCTAAATCCAAAAATAAAGGTACTGAATATAAGAGAGGAACAGTTACAAGAAGTGAGTTTCATTGAAAAGATAAACAATCAAAATTTTCCTGATACTATGAGAAAGAGGATAAAATTGGTACAGAAATACAAAACGGCTAAAAATAGAAAAAGTACGGTAAATGTAATTTTGGAATTAAGCAGTGAACACTACAATTATTTAAAGAATAAAAAAGATCATTTATACATAGGATAGGACAGTTATCGTTATTTCGAATTCATTAGTGTAGTGGAAATCATAAACAATCAAACTGTGATAACGACACATTAGGATGTACAAATTGTAAATATGCTTCTCAAATTTTAAAAATTCCAAATATTAATTATAATAATCATCATGTATTTGATATAAACTGCCCTAGTTATCAACGGCAAGTAAACATAACAAGAGAAAAAATTAAGTATATATAGCCACTACAGTCCAAGAAAAATAGTCTTATATTACTTACATACAGGGTCAGACAAAAAATCATGATCACTTGGAACAAACCAATCTCTTCATAATATACTCTGATAGCCGTCATACAGGGGGACTCACCATATATGCTAAAATTGTTTAAAATGTGACACGATTACAACTTTCGATAGAAGCAAAGAATATTGGGGAATTTTGGTGAAGTTAAATCTGTTTAAGGATAAGGTGATAGTAGGTGGAGTCTACAGATCACCAAATGGTATAGACATAACAGACTTTTTAATAAGTTTGAATCAAGTTTAACTAAGAGGATGTAATTAGGAATAAGTCAATAATAGCAGGCGACTTTAAATAAATATGTTGGAAAACTCCCAATATAAGAAACGAATATTGAATATTACAACTACATTAGGGTTCAAGCAAATTATAACAAAACCTACACGATGTGCTAAAGACATTAAAAACTAGTGTTTATACAAATTTTACTGAAATACAAGAAACTGACAGGATATATCCTATTATAGGTGACCATGAAACTATTGGACTACAATTAAACTATGATGAAATTACAATAGAGAAAAAACACTATATTCGAGACTTACACGATTCTAAACTTCGGGAAATAAAACTGGAACTAATAGGACAAGAGTGGAATTATACAACTATTAATGTAAATACTTTATACCAAAATTTTAGTGACAATGTAACCAAAGCTATCGAAGATATACCACCATTAAAAGAAGTATTGTTCAAAAAAAGTATCAATGGTTGGATGATGAAATAAGAAGAGAGCAGAAGGAGAGGGATAGACTGTATAATAGTTTCAAATTTACAAATAGTATCAGCGATTTTGAAGACTATAAAATACAAAGAAACAAAGTTGTAGCATTGATTCGTAAAAAGAAGAAAGATTATTACGAAAGGAAAATCGGTGAAAATCGTCACGATAGTGAGAAAATGTGGAGGACCATCAAAAAAATTGTAAATAAGAACACACAAACTATTAATTATACGTGTTTAAATATTGAAAATGATAAGGTAGAGAATTCATTAAATAACTTTTTTATAAATAGTGTGCAGGATATTGTAACAAGCAGCATTCATTTACCAGATATTGAATTTAAGGAAGAAGAAATTGAAGTGAATACCAAGTTTACAGGTTTTAACAAAATTTCGTTAAATAAGTTAAAGGAAACAATAAATAATTTAAAAAATTCTTTGGGGGACACTGTGATGTCGGTAAATACGCTAAAAAAGTTATTTGAGGTTATTGGGTATCCCTTATTAAATATAATAAATACATCACTGGAAACTGGTATAGTGCCTACAGCTTTAAAAGGTAGTGTTATCATACCGGTGCCAAAAGTTACTCATCCTAAGCAACCAGAGGAACTACGTTTGTAGAGTATATGGAATAGAAAATTAATTGAGTAATAGATATCAAACTACTAAAATAGATAATAAAATATCAAAAAATTGAGGTTAAATATGGTGTACCACAGGGAAGTGTCCTGGGCCCTCTACTTTTTTATACTCTACATAAACGATATAAATAAATACATTTGTAATACGTTATCTAGACTAAAATTTCTTAATATTGAACAAATGGTTGAGGAAGCAAATTTGATATTTATATATAAAATAAAAAACGGTATAATTCCTCAGTTTCTGACAGGTTTTTTAATAAAAGATCGGACATGATAAGTTATAATTTAAGAACTGGGGACGAGTATTTTATAGGGTAGTTTCACACTAATGTGTTAGAAAAAACATTGTTTGTGGAAGGGTTACGGGTATACAATTCTCTTCCACAAACTATTAAAATATCCCATAATGTAAATATTTTTAGGAATAAATTGAGAAATATGTATTTTAATTTAATTTACATGTTTTCTATACACTTGTTAAAAATGTAATATGTAAAAAAGATCTTATATCCTAGCTTAAAGCTAAAACAAAGCATTATTTATTTATTTATTAAGACCCTAAAAAATACCGTGGGCACTCTTGAAACCAAAGTAGATGACCTCGATTCCATCCAAAGGCAGGTAAAAATTAAAATCAGTTCAATTCAAAAACAGTTCAAGACTAAATCAGTTCCGTAAAAAAACAGTACAAAGTGATACAAGATAAAATCAGTGCCATCCAAGACAAGGTAGAAACAGAAATTAAAAAATTCAACAGGACTTACAGCGAGGAAGATACCAGAACACCATGAGTACCAAATGTTCCGTCAGCAAACCAACCACATTTGATGCCAGCTCATCTTGGTCCATGTATAAACGGCAATTTGAAGCCGTTGCTACAGCTAATGGATGGGATAACCAAGAAAAATCTACGTCTCTTGTAATCTCCTTAAGAGGGCCGGCCTTAGAATTCCTACAAAGCATTCCAGTCGATGAACAAGGCAATTTTAACAAGATTATAGCCATTCTGGACAAGAGATACGACAGTCAATCCCTGAGCCAAGTATAGCAGGTGTAATTAAGTGGGAAAACGCAAAAATCCGGAGAAAGCTTTCGAGAATTCGAAGCAGAGATCAAACGGTTAGTACACTTGTCCTTCCCAGACTTGCCCGAGGAAACAAAAGACCAATTGGCCACACAGAATTTCATAAACGGTATCAGGGATGTGGAAGTACAAAGAAATATTAGACTTAGTGGCATCAAGAAAAGCAATGAAGCTTTACTTCGGGCCTTGGAAGTAGAGGCAGTCATGAACATTCCAAATCAAGAGTGCGATCAGTTTCCTTCAGCCAGGTCGAAACAGAACCATACCTCCAGGCAGTGTTTTCCGGAATCCATAAACTTCTAGAGAGATCACAAAGAACTGACCACAGAGGAGAATGCTACCGGTGTGGACGGACAGGACACTTTCAACGTGATTGTCGAGTGAGGCCACCTGAACAATCACCGACTAGGGGTAACCAACAGAACAACCACATGTCCAGGGACCGTCAGCCAGTCAGCATAAGACGGCAAATGCTAACTAACCCTCCACCAGCCCCCAAAACGTTATCCATCCGGGGATTTTGCCGAGACAGCAGCAACTTAGTCATCAGGGGCACCATCAATGGCTTAGCAATTACCATCACCATCGATACCGGCGCCGTTTTGTCCATTGTAAAGTCCAGAGTTGTGGCAGCATCAGAGATTACCAATAACATCCAGGTCAGAACAGTCACCGGCGAGTCCATGTCAATACAGGGTAAAGCAGATGTCGTGCTACAGATAGGGGACAACAGAATCCGGCATAGGGTCCTGGTAGCGGATATTGAGGACCTAATCAGCCAGCATGGATTTATGTTCGACCCGAGATATGATGTTCTTCGGTTCCTAAATGAGGAATTTGTACTGACACGGCCCGTCAACAATTCAGTTACCTCCATAAAAATTGTGGCAAAGTCTTCTGCCAGAATTTCCGGTCGAACGGAACTGATTATTCATGGGCAGCTAGAAAGCAATCCTGGGAAGCTGCGTTGGAATGGTGGATTCCGTACACTCAGCTCATGACTACTTAGTTGGAGGGGCAATAGTTAAAACCGGACGAGATATACCAATCAGAGTCCTGAATTTGTCCAACAACGATATCAAAATTGCCAATGGTCAAGAGATAGCTTGTTTCGAGCCAGTAGAGACCATCATCAATTGCGAAGAAGAATACCAGACGTCGGTGAAGAAGACAGGGCCCATTAAAGAGTTCCTACAACAGTTTGCTGACCATTTGAAACACTTGACACCAGAGAACCAGAAGAAAGCCAAGCAATTTATCACAAAACACTGGCAAATTTTTAACAGTAAAAATGGAACCAACGGTCGCAACAACATCATCCAGCATCGAATAGATACCGGAAAGGCTCAACCGATCAGAATACCACCTAGACGACTACCATTGGGGCAACAACAGGCAGTCGAGGAAAACATCGAGTCCATGTTACAAAATGGAGTTATTGAGCCATCCATCAGTCCATGGTCTGCTCCCGTCGTGCTAGTTAAAAAGAAGGATGGAACCACCCAATTTTGCGTGGATTACAGAAAGCTGAATGATGTCACGAAGAAAGACAGCTATCCACTACCCCGAATCGATGACACTTTGACCACACTAGCAGGCTCCCGTTGGTTCTCCACACTAGACCTAAAAAGTGGATATTGGCAGGTTGGTCTACACGCAAACGACAGAGAGAAGACGGCGTTCTCCACCAGTAAAGGGCTGTTCCAGTTCACGGCCATGCCCTTTGGGTTATGTAATGCACCCGCTACATTTGAGAGGCTAATGGAGTATCTACTGAGAGGGTTACATGGAGGACGTGCTTAGTATACCTCGACGACATTCTGGTCATGGGTCAGACATTCGACGACCATCTGAAGAACCTGGGCGAAGTATTCTCCAGAATTAATAACGCCAACCTGAGACTCAACCCGAATAAGTGTTCCTTGTTCCAAAAATAAGTAGAGGTTTTGGGCCACGTCGTTTCCGAGTCAGGAATCCGCACCAACGAGGGCAAGATAGAAGCCATCCGTGATTAGCCATTCCCAAGAGACAAGCATGAACTCCGAAGCTTCCTGGGCCTCTGTTCCTACTACAGGCGATTTGTTGAAGGATTTGCCACCATTGCAGCGCCTCTACATCGGCAGACCACTGGGAAAGAGACCTTCCGTTGGAATCAGGATTGCGAAATATCATTCAGACGACTGAAGGCAGCACCATATACCAGCCCAATCCTAGCCTTTCCTACACAGTCCGGCAAGTTCATTTTAGACACCGACGCCAGCAACACAGGTTTGGGGGCCGTACTATCCCAGGTGCAAGATGGTGAAGAGAGGGTGATGAGTACTACAGCCGTGGATTCTCGAAACTTGAAAGAAATTATTGCGCCACCAGAAAAGAACTTCTTGCAATAATAAGGGCTGTAGATCATTTCCACAAATACCTCTATGGTATCTCCATCAGACAGATCCGAGTGCAGGCCAATCAAGACTGGAAAACGGAATAGTGCATCCAGGTACAAATGGCTGATCCAGACATAGCACCAACCTTGTCACTCAAAACGAGAGGGGCACCCAGGCCACGATGGGACGAGGTAGCTAGATAAATCGTTATGGGCCCAATGGAACTCTCTAAGAGTAGAGAATGGAATGGCTCAAGCGAGTTTAGTAAAGCACTGATGACCGAGAAACCAAGTCCCAACTGGTAGTTCCTAAGAAAAAGGTACCAGCTATCCTGACTAAAGTACATGATGGGATTACCGGAGGCCATCTGGGCATGAATAAAACCCTAGAAAAGTTCGCCAGCGGTACTACTGGGTGAATTACTTCGAAGATGTCTACATTGAGATCAGGGGCGTGACTTCGAATCGAATGTATTCCAAAAGGTCTGTACTATGTTGGGGATCAGGAAAACGAGAACAACACCATGTCACCCACAGTCAGACGGAATGGTGGAAAGATTCAACAGGACCTTGGAACAACACCTATCCAAGGTCGTCAGCAATAACCAGCGTGATTGGGATGAGCATCCCTGTTGGCATATCCCTCAGCCGTATATAATAGTACAGGCCTGACTCCAGCCAGGGTCCTATTCGGAAAAGAGTTGCGATTAGCCTGCGATTTGGCTTTTGGCTCCCGCGAAGAACCTTCCCAAGACATCAACGATTATGCCGACCAGCTCCGATATAACATGCTGGCAATACACGAATTAGCCCGAACGCAGATGTTGGTCACCAGTGATCGGATGAAGACGCGATACGACCTCAAGAACAAATCAGTCGGGTTCCAAGAGAGGGACAAAGTCTGGCTGTATAACCCCCAACGGAGCAAGGGTAAATCGCCTTGGGATGGTCCATTTGAGGTGGTCAAGAGACTTAATGCCGTCGTCTATCGGATCCGTCGAAACCCCAGGGCTAAGTTGAAGGTGGTCCATTTAGATCGATTCGCTCCCTACCATGGAGAGGATGTTTCTGATCGGGACGATCAGAATTAAAGGGAGGCCAGTGTTTAAAAATCTATGCAGTCCCGTCATGGTTTCATTTCAATACGACATCGATCGCTGGGAGGACAAAAAAATTAAACTCGAAATAGCTCGGCAACTATAGAATTGATAATGAATTGTTATATTTGTGATATTCGAATCAGCTGTTGTGTATATTTGATGTAAATAAAAGTTTCTAGAAAGTTAGAGTGAAAATTAGTTTTACAATTTTAATTGAACCCACGAAGTATATAACAATATTGTCACTAATTATTTGTGCCAAACAAACCTCATAGAATAGGTTTAAGTTTATTTGGTGAACTAACAGTGAAAAATACATAAGTTACAAAAGCACAGGGGCCCACATATCCGACCTCCATGTTTGGCAAACCTTCTACAAAACACTGTACTACAAGACCAATTCAAAGCAAATACGCTATTCTAAGACATCTGCACAGAGTATGTTTTCGAACGTGAAACAATTACCATTTATTTGGCTGAGAAAGAATATTTCAAAACTCGCCAATAGAAATGTAACATCAAAAAAATTAAAGCGGAAATTTTGCTGAAGAGTTTTACAGAAAATTTTACTCACGTGTGACGGATAAGCCCAGGTCATAGCGGATACTAAATATTCAAAATGTCTGATTTGAAGATATATATATATATATTTATATATATATATATATATATATATATATCACACCTTCTTTCTCAGATATGAAAGACAATAGATCACCAGTAGGCAAGATGGGTAGACGATATAAGACGTATCACCCCGAACAGGATACAAACAGCACAGAGCAGTAATGACTGGCAAGTTTCACAAGAGTTCTTTGTCAAGCAGTGAACACATATATTCTGAGGAAGATGTTGACGCTATATTACAATGAGATTGTTTTCATATCTGGTCTAACTTCCCTCTGTAGATTTTTTACTTCCCTGAAGTAACCCTCAACCGATAAGCTCGAGATCTGAAATGGTAATTGCATTGAAGACCATGAGAAAACACGCGATCGAACGTACAGCTCAACGTTCAAATAGTGAACAATTTCAGATATCTGGGAGGCAATATATCCTACGAAAATAACAAGTAAACATAAATAAGTCCTAAATTAAATACGCAATAAAAACAATATTCTTAAGAATAAACAAGAAAAGAAAAAAATTATAAGACAAGTGGTATGCTAAGAATCAGTTACGGAAAGCAGATGTGGGAGACCACATAAGAAATGGAGATTTTAATGAGAGTTAAGTTTGTTCCAAAGCTGAAACAGTCAATATTTGAGCTCATCAAAAAAGCAAGGAATGAGAAGAAAGGGAAAAGTTAAAATATTTAATTATAAAAGTCAGGAAGGAAATATAGGTAAGCTGAAAAAAAGATGTATATTTTAACAGGTAATATGACAAATACCTGAATCGAAGAAGAATACAAATCTATTAAATTCATGGTTTTAATAGCCTATATTTTATTACACCGACCATTAACCTTGGGTTACATTGAGATATCATGTAACTATAGGCACTTTTCTGCAGTAAGCCCAAGCATGTACATACTTCTCCAATTTTTCGCAATTACTTGATTTGTACATTTATTACGATTCTGTCATGGTCTATGATTTGTAAAAGTAATGCAAATTTGAATCTTATAATACAAAATACCGATTTTTGACAGACCACAGGCCCCTCTTAAACATTTTATTTGTAACTAGCATTTATTTGTACACTTTTACAGACACTTTTTTAGACTGGGTCAAATTGTGAAAGTCTTCTTTACTTAATACCTTTTATAAAAATTATCTCAAAAATGCAAAAATATATATTGTTTTTTTATGATAAGCCCTTTTATTTGATGTATTAAATCATCCACTGGAAAGAAAATAGTGTTTTATTTTTCTTGTAAATTAATTTGCGCCCCGTATTTATTGCTAAGATTTTCGCATAATTTTTCTTGTAAGCTTTGAGTTAGTTTCTATATTCCCATTTTTTTAATATAACTGTCAGGAATTTCGTTGATAAAGGGGAGGATTTGTGTTGACCTTCATAGGTACATTCTCCTTAACACAATTATTCTAATACAATTTTTTTAAACATGTTTCTCTTTCCCTTATTTTTTTGTTATATTAAATGGTACGCTTGAAAAAAATGCATTCTTTTAAATTAGTTTCAAAATTGGCCTCTCAAACTTACATAGAATTTTCGCTTTACTTTTTCTTTAAACTTTGAGCGAGGCTCTATATAACATAGGTATTTCGTTCAAAATTCTAAGCTCAGCAGATTCGGAGGCAAAGGAGAGGAATTTGTGTACTTCGTTAATCTATTTTTAGCAAATTATTTTATGAATACAAAAAAAAATATATTCGAATTTCTCATAACTTTTTATTTATTTTTCATTCAATTTTATAATTTCTCCCCCAAATCAACATAAGGTTTTTCCCTTATTTTACTATAAATTTAGTATGGGCCTTACTATCGCTACTATATCATAAACAATTTTAGGTTAATGGTTTTTGAGATAAATAGATATGACACCCCCCCCCCCCAATTTGTATTCGATCATTTACGCTATGTGTTCGTGATATTACCACCATGTTTCAACTTTCAAGATTTTCTGTCCGTGGCAGGCAAACAGCTACAAGAGAAGTTCTATAAGGGTTTCCACCCATTAGACGTAGGGAACTTTAATAAAAGGTCTTTAAATGTCGCACGGCCACCAATACTAACTCAAAAAGAAGTAAACATACTGCATATCTAAAATTCTGCCTGATTGTGAAAAAAGGTATCTACAAGACATATTGCGAGCGACATTTTCGATATAATTGCATTAAAGTTAGTATTAAGATGTCGATTAAATAATTATTTATACGATCTGGTATAAGAAAATGTGTCTGTTAAATCTATGATTTTAATATATAAAAACCAATTGAAAGGTAAATTTCATTTCATTTCTACCTTACTTAAATTTCACAACACCCAAATTTCAAATTCATGTCTTCAATTGTTATAGAATCAATTTACTAATTAGGGAGGAGGGATACTGATCTCAAGAAACTGTGATGTATTTTAATGACTTTTACGATTCGATAGTAGAGACTGATGAACTGGTCTTGAAGAACTTAAGAATAAAAAAATAAACTGAAGAATAAAGATGAAAATAATTTTTTACAGGAGTTACAAGGCTGTATCATACTAGGTTCCTGAGAGACATGATTTTTGCCATGTATAGCAGAAGCTTTTTGTATTGATTTTATAATTGGTGATCTATTAAATTTATCTAAAGGAGATAAAAAAATCTGAGAAATGCAGATAACAATTTATCTTAAACATTATTTCAGGATTGTGATTCCAATTATTGCGAATTACCTAGAAAATATATAATAATGAAATTTCAATCATTGAAAATCAGTGCAGCCTTTTTAAAATTCTCATAAATACATATAACGAAGTTTATTTAAATGTCATGCCCGATTATACAATTTCATACTATTACTTTTTATCTCTCTATTTATCGACATATAATTTGAGGTTCTTAGATACATATTGCAACATTTATCGCATTTATCCGTAATTAGAATACAATCATTCTGTTAACTATTTTACAATTATTTTAACAACAAAAATATAAAACTGTTATATCAGTGAGTGAGTTTATGTGTTCAGCTATTATCAGACCATGATTTTGGTTATTATAAATGGGCGAGACTAGCAAGGAAATATTCAAACGAGTTACCAATAAACTGGATGAGAAATCCAACAAAGTTAATGGATTCTTTTGTTGAGAAACGTAAAATTGAATTAGAAGCTCTCCACCAAAATAGTACAAATCACAAAAGAATTTCAACAAGTGGCTATAATTAATCGTTGGGATTGTCAAGAAAAGTTTCCATTTCTAGTAATTTCTCTAAGAAATACGGTGTAAGTGTTTCTTCAGTACATTCTTGTGAATGAACAAGGTAACTTCGACCAGATCATTGCAGTGGTAGATGAAAGATAAACCAGGTGCGACTGAGCGCGCGAACACAAACTATCTAGTGAAATTTGAAGCAGCCATTAGCCGTTTAACACATTTAACATACTACTAGAAGACGCTACACAAACTTTTATAAATGGTACTAGCCGTTACCCGCGGTGTTATCCACGTATGAACAGTACAACTTTTTGCACAAAAAATAGCTTATGAAACATATGGGCTATCCAATATAACAATTTTTTTAAACACCAAACTATACTCTACTCAACCTATATTTTAGCTATGCAACTGCTTACGGTCTACGCTATATAGCAATTATTTCTGATAATTTTTGAGTCACCTTCTAAAGAATCTTAACCCTATCTTTTTGATACCCTTTATATGCAACTTTTTCTAACACTGTGTTAAACACACTGTATATTTATAATTTTCGTTCGCCCCATATTTCAGGTATTCCATAGTAGAATACAACTGCTCATGATCTACCCCATATAACATTTTTTAACATTTTTTGATTCGCCGTCTAAAATTATAATTTTTCTCCGGCCTCGATTTCAATGATCTTGTATACCCAACTACGTATGTAATTACTGTTTAATTATAATTCCACTACTTCAATATATTTCACCAAAACTACAACTGCTTATACCACCCTATATAACAATTTCATTCAACATTTTTTTGAATCACCTTGTATAACTATACTCCAACCTATATTACAACCAACCTGTAGTTACTGCTGCTTACTGGTGACCCAATATAACTTTTTTGCTGTGATTTTTTGAACCACCCTGTTTATTTTAACAAAATATTTAAACCATCTATATATGCAACTCCTTATGAGCCACACTTATATTTTTTCAAACACTCACCTATAATATTGCTTGCTCCACCCTATATTTTAACTGTCCCATCTGTGCACTCCTTAGGGGCTACGCTATTTAATTTTTCTTCATATTTTTTTAATTACAGTGTAGAGTATATTTCTATCCACCATATATTTAAACCACTCTTTATGTGCAGCTTTTTCAAAAATCGTTTGAATCACACTGTATAATTATAACTCCACTTCGCTCCATATTTCAGGTATTCCATAAGTATATGCAAAAGGTCATGTTCTACCTTATATAACATTCTTCTACTCCATCTCATATTGCAACCACCTTGTATATGCAAGTACTTTTTGGCCATCCAATACATTTTGTACCACCCTATGCTTGTACTTATAATTCTACTCTACCTTTATTTCAAGTACGCTATATATACAACTAGGTATGGGTCACCCCATTTTATGCTCTCTGTATAACTATAATTCAACCACCTGGAATATGCAACTACTTATGACCCACACAATGTAACATGTTTTCAGCCGCCATTTACAACTATAATTCTACTCCACATTATTTCAGCTATGCCGCTGCGTATAGGCTACCCAGTGTAACATTTCTTTTTAAGATTCTTTGCTCTAGCCCGTATAATTATAATTCTACTCCACGCTTATTTCAACGACATCGTATATACAACTACTTATGAGCCAAACTATATAACATCTCTTATCGACTGTATGTCAGTAAATTTCTACTACATTAGTTTTTCAACGACCTGGTATATACCTCTAACTATTTATGGCCCACCCAATATAACTTTTTTGACTCACCCCCTATAACTAATTCTACTCCACCCTTATTTCAACCACATTGGATGTATGCAGCTGCTTATGGGCCACCCAATATAACTTTTTTAAAGATTTTTTCAATCCATGTAATTTTAGGCTTGATCCAAATTATAGTGCCGGTCACAGTTCGTTCCCGGTCTGATGTCGATCTTGGTCTGATCTCGATTTCGGTCAGTCGATTCACCCTATTCACAGTTCGTTCTCTCCGAAAATTGTCATTGAATTTATCGATTGAACTATTATCTATTATAGCCCTGGTTCTTGATAAAGAAGATAATTGTAGCAACCCACGAAAACAAAATGAACCAAAGAGAAGAATTTGAGTGCATCCGAGTATATTGCAACGAGGAGGGGGAAAATCACACTCTTTATGTTCATTTAATTAAAGAAGTAGAAAACTTTTACAATACTGTCGAATGGACTTGGGTTGAAATGCTTTTAAAGAGAATTACGTTAAAAATACAAAAAGAAAACACAACATTTCATTTCAGTCATACACAACAATAAAATAGGTCAATTATTTCTTTTGTAAAACTGTATTTGAATTTTTTTTCTCACGAATTTGGAACTACCTTTTACACAAAGGATAATTTAGTTATGTTAAATATATACAATAACCAATAACTAGGGATTTCAAGTATCTGATTTATTTCATTGATAATAACTGATATAATAAGCTGTAGACCTCTTCACGAATATCTGTATATTTCTACCAAAACCCATATGCCAAAAAAATTATTCTTCTTTTGACAATTCACAGGGGGGGAGGTAAACCAAATCACAAAACAGATGTTATGGGCGTTAACAAATTAATTACTGAAAAAGGTATATTCAAATATTTAAACAAACAGAAATATATATAATTTCTGTCTATACTTCATTTAAACCACTCTTCATTTGCAACTTTTCCTAACCTCGTTTGAATCAGACTGTGTAACTATAACTTGACTTTGCCCCATATTTCAGGTACTCCATTGCTGCAACTGCTCATGATCTACCTATTTTATCCACACTGTATAATTTTCACTCTACTCCACCCTATATTTCAACAACATTGAATGTTGTTGAAATATCCCTATATAACAAATATTTTTTAACCTTTTTACATCCATCCTGATGGAAATAGCGGTGAAACTTTTGGTGTGTCACAAATTTAAAAACAACCCTAACACCAAACTTTTATTTAAATACTCACCCAAACTGCAACTGCTTATTGGCCACCCTATACACCAATTTTATTCAACATTTTGAACCGCTTTGTATAACTGGAAAGTCTACTTCCATCTACATTAAAACCATCCTGTATACACTGCTGCCAATTTGTCCAACATTTTTGAACCACCCTGTATAACCAGTTTTACTCTACAAAATATTTATATAGCGTAGTTGTGCTTACGGGCCACTAAATATAACATTTTTAAACACTAAACTAACTATAACTCTTGCCACTCACTATCTTATATATGCAACTACGTATGGGCTACGCTATATAACTATTTTTGAACCACCCTTGAAAGTATAATTTGTCTCCACCCTGTATTTCAACCACGCTTTATATGCAGCTTTTTCTAACATTGTTTTAATCACACTGTATGAATTATAATTTTACTTCGATCCATGTTTCAAATATTACATATATGTAACACCTCATGTTCTATCCTACAAAAAAAAATATCCCACCAGTTTAACTATAATTCTACTCCACCCGCTGTTTCAACCACCTTGGATATGCTACTACTTATCGGCCACCCAATTTAACATTTTTTGTACCACCATGTGTAACTATAAATCCATTAATGCCCAATATATTTCGCCAAAACCCCAACTGCTTACTGGGCACCCTATATAACTTTTTTTTCAGCATGTTTATGTTTTTGAATCACCTTGTATGTATTACAGCTATCCTGTATACGCTACTGCTTATTGGTTAACTAATATAACATGTTTTAAATAATTAACAACTTCTCCACCCTATATTTCATCTAGGCTATCTTTGTAACTTATGAACTACGCTATTTTACAATTTTTGCACATATTTCTTTAATGGCATTATGGAGTATAATTTCTCTTCACGCTTAATTTAAACCACCCTTCACTTTTTTTGTAACCTTGTTTGAGTCACACTGTATAACTATAACTTTACTTTAGTTTCAGGTACTCCATATATGCAACTGCTATATAACAAAATTTTTCTAGCATTTTTTACCCACCCTGTATAATTATAACTCTATATTTCAACAACTTTTTATATGCAACTACTTCTTTGCTGCCCTTATCCTTAGAACCCTACCTCACCCTATATTTCAACCATCGGGTAAATCGAACAACTTGTAGATCATTACATTCCTGATTTTTGAAACCCAGGTGGGTACAGGTATAGCTGTAATTCTCCGCGACATCTTTTTTATCCAAACTGTATAAATATTCTACCCTTTTTCCATCACTTGGTACATGGAACTATTTATGGCCCACTCAATATAACTTTTTTAGACCACCCCCTATAACTAATTCCACTCTCTCTTATTTCAACCACATTGTATATATGCAGCTGCTTATAGGACGCCAAATATAACTTCCAGAATGTCGTCGAGGTATACTTAGCACGTTCTCCATGTCAACCCGCTTAATCATAGTCCATGAGCCTCTCAAATGCAGCGGAAGCATTGCATAACCCAAAGGGCATGACCATGAATTGAAACAGCCCTTTACTAGTGGAGAACGCTGTCTTCTCTCCGTCGTTTTCGTATAGACCAACCTGACAATATCCACTCTTAGGTCTAGTGTGGAGAACCAACGGAAGCCTGCTAGTGTGGTCAGAGTGTCATCGATTCGGGGTAGTGGATAGATGTCTTTCTTCATGACGTCATTCAGCTTTCTCTAATCCACGCAAAATCAGGTGGTTCCATCCTCTTTTTCACTAGCAAGACGGGAGCAGATTGGGCTGATGGATGTCACATTAACTCCAATTTGTCACAAGGACTCGATGTTTTCCTCGACTGCCTGTTGTTGCCCCAATGGTAGTCGTCTAGGTTGTATTCTGATGGGTTGAGCCTTTGCGGTATCTATTCGGTGTTGAATGATGTTGCTGCGACCGGTGGTTCCATCTTGACTGTTAAAAATTTGCCAGTGCTTTGTGATAAATTGTTTGGCTGTCTTCTGCTCCTCTGGTGTGTCAAATGGTCAGCACACTGTTGTAGGAACTCTTTACTGGCCCTCTCTCCTTCACTGATGTCTGGTACTCTTCTTCGCAATTGATGATGGTCTCTACTAGCTCGAAACAAGCTATCTCTTGACCATTGGCAATTCTGATGTCGTTGTTGAACAAATGCATGGCTCTAATTGGTATATCTCATCCGGTTTTAACTATAGCCCGCCCAACTAAGTAGTCATGAGCTGAGTGTACGGGTTCCCCATTCCAAAGCAGCTCCCAGGATTGCTTTCTGGCTGCCAATGAATAATCTCTTCCGTTCGACCGGGATTAATTTCTGTTTCTGCCTTGTTTTAGATGGCGCTGATTTTCAAATTTCACCTGGTTCTGAATGGAGTCGATGTCATCTACTTTGGTTTCAAGAGTACCCACGGTATTCTTTAGGACCTTTATGTCCTCGTTTATTTCTTTTATGTCTGATTCCACTATTTGCATTCTTTCGTTAACTGTCTCATTAACTTGCAATACTGTTTGCATTAATTGTTCAAATTGCAGTTGTCTTTTCTCTTCAGTTTCTTTAAAATTATTTTGTCGTTTTAATTCAATTTGTTGTTTTTTTTTATTCAAATAAAATAAATATAAGTTGATTTTGTCTCTGTTCATCTAATAATTTAAATTAATTTTGTCTTGTTAATTCAAATTTTGAGAATAATCTTTCAATTAAATTCGGTTGTTCATTTTTCATCATGAAAACAAGATTTTGTTTGTTTTCTTCCATGGCAGTGACAACATTATCTAATTCTATTTTACGTTTTTTATCAAAATATTTCACTAACCTTTGTCAGATTTCTTCTTGATACTATTTCTCCTTCTTGTCACGTTTTTCCAAAATCTAAGTTATTTTTTCATCTAGTCCCTCCGTAACCTGTTTGAGTATTTTTGTGGTAGTCTCGTCCATTTTTCTTTTTCCATACTTCGGGTTTCCATAAATCAAATTGCGATTTTAACTTCACTTAATCCTTCACTTCTGATCACCAAATTGTTATAAACTCCGTGGGTTCAATTAATTAACTTAAAAACAATCTGCGAGTCACTTCACTTTCTAGAACTTCTATTGACACGTAAATATCAAATATTCTCAACAGCTGATTCTAATACAATATCATCAAAATCATAACAATAGATACGCTCTACTAACTTCTGCGATCATCGGCCGTTCCTTTTATAATCTGCCTGGAATTCTTCCAGCAAATTTCGAGGGTCATCTTCCTAGTTGTCACTTCTTTTCGAGATTTTCTAGCACAATCGACCTTGCAGATTTCTTTTTTATACTTCAGTCGACTGTTTTACTGTTTTACGTTACTTTAGCCAGAGATGGCGTTGATAATTTTACAATAATATTAAAAAATGAAAGGCTTTCGAATTACATCTTATTATATTGCTTCTCGTTTTAGTACATAAGTGCACACCTAATTTAAAACATATTTATTTACATTCTGAATTCACTTGGAACTAAACTTATAACATTACAAAGTTAGATTAATTTCCTATTTTACCGAATATCAATAGAAACAAACTATAGTATGTTTTATGAACACATTGAAAGAATGCAAATGCTAATCGTTCCTTGCTGTCGTTCTCTGATAAATGATGAAGGTTGTAGTAGAGAGTACGTCAAATCGCTGTTGCGTATTTATAACACATCATGAGAGTTTCAGAAGCTAACTAAGTTGAAATATCAGTAGTTAAATATATTTCTGGAGGCCGTTTACTTCCTGGCATCGTTTGAATTCCAGTGTGAATCGATGGACAGAGAAAATTTAAGATTGCAGTTATAAGCTTTGCTAGAAAGTGAGTGTGAACGCCGTTTTGAAGAAAAAGCAATGGAATTTTTTGCCGTTCGACGGTAGGCTTTATATTTTACGGTTATATTCATCTGCCAGGCCTTGTTTTACTATTGGGCCTTTATTCTTGACTTTGGTCCGTAATTATTTATTATGGGACCATTCATTCTTCCACGTCGATTTTGTTGTTGGGCCTTATTTGAAGCGTTCAGCTACTTAACAGTTTTTATCCTATGAATTGATAAAAGTAGATATTTGTTGTTTAGCAAAAGCAAAAATGACAATATTGAATACAGTGGTATTATAATCAGTGAGAAGTTAAACGAAAGTTGTGATTAGTTCAAGTTCGGGAACATACTTCTTTGAAATATAGCCGGTGAGTGTTGAAGATCTTTTCCTGTTATCGGTTTGGTCTGTTATAAGGTATGTCTCACTTTTCAGGTAATTAAACTCTATAATGCCGTTTAATAAATTTATTTCCGCCTTTATATTACCTAACCTACGACTTAAATGTTCCCGACGAAGACCTGTGGTTTCGCACATTTAAGCTAATCAAGGTAGCTCTCATTTCAAGATATTTTTTGTGTTTAGTTTTAATTATACCTTGTAGGCCACACTACTAAACTGGAAGAAGCAAGGTAATTTCTGAAAACTCTTAATTACAAGTGCTGCTGTACTACACACATTTCTAAACTACTTCTAATTCAGAAATGCAATAATTCACACAATTATTTTATTTTAATCGACTTTACTTTTACTTATTATTACAATAATCTTTACAAAACGTAGAATTTTTGATAATATATAAATAGCTAATGTTACAGTAAGTAGTACGAACAGAACAACATCTAACATGAAATATTTATAAAGTGGCATGTTGGTTCCTGGATACCGTAAATGTTGCGTACCATTATGTCTTAGCACGTATTCAATCCACCAGATTGCTTTTTCAACACCCTTTATAGGTTGGTCCTCAATGATTTCTCTACATTTCATGACGTTTTTCTTGAAACTGTAATTAAAATGAATAATATTATATATTATGTAGCAAATCGTTTAGAAATGATTCAAAATACTCGTATATTAAAAACAGCAAAATGATTAGCTGGAATGAAAGATAAAAATGCGACAACAGAAACTTGAGAAAACTTAGAGCAACATAAGGATAGCAGCCGCCACTAAAATATAGTCACTACCGAGTTTGGATAATAAATATTTTTACTTCAAACTTATGATCGATTAACACATTACGCGTTATACTTAAGGTTGTGTAGAAAACTTCTGAATCCAGTCAAATGTCGCCTTAGATGATCGAATTTTCGATATGGATATTACAGTAATCTCGTCGTCACCCCTTCTTCATTCGATCCAATACATTTCACTTTCAAATTGAACCACTTTCACTCTATTTTTGTATTTTTTTATATTTTAGGGGTGTACCGTTAAGATACTGCATATGCAGATATTGAATCATTAATATGTATACTTTAGTATTTTATCGCGAAATGCATATCTAGATTTTTCAGGACAATTGGTCCACAGACAGAGAGCCAATAAATCGGCTGTGTTTAACGCCATTTCCCTTTGACTCCTAGAAGACAAATGCCACGAAATAATTTGTAGGTTAACTAAAAGCTATTAAAGTAATTATGATAGTATCTTACAATACATTATATTATTTCTAGCTAAGAACAATTATTTATGTGCTTCGTACATAAACACTGTCACTGTTTTTCTCTGGCCAGATTCATAATTTCAGTTTCCAAAGCTGGACAGGCTACGTTGCACATTTTTATGCCACTGAGTGGCGGAGTTTTCTCGATTTTGTTCCTCCAATTGACTTTGGCTGGTAAACTGCTGTTCAAATTCTTAGAGTTAATTGGGTTTTTTTCGAGATATATGTTCAAATTCTTGGGTTCTTTATCAGTTTCTTGTGCCACATTAATGAATTGCAAGTGCCAAACCGAATTTAGACATTGCACTGAATTATCAAAAACCCTCTGTTGTTCTAATGAAATATTCTGGATTTATTCTACGGCAGAGGCTCTTAACAAAATCACAAATTATGAAACCTAAACCACCCTCATATTTCCCTTAACATTTAGTCAGTAAGGCAGTAAAGTAAACAATTTGTAGGATTTTTTTTGTATGCTCATCAATTACTCCAAAATAGTTTAACCAATTTAGCTAATTTCAACTTCACTTTGTTAAGGAAAAGTACCGTATAATTTTGTATAATGCTACATTTGCAGTACTCCATAAAATGGGAAAAGCAGTTATTAAGAAACTACCGTTCAATGAATTGTGCTAAATTCTCTGAAACAAGTTATTAAATTAGAATAATTTAAACTGTAATATGTTAAGATTGATTTAGAGGTAATTATTATTATTCTGTTACGTAAAGTTGAATAAATAAAGCACAAAAGTACCCCTCTTCATCGGTTTTTTGTGCAGCAGGCTGGATGTAGTTTGTTGCATTTGGTTTGAGAAAACATCTACAACGTTTGTGTTTATATGTGATCAAACAGACCATTTTAAAATTTGCACGGGTGCATAAGAAAAATGATAAATCGTTATATTATAACTGTGCAAATAATGATGAAAATGTGTCCAAATTTGTTACTTGGGTGTTTGGGATCACTCAACATAAATATGATACCGACAATGGATTCTGGAGAACCTGGGGTCCAGGATGGAACATTTTGAGAATAACAACTCACACTTCACTATTTCGACTGTTTCTGTCATTTCTGACATCAACATCCAATACACTTATGAGCTAAGCCTTACTTATTTCGCTTGTCTCTTTATTAAACCCAACATCTTGTTCTCAATTTATAATCAGGAAACAGAGAAAAAAAATGTGTCAGACTGTTATGCTAATAATACTATATTAATGTATAACTTTTAAATTTTTTTTGCTAGTCGACAACATATTTTCACATTTAGTCTTTTCCTACTCACAATCAGCTTATGTGCTGCGTTTTTGTTGAGTCAAGACTCATTCATTATATCTAATTAGAAGACAAAAATGAATCATTTAAAAGTATCGTTTGGTTCTAAGATGTACATATTAGAATATTAAAAGCTGAATAAAAATTGATAGTTAAAAGACATTGCCCTGCAATTTTTTAGAAATATATGGTTCGTTAGGTTTCAATTGTTGTCTGGAATAGAACTCAACCCTAGAAAGACGAGTCAAGTGTAAAATAATGTTCGTTTACCTTGGACTCCTAGCTACTGTCATAATACTCCGGGCTAATATTTCGGCATTAATATCTGAAGGTTTCAATTTTAAACCATTCCCCATTCAACTAACTTTCTTACATTGTCAGGTTGATCAACAGCGAAAGGAATTCCGACCATCGGTACTCCGAAATAAATTGCTTCTTCATTGATTGAAGTCCTCCTTGGGTAACAAATACTTTGACATTTGGATGACCTGTAAAAATGTGTACATTAGAGTTTTTTTGTGTTATTTTGTGTTAATTTTCTTTTTCACCTAGTATATCTTGCTGCGGAAACCAATTTTTTGTAATCACATTGGCAGGTCTACCTGGTAGATCTTTCTCAAATTTCCAGAGAACCTGATACGCTAGGCTTCCCAAAGCTTCAGTTATGGCTTTTATAGTCACATTACTTAATCTAGAGCTGAGAACGTTTGTGCCCAAGCTGAAGTACACAACTCCATCTGGCGAATTGTCTAGAAGATCTTTTAGATCCTGAAAACGAAGACATATTAAGAACAATTACAAGTTCAACTGTAATGAAATGTCACTTTATGTTTTAAAACGGTTTGAGTATTTCAGAAACAGAATATCGTGAATTATTGATATAGTAATTAGTATTTATTTAATAATATTTGGCATTTATGTTATAATCAATAGAGCGCATGTTAGATATAGAGTAGGGCCTGAACAAATTCGGAGATTCAGACTGTTTTTTAAAGCTAATACTTTGCTTATTTTAAAGTGTTCGAATTTCTTCTTGTCTGCTAAAAAAATTGAATTCATTCTTTTAGTATTCCTCCTGGTCCGTTCGATATACAACTTTTCTTTATGTCTATAGTCTGTTTAACTTCATTCTTCATCTTTTTCTTCCTCCTCTGGTACTTTATGGTACTTATCTTTTTCTAAGTCTGCCAACATTCTTTCTGTACTTCTGTAGAATCTTAGTCTCGCAGTCTGTTTCACTTACTTTTGTTTTCGTTTAATTCTTCTTTCATGGTAAGGATATAATGTCTGATCGTAAGTCTCGATTTCTTTCTATTTAGTTTTATAAAAACCTTCTTTCACGTTTTACGTTGGGATTTTGCCTTTATATTGGAATCGTTCCCCTACGATGGAACGGGGCATGTTGTTTGGAGTGTCCTTTTACTGGAGTGAGTCCTTTTTTTTATGTGTTTCGTTGCAGCATAACGTGACCGGAAGTTACATATTTGGAGTTTACCTGGTAGTTTTATGGAGGAGTTTATGTTATGGAGAAGCCGTTTTTTTAATATTATATTACGACAGGTCCTATAAAATTTACATTTTTGCTGTTTACCTCTTAGATTTTTGAAAGCTGTTGTCAAAGGGCTATTTAACAGTGAACCTCAGGGGATTCGTTTACTGTACAGCTATTAGTGGCCTCTTTGATGGCAGACCATTTGTGAAATATTCGGTTTTGAGTTTCCAGGACTAGAAGTATAGTATAAATAACCTTTTCGATGTATATATGGTAATAGAAAATTCTAAACAACTTCGTAAAAGGTGGGTTTATTCTGTTAACAGTTTTTTTTTTTTGAACAGCTCATTTTAATTGTAGAATCATAGTTGAGCACATTTTGTTTTCACCTTTGTAACATTAGTAGATATATCAATTTTCCATTATTACAGACATAATACATTTTCAAAATTTTATCATTATAAAGAGTGTTGCTTTTCTTTTTTATTTTTTTGTATACCTATATATTTTTTATTAAACACTACTTTGTTTACATTTTGCATATTTTTTATTACACCTGAGCCTATCGATTTGTTAAAGAGTTTTTTTTGAAGTGAGCACAAGAGAAAATTTTGAACACATATATTATTCTTTTTGAGAAAACAAAACAGTTCATTCAGAAGGAACATATACAGTATTAATGTAGCCGGTGTGAAATAACATCACAATTTATACTGTTATTTTAAAGGATCACTTACAGGTATTTAACCAAATGGCGTCCTTAATAAAAATAAGTTTTGTGTTTTAATATCTTGCCCTCACACTTTCTTGTTCCCGATGAAAAGGAGGCGCCTAGCATAATTGTGAGCAGGCCAAGGTAGGTTATATGTTGAATTTTAAGTTTTCTGATTTTATAAATACCAGATCACAATCTAAGAAGCTGATATTTGGAAACTGAGCCAATTTCATCGCCAAAGATTTTTTAATATTAACTTGTGAATACAATTTAGTTGTAACTAAAATCAAAATGACACTTGTTGATATAAATGCAGGGCGTGGGCGGCGCGCGTACGAAATAACGTACCCTGGACTTGGAGAAATCGCTATGGTGTATAATACAGGATTGTCTGCAATTTACGATTTGTAGAACTTTTTCTAAATTATTTCATGTCGAGAAACTAACATTATCAGAAAGCTTTAGATTACGTATTTCTGTAAGCCACTGTATGCCTTAGTGGGTTATTCTAACGAAAAGTTGGAAGTCGTATTATTGTATTAACTAAAAGTGTCAGCTAACTATACCTATTCAATATGTCTTTTTTTTTCGTAAACATACAGAGAGTAAATAAAGACATTGAAACATAGAGAAGCGCTCTAAATTGCAGGCGTGTATGTGGTTAATATTACAAAATGTTACCTAATATACCTTGTAGTGGTTTAGGTTCTCTATATGCAGCTGCTCTATATTTATCACAGTTGGAATATATGGCCTAGGAGTTTTTAATACAGTATTTTCACTTATCATAAGTAGACTGATTCTTGACAGTATGTCGCTTAATAAGGCATACTTTCTCCAAAGTGTTTTTTAATGACTTTCTCCATTCTTGGATAAAAAAACCATTTGTATGCTATTCTGTACCATATGGTATAATAGACACATTCGAGTCTTTCTATGAAAGACCTTGGTTAGGTTCTGCAACCGTCATAAAACTTCTTTTCTTCGTTAAAATTGGATGAGTTGGATTTCCCACTGCATCATGTATATCTAGCATAACTCCAAATGATGATATAACTAAAAATAATTAAAATTTTGAATAACCACTTGTGCCATTGGAAAATACTAACTTACAATACGAAGCCATAACTTCATTACTTTTTTCAAACACATAAATTACCAGAGTATACATAATATATTAATTAATACATATTTTGGTGACCTTATAAGAATATAAATGTCAGATAGGAAAATAGCATTTTTTGGATCCCTGTCGAATTGATTGGAACCGATTTTTTTTTGTAGTATTTCTGATTTCTGATAAAACGTTCTTATTGGCACAACGCCCATGAAACCCTTCTAGAGAGTCTGGCAGGGGTAAAGTTCTTTCGTAAATTGAGTTGTGCAGCGTTTCGCAGGTGCTTCGATATGAAGGTTGAACTGAGAAAAAGCCGTTATAAATATCTAGAACAGTGGTCACAGGGATTTTTAATGTCCCTAAATTCAATTCAGAAGTGCACTTAATCATTGTCAGTTTTTTAAAATTAAAGTAACCTTGTAGGCTTAAGCGAACCCGATATTCCTATTCACCGACCTAAATAACGTATGTGCCTGCGGTTTCACATTTTTCAAACGGTTTTTTCACAGTTTGGCTTTGCGATGACCTTGAATCTGACATGATAGGGGTTAGCTGACCTTGGATCTGTAATAATCGTCCCCAAATACCCTTGTTTACATTAATCAACTATGGTGATACAGCTTGTGCGAAATGACATACCTTTCATATACTCAACTTCGTCGTCTTTTAACATCATACATCTCTGCCAGACCCTCTAGAAGCCTTTCCTGGGGGTTATGCCCATGAGAACTTTTCATCAGAAGGTCAAATACTATCGGAAAAAATAGGGAGCAACCAGTTCGATTGGGTGCGTGTTCCTTTAGTAATTTATCAGCAGTTCAGCTCAAAATAATTCAGCGGGAGAAAATGGGGTATGACTTCTGATCTGATTATGACCATTGGGGATGCCCAGTGATGTAAGCCCTACAGCGTGAATTAGGAATACTCAGTGTGGAAGCACACTCATGTATCCAAACCTATTTAGTTATTTTCAATCAGTTATTTTTTGTTTTCAAACATTTTATATCTCATCTTTATGGCTCATCAAATAAATGGACCGGCATGATATTGATGTTCTATCTATTCACATAACCCTAAAATACTGTTAGCGGAGTCTAGAGAAGCGCACTTTTCACAGTGCATATTGTAGTGTATGTACGTGTCCTATGCGCATGTTCGAAAATGCATTTTTCTCTTCTGGCATTGGGGGCTAGGTTTTCTCTCTGTTTGATCTCTCTTTCGCACAACGAGTCAAGTACCTTTAAAAACGGTATAATCTGCTGTCTCTGTTAGTTCATGATCGTATGGGGCGATAACAGTATACGAGGACTGCCTTTTATATTCGGGATTGGACAACCCTGGTGTTGCAATCTGACAACTGATAGCTCTATCGTTTGACATGTTTGAGGTTATACGTACATACGAGCGCTATGTGTTGTTTACAGTAACTTAAAGGATTCATCTCGGCCAAAAAATGGAATTAAATCGTGAACATTTTCGTGCGATTATTTTTTACAACTTTCGACGTGGATTAAGTCAGCAAGAGTGCATGAATGAACTTAATTTAATTTTTGGCGATGAAACTCTATCAAGGACCACTGTTTATCGATGGTATGGTGAATTCAATCGAGGTCGTAGTTCACTCCAAGACGAATTTCGTGAAGGTCGTCCAAAAACAGTTGTTGTTCTGGAAACGATTGATGCTGTGCGCGAATTGATATTGCAAGATCGTCATGTGACCTATCGTGAGATTGAGTCAACCTTACACAATAGTGGGACCAGCATACATTCAATATTGCATAAACATTTGAATGTCAAAAAAATTTCTTCGCGTTGGATCCCACACAATTTGTCAATCGTGCTTCAAAACACGTTTATGATATAGTGACAGGTGATGAATCGTGGATTTACGCGTATGAGCCCGAAAGTAAACAGCAGTGGACTGTGTGGATTTTTCAAGATGAGCCGAATCCAACAAAAATTGTTCGCGCACGAAGCACTTCCGAGCAAATGATCGCCTGTTTTTTCGGAAAAACTGAACATGTCGCAACCGTACCATTAGAACAACGCAGAACAGTCAATTCTCAGTGGTACAGAACCATTTGTTTGCCAGTTGTCTTCCAAGAAATGAGAAAAACAACCGCCGAAGACGGATCACTCTTCACCACGACAATGCGAGCTCTCACACATCAGCTCAAACAACTGCATTTTTGACCACTCAAAACATCGATTTGATGAGTCATCCGCCGTATAGTCCTGACTTGACCCCAAATGACTTCTTTTTATTACCGTACGTAAAAAACAAACTGAAGAAGCGGTAGGTGCGTTCAGAATGCACCTTTTGGAGATACCTCAATCAGAGCGAAAAAAGTGCTTCGACAATTGGTTCAAACGCATGCAAAAGTGTAGAGATCTTCGTGGGGAATATTTTGAAAAACAATAAAGCGCTTTTCGATGATTAATATTTGTTTTTGTTCTCTAATCCCGAAATATAAAAAGCAGCCCTCGTATTAGTATATGTTTCTACCTGCCTTGACATCTTCGTTCCTTGTCGTCTGGAACTCGATACGAACTCTTACCCCGTGCAAATTTTTAGACATATATTTTTTCCTAAGTTTTTTAGGATCTCTTATATTACGTAAAAATAACATTTAAATGTATTTTCAGGTAATTTCAGTCCCTGTCTATATCCCTCCTTAGTTTTTTTAACTCAGAAAACAAAAACTGAAACACTTGGAAGGATTTTCATTTTTTGATAATGCTTTTACATCTTTTGTGTCAATCAAATTTAATCGGAAACAGTATTTTCTGGTTTATAATAATATACTCACTGACAAAGAAAATGTAACACCCAGAAGCAGATGTTTAAATTTAATATTGTGTTGGTAAAACAAAGATGTTATAGTAAGAAGTAAATAATTTTTTTTTGTTTTTAATTTTGTTAATAATCTGTTTGTCCACCTCGGTTATCTAAACACTCACTAATACGTCTTGGCATTCTTTCAAAACATTGTTTTGGTACAACATAGATGCTATAGTAAAGTCTAAATGATTAAAATTTGAATAAAAGATACCAAGGTGTTAATTTTTTTAAGTATACTTGTTAATACCCGCGAATATAAGTGAGTACATACGACTCCACTACTTCCTGAAGATAACGCTTTCCTGATGCATGGAACAAAGATTATTTTGGTGTGCAATAGCACCCCATACCACAACGCCTACTGTTCGGTGTACTATCGCACAACATCTAGATGAGGTTGAGGTTCTCCTCGACGTCTAACCCTTCTTCGGCCATCATGTCCACCCAAGCAGAATTGATATTCATTAGAGAATACGACCGGATGTCATTCCACATTCCAATGTTGTCGTTCTCTGCACTATTCTAGTCGTTGCCATCGATGCTCAACGGTCAGAGTTAGCACAAGATGGGATCGATAACGCTTCAGTCCAAAAGAGCTTAAGCTGCTGTATACTATTCGGGCAGTTACAAGATGGCCTTGTTCTCCTCTTATCAGCCAAATTTCAAGTTGTCGAAAATCGGTCTCTAAAGGCCATAAGCCTTAGAAGTCGATCTTGAACTTCATTTGTGCCCTTTCGACGTGCCTACTCTTCTACAATTTTGGGTATTATCAAACTACGCTTGAGTACATCTCATAACATTGTTGGATTTCGGATCGTGCGATTAGCTATTTCTCGAAATGAAAAACCCGCCTCCCGTAGACCAATAATTCAACCCCTTTCAAATTCACTTAGCTGGCGATACATTCAGCGTACGTAACATTACTAAAGATTTTGGATCTCATTAAACAATTTGTTTTTTAGTAAATTTAAAAAATGCAAAAACGACTACAATATTAATTGATAAAAAAAAGTTTGCACATTTTAGTCATTTTCTCCTTAGTCTAGCATCTATGTTTTACCAAATCAATATTAAACTTAAACATCTCTTTCGGGATGTTGCGATTTCTTTGTCAGTAAGTATATTTACCACAATTTATAGCTTATAATATTTGAATGAATTGCTGTCACCAATGAAAGGTTTTATGATAAACAGTCATATCATTTCTAATTTTTTAAGATCAGTTTTCGTTCTAAGATGAGGCAAACAATCTTTAAACTCATGATTGTTTCGGCCTTAATTTGAAGATACTTCATTTTAATTTAATCAAAACAAAACCATCTTACTAATTTTCACTTTTATTTTTATGAAATTGACAATATTATTTCGCCAGATAACTGGCTTCCTTAGAATACAAAGTAGAACAGTTCTTCTTCTTACCTATTGTTAATGCATTGAATCTTGCTCCGAATGCAACGTGCAGAGGATCATGTGGCTCAACCAAAACCAAATCAAATTGTTTATCACTGTTTATAAAATCCTTAATTTCTTGTATATCAAATAATATGTCATTGATCATCTCAAAAATCTTTCTGTATTCTAACATGGTCCGTACCGCAGATTTAACACTAGATTCAGCAAACCTTTGTCTCTTGTAAACTTTATAGATAGCACTGATATCTATCTCAGTCAAATTTGTTAAACTTTTATCCTTCATAGGATTGGCTGTAATTAGAGTGACTTCATGTCCTCTAAGTGAAAGTTCTTTTCCAAGATTCAAGAATCCTTTTTGGTGACTCATTAATGGCAAAGGAAAAACACCCAGTATTTTCGCACAATACGTTGTAGTTGGTAAAACCCATACTACCAAAATGATTAAAAAGAAGTCATTCATTCTCACTACCTGGAATTAAAACAAAAATTATAAACAATGAAAAAAGTTATTAATCACGAGCTGACATGCCCCCTGTGTTTCTGTGAAATCTCATTAGCATTTTGAAACTGTTATAGATTTAATTTAAATTAAGAGCAATTGTTACTTGTAAATCATTTTTTGGAAATGCAACTATTACCATAGACAAAAATTTGTTATAATGTGTGCATACAACCGAAGTACACAATATATGGACGAAATATGTAATCCACCTACCAATTTTTTAAACAAATTTGTATAATAAATTCCATGTATGTCATCTATAAATTGCTGCTTTATTTATTTGTATTATATAACATTAATTCCTTGAACAACCTTCTAATTGTTTTAGAGGTGTAGATACAATCGACCGAGCGGCTCTTTCGGGCGCGGTTTTTACTTTTTCGATAGATATCTGGATAACGATGGATGATAATAAAGTGTTGAGCATGAAAGAAGCTCAAAAAAGTATTCAATCAAAATTTTCGTATCTGGTCGGATAGCCGAGTTATGGTCAAAAAAACAATTTTACCCCCTTTTTTCGGAAAACATATAGAGGACATCTTGGCAGACAATTTCAAGTTAAGCTTTTCTAGGCACCCTAGGCTAGCTCGGTTCATTTGCATTTCCAAATGTATATAGTAACTGGAGTAGAGATATTTCCTGGCAAATACGAAACGCAATTAACTCAATAGCGAAATAAATATAGAGTATAAGTATAGTCAAGCACCTCGAACAACAAAAAAATAACGAACGTAAATGGGTCAAATAGGATGTAACTACAAAAACAAAATAATCAGAAAGCAGAATAATAATTGAACACAAAGGTTGAAAAATAACAACCATGAAAAAGAAAATGTTCAATCATCATCAACTCATTTAGTACATGGAGAAACCATGTATATAATACAATCAACAATTTCAGCAGTGTTCCAACTACAATAATACTTCAATATCCTGGTTTCAGTTGCCAGTCGGTGGAACTATAAAAAACGATAAAGCCAGGACCAGGAGGAATTTCTACGGCTTTGTTGAAATTTGCTTCAACAATACTTAAAGATATAATGTGAATTATTTTTTATAGATTTATAAATGAACAAATAGTACCGGAAGAATGGAGGATGGAATGTATATCACCTATACATAAAAAAGGTAGGAAAGATCTGTGCAAACACTATAGTCAGTCGATTATATGGAAAGTTGCTGAAAAGTTTTATCGAAAGTAAATACACGTCATCTGAAGTCAAACTTCAGGAAGAACTTAAAACAGGTACAACATGCATCGACAATATTTCCAGTTGGGATCAAGAAACTAAAATATCGTAGGTAAAACTCTGGACTGAAAAAATCTCTTATAAATTATTGGGGCAACAGTAAGCTTTGAATTTTTACATCCTTATTGAGATAATTATATATGAATCCTTGTTTGAGATCTAGGTACTCTAAACGGTGGATAAAAACAATCTTCCTTTGCTATACTAACTACATTTATTTTAACAGCAAACTGCTTACCCCATCATTTATGTAATAGTTTATAAGCCATAACTGATATAATTTTAACAGGAAAGTCTTCGAATTAAAATTATTTAGAACCTTAAAAAACCCAAAGTAGGGATTTATTTATTTTTTACTTATATTGTGACCAGTGATGACGCAGGCAATGAAAAAAGTTTAGAAAATCAGAAAATATTCTCAATGGGAAGTGACAAATCTTGAACAGAGCATTTCTCACAGCGGGAAGCCGTAAAAAGCGGTACAAAGTGATTTTTTCACATAATCATAATTTTGTTGTAATAATAATAGCTTGAACATTAATCTTCATCCTGGTGATTGCTTGTGAAGTAGAAATTAGTTTTAATTTAAATAATTTATAGAAATATATTGCAGGACATACCCTAATAAGCACGAACGTTTGATTGTCATATACAAAATGAATTTTGAGAGTAAGTAAAATGCACTTCACCTTCTATACCTTGCATATTTGTAGCAGTTCCCTAAAATGTATTATAATAGCAATTAATAGTAGATCGGTACCCACTAACCTAACAAATAAATTGAAAAATCGACCAACTTACGCAGATAATTGATACGTAACTAAAGACATTGCAGAGAAAAACAATTCGTCATATTTTTAAAAACCGGAATATCTCGAAAAAAAATACTAATTTTCAAACTTTATTGCATTGACTAGTAGAGGAACGACATCTTATAATGTTACGAATAACTATTCGCAGGATGAAGATTATGAAATAAATAGTTTTTGCAGAATTGCAATCTAAACAATTCAGAGTACAGTGCACTATATTAACTACGCTCTTTCTATTGGGGTGTCGCTTGAATATTCTGTTTACCAAGTATTAGAGCGGAAGCAAAATTTAAAAGAAATTCTCCTGTGACGTCTGATTCCAAAGCATTGACAAAAATAATGCTCGAACACTGTTAATATTAATACTTTTTTTATAGTATGGTGTAGTATAGTATAGTAGAGCATTCCAGAAAATTGACTATTACATTTTTTAGCCTTCCCAATAATAAATAACGGAAATATTTTATAATGTTTAATTGTAAGTACGCCTGTTTTTAAAATAGTACATACAGCGGTCTCCACATTGTTTTTTGAGGTAGTAACAATGTCTACACTAGGCTCTTACTTAATATTTGATTAATATACTAAATTTAAAGTATAGATTCAGGTTTTTTAATAAAAAATTGTAACACTTTTGTGCTGTACAATCTTTTTAGTTCATTATACAAATCGAAAACATATTATGGTTCCTATTTCAATAGGTTAAAAGCTCGATAAATCATAATAACATCCACTTATCCTATTTTAAACATTTTGATGTTACTAATGACAATTATGATTAACATTTTAGCCATAATATATTTAAATGTATAATACATGTATCATAATAAAATATACAATGGGAATTCGCTTCCCCTAAATTTGCTTGACCACTCTTTACTTATGTTTACTAATTCAAGTACATGATATTAACTTTTAAAATGTTTTTGGTGTTTAATGATACTGCTGATCATTCCCTTATAGAAAAGAAATTAGAATTTCAAAATTTACCTATGTCCTTATCATTCCACAAAAAAATAATTGTGACTAATCAGTTTTGTTGTTCAGTTCAGTGACAAATAAAAACTGTTTGGCAGTAAACCTATAATCTCTTTATATAAGTAATTTCTACAGTTAGATTTAGTAATCGCAGTATGTACATATATATATATATATATATATATATATATATATATATATATATAACATGTACGTTTACCCTAATGAGTGGACTCACCGCGATAAAAGTCTGATTACAACTAAATATAAAAGTAGCATTATTTGTTTTAAATTTTCTTGATTAAAACATTCAGACAATATGTAAAATATACGAAAATAGAAAATAAAAAATTGTCGGGAATGTTAATGTGTAGGATCACACATGAAAGAGAAGTGGCCAATCAAAATTTAAATTATAGGGTACTCTCTTCGAGCTATCATTCTTTCGTACGCTAGAAAATATATACAATATATATTGTTTCTGGTCAGGGAACCTTCATCAGTTGCGCTTCCCACAAGAGAATGTACTCTCAAACCCTTTATGTATTTATGTATTTGAAACATATCGGTAAATTTGTAAACGCGAGATTTAGGATTTTCGTGGAAATTAGTACACAGAGGTTCCGAATCTGAAATCGTTACATCTAATTGCTGTTATAACAGACAATTCAATGGTAGAATTGTATTTGAAAAATTTTTCCGAATTTTGTGTTTTTTTTGTACTGTTAGCTAATTTTCTATGGGTGCTTGGATAACAATTCTTAGGGTGAGTACTCACGGCTAAAAGCTCGACTCATCAAGCCACCCAAGATGATTTTGTATTCTTTCTCAAGATAACAAAAGATGCATATTTTCGCGACCCAACTTTAGGTTGGTAAGTCAACACCTTTAAAATTACTTTCATAATTTTGTTTCAACACGTGCTAAATTGGAGTAATTACAAAGATATATTTAGTAATAAAAGAATTTTGCGATCTTTGTTTTTCAAGCAAAAATCACTTTGATTTGAATTGTATATTCGAGAAACCAAGGTGGCGGTAAAAATTAAAGATTTCATTCCCCGGTTAGAATCATTGGAATTGGGATATTTTTACTTGGGTAATACCTTCCTTTTAGACTCAACGGTATTTCAACAGCTAAGCTGTCATATTCATGGAGTAAATGAAAACTATTTCGATCTTACAACCAAATAATACGAATACTCTTCGATATGTGAAATAAGCTGAGTATCTCTAAATCAGCTGTTAATGTCTAATAACCGACTAAACTTTTATTTGTACAACTAGGTAAAGAAGATACGCACAAAATCTCGATAAAGACCTGAATGTAATATTCATGTGCACCATTTCATAGATCTTACGTTTTTTTTCCTTTTGGTAATCAGTCACTAAAAGTTCCGTGCATCAGGACATAATTTCTCTGAAAAATAAACTGGAGAAAAGATTAATGTTTCAGTAGTAAAAGACAATTGTGACTGAAGTTAAAAAGGGACACACAACTATTAGTTACTTTGTATATTTTTGTACGGCACTTTCAATATTTTATCAGTAATAAAACTTTTGAACCGAAATAAAAAATATCAAGGTATTTTAAGGCAGGTCCAGATCTATAAACATTTGTGTTGAATGAGTTCGCGGCAAATATTCTCGGCGAAAATTGGAAATTATTTTCAGGCAAATATTTGCGTCGTGTGCATACGCCGAAATAAATTCAGGTTATGTCTAGCGTGATTATACTTATAATTCAAAATTGTGTTTATTTATTATAACATAGACAATTTAAGTCTTATCATTTATCCATATTAATATACAAATGGTTAGTTGTTAAATGACTCCGTTGCAAAATAATTAACAAAGTCTTCTTTAGTATATCAGATGTAAGTTTAGTGATATTGTTTGACTGCTGCTCTACTTCTACGATCAACCATTTTCAGCTTATGTTGGCACCTGGAAAAAATATAGCATTCACTTAGTTAATGTATTATCAGACAATCTGAAAATTTTATATGTACAATTTGCCAATCTAGAAAGTAATACTACATCTGTAAATATAAAAAAACGATTCTTTTGTGAAACCCCTCATCAGCCCCAATGAAAATAAATAAGCCCAACAAGTGAAACACATGGGAAGATCCCAATTAAAAATTTAAGAGTTTAATACTATATAAATTTATTATAAACACAATTACTAAAATAAAGATTTCTTTCAACAAAAGTTTGTGATTGAAATAAAAAAGTGTTTATTTACCTTTATGGAAACCTTCAGAAATGAGTTTGTAAACTTGTTGAATTATAAGAGATATAGGTACTTTGTTTTCAAGAGATATTGTAGACTGCTATATCACTCCCCAGGTATCAGAAATCGTAATCTCAGGCCAGTTTTTCTTTGAATACGGTGTTTCCTTTAACAATTTTTGTTTATATCAAGTTCATAAATAATTGGGTGTAACCATATTCATTTTTCGTATCTCTGTACAGATCCCTCTCCCAAACCTTTCTTTTTGCTTTCTTTAATTTCTTTAAATAAGTCACATAAAACAATATACCCTCATATTTTCTTAAATAAGGCGTTTAACATTTATCAGCAACAACTGTCACAAAGTAAGGTTGGAGGTTAGTTACTCGAAATTTCTATATCTTGTACGGTAAAACTTGTAAACTTCTTGATGTGAAATCAAGAACCAACATCAAGAACTAAATGCGGCGCAAATACTTTAATGTTCGCCAAAAAACCGACTTTGTTCGGATCGCGTGCGTTGAATTTGGCATAAATTCGTGCGTTAAGGATGTAAACACCCTCGCCGCAACATTTTGTTGCGCAACGTTTCGCTTCTAATTTTTTTTGGAATCAAATGAAGGTGAAACGCACCAAGTGCAACATGTCATTGCAACGTTTTGCAATGTCTCGCAACAATTTACAACGAAAGGGCGATGTTGCGCTGCCAAAGAGGAATCGTCAGTTTCTTTGCAATATAGAATTACTACATGTTCAGTGTCGTAAAATGTAGAGAAAGGAGAAGGATGTAAAAAAAGTCTGTTGACCATACAATTGACACGGATCGACTGTTAGTACTTGTTGAGCCTCGACCAGCTATATACAATTATAACTTGAAAGAACACCACAACCAAGATATTGTCAATAATTATTAGTCTGAAATTACAAGTAATTGAATGTTCCAGGTATGTAAAACATAATATAATATAAAATTTGCGTTCGAAAATTATTTATTAATTGATTACAATTAAAATATTATATTGGCCAAATTAATATAATTATTATATCGTATATAGACATTTCCTCTTTCTTTTTGGGCTCGGGCTACTCATAAATATATGGGAGACAGAACTTCCCATATAGGTAAGCAAATTCCACTGATTATTTCTCGTGCTGTCATGGCACCAATACGCATATTGTTGTAACACCTGGTGGTCTTAGATAAATTAATTTTTTAGTAATTATTGAATCAGTCTGAAATAATAATTATTGCATTCTTTCGATGCATTAGAAAATTATTCGTAAAGCCGAAATTTGTCGCTTAGCACTAAACAAGCAATTTATCTATCAAAATATGTCTTGTTTAACAGAAAGGAAGTGTAAATATCAAATATACATTTCGAAATTTAACGCTTATGCGAAAAACATGCTACCTTATTTTAAACAATGTTGAATAGTTTTGTCGACTCAGGTTGTTGTTAGTAAGTAGAAATGTAATATTGTACGTGCGGAAAATAGCAAATTCAAAGATAACCGAAAGGAAATTTGTTTAAATTAATTCGTATATATTCTTTGTACGCTATATAAAGCAATATTAATTTCAGTAGAGTTAGTTTAGGGCGTTCAGCTTATTCTGTTGTTATGATTTCGATGTTATTGTATTAGAATCAGCTGTTAAATACATTTGACGTTTAGGAAATAAAAGTTCTCGAAAGTGAAGTGAATATTAGTTTTTAATTTCTAATTAATTGAACCCACGGAGTTTATAACAATATTAAGAAAAAATGAGTCTTCATCAGGACTCAAAGGAGTCTTCAGCGAGATTAGGGACTCGGTGGAGTTCGGGGCCGGAACTCAAGAAAATTAGTCGTACATGGTGAGACGGATTTAGGGGATAGACAAAAGGTGGAAACCAGACTCCTAAGAGAGGAATATTCCACCTGTCCAAATAAGGCTTCAGGGATGTATATAAAAGTTTGTCTAAATTGATCGTCGAGGGAGGAAACCGCGAAAGTCGCGATTGTGCTTTGATTAAGTTAAAGATTTTAGCTAGCTAGTGAATTTATTTATATTTGTTAATTCACAGGTTTTGGGATTAACGGATAATTCGCATGCGGTGAGTACCTTTAGATGTTTCTAACAAAGGAGTGTTAGTGCCCAAAAACCTGTGAGTTTTTTCGTAGAGTTGTAGGTTCAAATTCTGAACCCAGGGTAGAGGTTTTTTAGACCAGCAAACGGCAGGGAAGAGACCTCGCGATAGGGACTAATTAGCGAGTACGCAGATTGTGGAATATTAGAGATTTCAGCTGCTTCCCTGAGTCGACAAAGGAACGAACACCAAGAATTTGTTTTTTCTTTACTTGATATATTATTTCGATTTGTTGTTTTTTGTATTAACCTTGGGAAATACTCATAAATTCGTTGGGTCAATTGGCTCACCAACGTTTGCCGATAGAAGGGAAGACATATCGTAGGTAGGGTCTCTACAGAGCTTAACTAGAGTTGAATTGCCCCTTTCATTCCCAGGATTGGTGGGTATAATTACAGTGTAGTATTGTTGATCTATAAATTTATTGTTGTATTTTGGGTTGGTTAAAATCCGTAATTTTGTGGGGTTATATTTTTTGTATTATTTTAACTAACATTATTCAGCTTTTACATTTGTTTTTGTTCTATTATTTTAATTAATTTTTATTTTGAATATATGTGTCTTTTTGGGTGTTTACTTTTAACTCCTTCCCTTTCCCCCCTACAACTACCAGCATTTGTGAAGCCTGAAGACTTATCCTCTAGGGAAGACAAGGTGACCCGAAGTCAGGAGCTACCAAGGACTGAGATCATTTTATTTTAGTTTTTTTTCAGCCAATATATACAGAGAGGGGTTCCCGGAGTCTTTCTCAATAACAACAATCATTTCCGAGTGGTGGCAGTATTATTTCTTTTCTCTCAGGTCTTTTTCTTACAGGATAGGAGCTGTATAATAAAAATAGTAAACCTATCACCAAAAAGCAGACTGTTACACTGGGGGCAACGATGGTATTATGCTGAAACCAGCGGTGGGAACTGTTACATTGTAATGGATGTATTTGAAACAATTCACCGTGGCAAGAAATTTGAAATTAAGAAAAATCAATATTGACTAATGCCTAAAAAAGTTAAAGAAATTTCACACAACCCGATTCTTTAAAAACACTATTTTAAACTTTTTGAGATATACATTAATTTTTCGTCTTTTTTTCCAGTTGTTGACTATAAAACTAAATGGCTTTCTTGGAGGACAGCGTACACGCGATACCTCCGAGAGCTGAAAAATACGCTTAGTGGATCCTGCGAATAAGAAGAAAAAATGATGCAATGTTATTTTTGGCAACTTATGTTGGCTAATAACGAAAAATGATAAGTAATCTCTCGGAATCAAATACATATATTCTTTCGACGTCTAATGAGGTCATAGATGATGAAGAAACATAAGATAATTTGGAAAATTAGTAAAATAACGGGTATCAGTTGGATGAGGTTGAGTCTCAGTCACAGCAAGTCGTGACTGCAACGCCATCGAATAAAACACCATCTGCTGCCGAAGTGGTCGTAGGTCCTATAATTAAATATCTCAAGACAGTCCTTGCTTGAGCTCATAACCAAAACCGGATGAACCCACTTTAACATTCTCTAAGAGTTTACGCTAGAACTCAACGTAATTTTAAAGTAAAGGTGATGCAACTTTTAAACTCATTTCTCAATACAAAGGAAGGCACATAATCAATAATTTCGAAACACAGCTCTTCGCGTCCTGTGTCGGGTGTTTTCTTTTTGGGCCACATCTAGTGATGTGAGTGATTATAGCGCCATATCCTCGGCATCATACAACACAAGAACAATTTCGACAGGTCCTCCTGGCTCGGAATAGACATTTATTCAAGAGGACCATCCACAACAAGACGGGCAGTCACACCAAAATGAGTAGGTGAATCGCACTTGGGACAATTTTTTTCTTTTATGAGGCATATTTAAAGTGTACGTTTTTCTAAAATTAAACATTATATCATGAATAAATAAAAGAAACTTACCTTAGTGTTAAGAATAATCTGTCTTCGGTTGAAATACACCTTCTGTAATTATTTATTCGGTCCTGAACTAGATTCAAAAGCTCATAAAAGGTTTCGATACGCTTTCGGCATTGTAAAATTTATCGTGATCATTTTTTAACTAGCGAATACAATCAAGAATATTCCTTTTTTGGTTTATCGGTTAAACCCAAAATCTATTTCCGTTTTGAATTAGTTCATCCAATAGCTTCAAAAATTGCCACAGTAAAATGGTCGTTGCTGTTTGCCTATCTATTTTGTCTGTTGAAAATCTGTGATGAGTTTGACAAAACAACACTCATCACTTTGACGAGCGATGGTTATGTGCTGAGATAATTAATTGTTGCGACCCAAATGTTGCATGTGAAATTGTAACAACTTTTGGTTACAACATTACGTTGTGTAACAAAATGTTGCGCTATGTTGCGTTTTGTGTATGACGTCATACAGAGCACACTAATGACGTCATGAAAATATATTTATGTCATTTAGCTGTACGTTCTTTTGGATTATGATTTCTTTTGTGTAAGCAAAAAATGGTGCAAATGGCGTTCTTTTTACTTAATGACGAAGTTCACCCCTATTTTTGACAAGTTTACCCCCTGTCCGTCACCTTGATGGTAACGCTCTAGGCAGACGCCTCTCGGGAATTTGCTTAAATGCATCACCATCTTGTATGCAGCCCATTTTGGAACGTTTACTCGCTGATGACCATGACCAAAAAAAATTACCACTTTCACCCCCTGTAACTATCCTCGGTTATCACTTCCACCGGCGCCGGCCTAGAAACGTGAAGTAGTTCAGGAATTGAACTTAATACGATACATTCTGTCCATTTTCAGGTAGACGAGCAAAAATCCCGCCCTGTCTCTCCTACTATCAGTCAACGTGCTTCCTTCCAACATTTTTAACCGTCGGGTAAAAACGGTAGAAACGAGGTGAGTAGGGCCCTTTAGGGGAAGCCAGTATCCAGCATAAAGAGACAGTCTATTTTCTCATCCTCATACTGTTTAAAAAAATCATTTAACCTTCTTGATGACTGTTGAAACATTCGGGTCACCAAAATTACCCAAAGACTCGTTATCCCCACTAATTCAAGAATTAATTATATTTTACATTATACTGAACTGAAATACTTAAGATGCTGAAGATAAAATAGCTCCAGCTGTTCTCAATAGCTGAATAAATGAGTATTGACTCCAAAAATTTAGAAGGAAGATATATAGTTTACAGCGGTTATGACACCCTCTTCCCATATCAGCATGGACTAATAAGAGGCAACAACTTCTTTTATTGGAACGTAGTACTTGTACGCGGTTTACAGTAGAATGAATTGACAGAAAATATTCTATTAGTGTTATGTAAGGAAAAAGTGTGTGTGTATCTGCATGCGAGATTCGAGCAACAAGCATTGTGCGCTGTTTCATTATAGGGTGGAGTAGAATTCCAATTTCACAGGTGGATTTAAAAAATGTTTTAAAAAAAGTTATATTGTGTGGTTGCATAGACAGAATGGTTTAAATTTATGGTGGCCTAGAATCATAATTACATAGGGTTGTTGAAAAAATGTTATTGAGACACAAGAAGTTGGGATATTTGAATCATAAGTCGAAGTATAAATATAGTTATACAGACGGATTCAAAAATGTTAAAAGTAGTTGCATATACAGGGTGGTTGAAATATAGGCTAGGGTAACATTATAGTTAAAGAAGGTAGTTGAAAATGTTGAAAAATGTTTTCATATAGGGCAGACTACGAGCATTTGCATATATAGAATACTTGAAAAACAAATGAGGAAGAGAAGTTTGAAAATATGCGAATAAAATTTAAAAAACGAGAGCGAGGGAAATAGAAAGAAAGAAGGAATTGATCAAAAGAGGGCTGCGATTTTTGACGTTGCAAAAATACCAGTATTATACTCATTAGAAATCTAAATAATATTAACGATGTTTAAAGTTAAAATTAACGTAAGGAACTTCGTTACTGAGGGGAGTAAAAAATCGACACAACTTATACCACAGACCATTTAATATGTCCTGACCTTTTCTTTTTACCTAAATAGCATGCATGCTTAAAAACTTAGGGATGCCGCAAATATCTGAAATAGGTAACAATTTTGGCTTAAGTGATTTTTTTAAGGATTGGGTCTAATTATTGTACATTACTTAGAAAGGACACAATGATGAAGTGTGATTCGTTGGTTAGCGGTTCATAATTTGAGTTTGTTTTGTTAAAGTTGTTAAAGACACTATCACCAGTAATATTACACATTCTATCCATTCCAATTATAAAATTGTTGTTCCATTATTTTTTATCTGTTTCTCCTTATCAACAAATTATCAGAAGTTCTTAAAAAATATGACCATATTTACAGGTTATGTGAAGATAATTACTATGTTAATTATTTTTAAATAATTTTAACAACACAAAATACAAATAATTATAGCACGATTCTCTTTATGTGTTTTTGCTACTATAAGATAATAAACTCCTTGGATTCAAACTTTCTCTTGCAATTACCTACTATAGATTACTTTTTCAGTATTTTCTATATACTTATTTTTCTTAATGGAGTATTTTCTAAATATAGAATATATATATATTATATATATATATATATATATATATATATGTTATATCACACTTCTCAAATTAAACTTTTTAAAAAGATTTTATTAACTTTAACAAAATAATAACTTTTTAAAATACAAAATACAAAATTGAAATAATGACAATAATAACTAACAACAGACTGAGTAATAATGAATGACAACAAGAGAGATTTTACAATATATAACCTAATGAATGCTGAATCGGCACTGCCGACACGGCGATTCCCACGGATGCTCGGCGGGGCTGTAATCTGACACTGCACGTGTTCGCTGAGTCAGCTGGGAACGATGAAATACAGTTGCTACATAAGTTCACCCAAAGTTCATGTTATAAACTTATATAACAACTCCCATCCATATAAAAAAGTTGATGGTATATCATCAACTTTTAGGGGAAGTTCTGAAGTTCCATACATTGGGCTGGATCTAGGAGGCTGGCAGCTTTCCCGTGGACTTAGGCTTTGATGGGCCTGGAAGTGGAGCTGACTCGGCATCGAGGCTGGACTTAGTGGTTTTCTGAACCTTCTCTTGGTTGGTTTGATACAAAGGAACATAATCACAATTACTGTTAATGTGATTGTGGTAATTGTGAGCCATGATGTATGCTTCTCCAATGGTGGTTGATTCATGAGCTTTTCCAATTCCATTGAATATTGGGCAAGCTTATGGTTGGCAACATTTAGATCTGTTACATCTAAATCCTGCAATTGTAGGGGTTTTAATTTGGGAAGTTGATTTGCGACTGGCATGCCGTCACAGCAGCTATACGGATGTTCACTGGATGATTTCTGAAGGTGATGTTCTGGATGTTCTTTGACGTTCTCGTAGCATGTACCCTGATGTTGTCAATAAAGGCATTGCAATCGGACTTGATTTGCAACAGCGAATTGTCGTGATGGTCTGCGTTACGACATCTTGTCCCTTACATTTGATGGCTATAGGTAGTGGTCTGGAAATTGAGATCAACCAGAGGTTTATGTCGATTTCTTGTATATTATATTCATCCGCATAGAATATAGAAGTTTTGCAGGTTGCTGGGAATGTGGCTGGCTGTCTGAGAAGCTGACTTTCGCAGATGGCATCTTTGTCTATTGGATGTGATATAGCTTTGGAACAAATCTTATGATGTTTAGTTAAAGGCTTGCAGTCACCAGGTCTTCGAAGGATGTGTATAATAACGAATCGTCATCTCTCGCGATAAATTTTGTCTTTATTGAAAGTATATGATGAAACCCTGTTCGATCATCCAAAATTGGGATCGGATAAAGGTGGTAAAGGGTGTAAATCTCAGGATCAACTAAAGGAATTTTGAGTACAAAAATGATTTTGGGTTGATTTGAAAAGCTTCCAATTCTATCAAATCAATGTACTGAGCAACATTTGAACTGTAAATAGGAAGTGGTAAATTATTTTCATGTAGTGACTGAGAAATCTTTTGAAGGGAATCGACCAAATCTACTGGGGTTATGATCGAACTATGTAAAATTTTTAAGCGGGCGAAAGAGACTGCAGTTAAAACATCATCGAGGGTGTTTCGATAAATATGTAACTCTCCATTAGGCTTTCACACAGATCCAAGATATTGATTTGAAATTCATGAAAATCAAGATCATTTGAAATGTATAAAATTGACTGCCTTATTTTTTCAATGTTATTCGAGAATAATTTCTCCTCGGATTGAAATTTTTGTAAAGTTTTGTTGAGGCTCGTAATGACTGAGGTTGTTACAGATATTTGTTTCTTTACTAAGTCCTGAATTTGGTGCTGGTCTTTAGTAATTTTAGTTATACAGTCATTTATGTATTCACCATCTGTTGCGTCTAAGTTTCCTGAAATAGCTTTCCAAATGATCCCAGTCCGTTAATAAGTCCGCGTTTTCTTCTGTTAGTAGGGTAAGTTTGAGTGTCAGCGAAGATGTCTGTATATTTAGAGTTAACGGATTTAGAAATTTGTTTCAAGAGGCTAACATGTGTTTGTATTTTTGGTTTAAATGATTCGTATTAGTGGTGTTTCGTTGATTGTCTCTAAAATTCGGTTAGTATGGCGTCGTTATTTGAAATAGCACCTCTGAAAGGGCTGAGGTCTTTGAAGACAAGAAGTGACTATTGTCGTTTGAAATTTTAAGTGTGCCTTCTTCATGGAAGAAAACTCCTATTGTATTGTTAACGGGTGTAAGAGAGTATTGTTGGAGGTTCACGACTGAAAACAGTCCACAGAATCTGAAAAGAAGGGATTCATTCAAAATATGGTTTTAGTCTGTCAAAGTTAATTTTACTGATTTGGTTAGTCTGTAAGTTTATAACTGTGGCAGAGTTTTTTCTAATCGCGGTAATTTCAAAAGGTCCATTGAATTTGTTTCAGATTTGCTTTTATCTGAGATTCTTTCACGTATACTTTGTCGCCTACTTTGTATTCTGGTTGGTTAGTCGAAACATGTTTGTCAAATCTAACTTTAGATTTTTGTTTTTGTTGGTCGGTTTTTGCGCGGGCAAGTCTATAATAGTAGTCATTCTGTTGTTAAGGTCCCTAACATATTTGGAAATGAGTTTTTCCTGATCGTATATTGTTTCGGGGGGTCTACTAGAAGTATGCCCAAAGATAAGTTCATAGGGCGTGAAACCGGTAGTCTTGTTTTTAGTATTGTTGTAGCAGATAACTGCGTAGGGGAGGACGTTGAATGGATGTTCATCCGGATGTTCAGCTGTATTTGCCTTATCATTTTGGCTAAGTCGCGTGAAACCTTTCGATAGAACCATTGATTCGGGATGGTGGACACTTGAAAAGGATAGTTTTATGTCATATAGTTCGCACAGGTCCCTTATGAGAGTGTTATCAAATTCACGTCCATAATCACAATGGATGCGAAGAGGTGTACCGTAATGTTGAAAGAATATTAGGAGGGTGTTTACTACAGTTTTAGCTGTTTTGTCACCAATTGGGTAAGCCTGAGTAAATTTGGTGAGTTCATCCCTAATAGTCAGTGCGTAGTTTCTGGTTGGATATTCGAAAATATCAATGTTGATACGTTCGAAGGGCGTTTTTGGTGTTTCAGTTATGACAAAAGGAGCACTTAAGTTTTTTCTACAGAACTTTACTTTTTGGCAAGTTTCGCAGGACTTAATAAATTGCTCTACACTTTTGATTAGTCCAGTCCAATTATACTTTTCTTTTATGCGTCGGATGGTCTCGTTAATTCCACGATGAAGGTTATTTTTGCCGCAGTGGTACTGCTGCAGTATAACGGGAATCTCGTCTTGAGAAGGGGTTGTCACAATATTTTGACAAATTTAAGTTTTACGTCTTTGTCTGCAAGTATAAAGGATAGTGTTTCAAGAATCGGTAGTTCTACGTTGTTTTCAATGCAAAAAGTTTCGGATTCGTCGAACTGGTCTTGGTTGTTATAGAGAATGTTGAAAAGATGTGCAACAACTGTTCCAGGATCAAAGGGTAAAGGGACAATTAAATATTTTCTATGCCTTACAGTTTTGCTGGCTAGAACGTTAGAGTGTCAGTAGTGAAGTTTGGGTCTTCTTCGAAAATATCTTCGATGATTTTGTCATGCAAGTCATTGAGTTTATTTTGCCAGAAGAAAGTGACTATTCGTTTGTGAGATTTGTCTAGAAGTTGGGCGTTAGAAATTTCTATTTTTGAATAGTCGATTATCGACTCGGTTTTATACAATTGAACAAATCTATTAAATTCTGTTGTCATGCGTTCGTCATGATCATCGCTTTCTTGATCATTGTCGGAGTCGTCGGAGTTATCGTGACTAGTACCTGGATCGGGTTGTTTTGGGTCAAGAAAGTCGGTGCATTGTTTGAAGTGATTAATTTTGATACGGGAAAGAGCGTCTGCGTTCAAGTTTACCTTGCCGGGCTTGTATTCGATTTTATAGTTATACTCCTCTAGTTTGAGGCGCCATCTGGCTAGACGACTGCCAGGGTCTTTGATCGAAAAGAGCAAGTAAGCGGACGGTGATCACACAGGAGTGTAAACTTTCTCCCAAAAGATACGGTCTGTAGTGCTTGACCGCCCAAACAATGGCTAGCAGTTCCCGTTCGATAGTGGAATATCGAGTTTCTGCAGCGCAGAGTGTACGGGAAGCATATGCTATAGGAAGATCTTTTCCTACGGGGCCTTGTGAGAGAACCGCTCCAATTGCAAAAGCACTAGCATCAGTAGTGAGCAGGAATGGTTCTTCGAAATTTGGGTAGATCAAGATAGGGTCAGATACAAGGGCTTGCTTCAGTTCTTTGAAGGAAGACTTGCAATCTGCGTCGAAGATGAATTTGACGTCTTTCTACAGGAGTTTCGTTAGGGGCTTTGAGATCTTGGCGAAATTGGGGATAAAACGTCGGTAATAACCGGCGAGACCAAGAAAAGATTTAACATCTTTAGGAGTTTGGGGTTGAGGAAAATTCTGGATGCATTCAACCTTTGAAGGGTTTGGTTTTACTCCTTCTTGGGTGATCAGATGACCTAGGTAAGCAACTTCCTTACGGAGAAACTCACACTTGTCAGGTTGAATTTTCAAGTTTGACTGTCTAAGACGCTTAAAGACTTCTGTCAAACGGGACATATGCTCATGGATGGTTGGTGAATAAACGATAATGTCATCCATGTAAACAAGGCAACGTTCATTCTGGATGCCCAGAAGAATGTTGTCCATGACCCTCTGAAAAGTAGAAGGTGCATTTTTCAAACCAAATGGCATACGAACGAATTCGTAATGGCCATTGTCAACAGAGAAAACGGTCTTGGGAATGTCTTCCTCAAGGATTTCCAACTGGTGGAACCCGGAAGCGAGATCCAGTGTCGAAAAGTATTGACACTTACCAAGTTGATCGAGGAGATCAGAAATGTTGGGCAGAGGATATTTATCGTCTACAGTTAGTTCGTTAACTTCCTATAGTCGATAACAACTCGCCACTTTTGCTTACCAGAAGCATCGAGTTTCTTAGGGACGACCCATACGGGGGAGGACCAAGGAGAAGAAGAGTGCCTGATTATACCTTGATCAAGCATTTTGGCAATTGAGTTTTCACTTCCTCCTTATGGACTTGAGGATATCTGTAAGATTTTGTGAAAACGGGCTTGGCATTATTGGTGTCAATTGAATGTTTTACTGCGTTGGTAAAAGACAAAACATCGCCTTCAAGATAGAAAATATCTTCGAATTCTAAACAGAGGTTCGTGATAAGTTCTCGCTCTTCGTCATTAAGATGTTCTGTACGAATTTGTTCCCTGATAGTAAGTTTCTGTCTAAGTTTATAGAGTCAGAGTAATCCTGTGTATTCAAATTTAAGAGAGGGTGTGTATGGTCAAGGGGTTCTAAATGAAGATTGGAAAAGTTAACAGTTTTGGGCATTGCGTTCGCGTTTATTATCGAAGTCAGAAATTCTCCTTTTGAATTAATATGTACAACAGCGTTGGGAAGTCGTACTTTGTCAATTACTTGTGTCGGTAAAATTGCGTCAGTATTAAAAAGGTCGCACTTGAGTTTGAAAATTTGTTCGGTTCTTGCTGGAATAGTTATTTGATTGTTATGAGTACAATTGCTATTTAGTATTGGAATGTATGTCGGCTGTGTGTTTAGGTTGATCGTGATCGGGGACTTTATGTAGAGGAATAGTTTTGAAGTTCGTTATTAACTGTTTTGATTTTAAGTCAACAATACATTCGTAATGCTCAAGAAAATCAAGACCTAATATTCCATCAAACTCAATATCTAGATTGTAGATAAAAACCTTATGAGGGTTACCTATGGCAAATGGAATAAGAGTTGACTCAGAAATAGGGATTTTCTCGTGAGTAATACCTTGGATTGTCACTTTTTCGGGAAATCTTTGACGGAAATTCTTCACGGTGTGTTCTTTAAAAATGGAGATACCAGCACCGGTATCAATGAGAAGTCTGAACTTTCCGGAAGCGTCGTGAATGTAAAATAAATTTTTGGAGTTGACTGTTAAAAGAGGACTTAAAGAAATGCTTGTTCCGGGAAATTCGCATTCGGGTTGAAATCTTCCAGATTCAAATTCTGGATTGGGTTTGAACTTCGGAAATGGTAGTCGTTGAACCGGGGGCTGATCTAGGCTCGGGAGAGCTAGAAAATCCTGGTATTCGTCGGTATTGAAAGGTTCAATGGGGGTATCGTCTGGTATTTCTTCGAATTCGGGGCTTACATAATTTTGACTGATATCGTCAAAATAGTGTTGGTTATTATCAGTATAATAACCGTAATCGCTTTCAGGATGTTGAGAATATTCACCATTTTGATGGTGGTTAAAATGATGTGTCCTTTCTGGACGATAGTGAGGGTTGGTCTGTATTACAGACGGTCGGAATTGATTTGGTTTAAACGGGGGTCTTTGGAAATTTGTCGGTCGAAATGGTGGACCTTGATGGTTGGGATTATTTGTGGTTGGATTTGGCCTCGAAAATTGATTTGGCCCTACGAAATTTGGTCGGAAGTTTTGAGTTGAGGACTGAGAGTTATTTTGGTATCTTAAACGACAGTCTGTGGATATGTGGCCTAATCGTCCACAATTTAAACATTTGGGTGGCTGACTTGGTTTCCTAGCCGGAAATGAGGCTTAGGAGGGGCAGATTTGTTTATCTTCTGTTCCTCGAAGTAAGACAACTGAAGCTCTCTTCTTATGCGAGAATGTGCCTCCAGAAGGTCTTTGGGATTGCTGGCACGAATTATTTGGCCTAGACGTGGTTCTAATCCTGTAAGTAATGTATTTAGAACCATCGTATCTACAAGGGTAGTCTGAGCTTCTTTTTGCTCGTTACTTAGTCCAGACGCTTTTTGAATGCATGAGTGCATTTCGCACTCAAAACTTGGAGTCTATTATAGAACGTTAGAGGGGACTCGTTGGACAATTGTTTGAGACGTTGGAGATCGTGGATCAACGAAGACAGATCCCGCGAGTCTCCGAAATGGAGTGTTAGAAGCTGCTTAATTTCTAAATATGAAGCGGGGTTTCTCGAGTTGACTAACTGAGCCGCTTTGCCTCTAAGTTTATTTTTAATATGAATGACTAGCAGATATTTTGCTCTGCAGTCGACATATTGTACGCACAATTACATGCGTGTATGAAGGTGGCCAAGGAGATCTGGTCGCCTTCAAATTCGGGATAATGGAAAATATTTCCGATAACCGGTACTTTTCGGTTTCATCAGAAATTACATTGTTGTTGCTTGTGCCATTTCGATCTGTTAGAATTAAAGGTATAGACAAGTTGAAAGTAATAAAAATATAATAAAATAAACGAGGGATTGTAAAACGGGTTTTCAATTAAAATATAGTGTAAAAATTATTAAGCAAATGTATGTAAATGGGTATAAACGATATTTTGGATAATAGAACGGTAGATAAAAATGAAATAATAAAATAAATATGTAAAAGTAAATCAAAATATATCAAAAAATATTCAATTCAAATAATCAAAAAATATCTCTATTCAAATCACGATAATCAAATAAATCAAATTATCAATCAAATAATCAAATTAAATCAAATAAATTCTTTAAAACCTTAAACGTTAGACGATTCACTACTACTCACATCAACAGGAACATTGGAAGATCCGTGTTCTCCTTGTTATCGCAGTTGGGACTTCTTCCAGGTTCTTTGCTCCGTTGAGGGATAGGAATCCGCCGCTACCAGTTAGAAGTAAGCTCGTGTTCTAGTAACGTTGACGGATCCTACTGACTGCGCCAATTTGTTATATCACACTTCTCAATTAAACTTTTTAAAAAAGATTTATTAACTTTAACAAATAATAAACTTTTTAAAATACAAAATACAAAATTGAAATAATGACAATAATAACTAACAACAGACTGAGTAATAATGAATGACAACAAGAGAGATTTTACAATATAAACCTAATGAATGCTGAATCGGCACTGCCGACACGGCGATTCCCACGGATGCTCGGCGGGGCTGTAATCTGACACTGCACGTGTTCGCTGAGTCAGCTGGTAACGATGAAATACAGTTGACTACATAAGTTCCCCCAAAGTTCATGTTATAAACTTTATATAACATATATATATTATATATATATATATATTAGGTGGTTTCCGGGAATTCATCCGCATAGTTGATAACTGATCCTGTCCTGATCAGCTAGTTTTGTGATCTGGTTACTAAAGTTTTCGACGGCTTGTAGTGGGAATTAGCATGACGGTAGCTGTTGGTGTGAGTTGCTTTCCTATATACCGTATGGCCAAGGGTTCCATCTTCCTTCCTATTTATGAGAACATCAAGGAATGGCAGTTGATTGTTGGCTTCAACCTCCATGGTAAATTTATTTTGTGATGGATGCGATTAAGGTGGTCTGAAAATGTGTTGAGCTGTTCCCTCCCATGAGGCCAAATCACAACTTTATCATCCACATATCGCAACCAAAAACTGGGTTTAAGAGTTGCTTTTCTTAGTGTCAACTCCTCGAAGCTCTCCATAAAAACGCATGCAATGAAATCCAGAACTTATCGAATTGTTGGAAAATTCTATTAAACACCGTACCGGCCCGGACCCGTCCTATAACAACTCAACCGGACATAACTAATCAGCAACAGAAAGGCGTGGCCACTGAGTGCCAAGGGCCAATCACACGCAGGCGTTCACGGTGCCAACCGATAGGAGCCGAGCCGCGACTAAATAACACCGTGCGCGCTCCTGAAAATCTCAGTATTCAAGTAACTAGAAGCGAAAGCAGAAGGCTACCAGAATTATGCGAACCGACCTGAAGAGGGCAGATGTGACTCTGCCGAAACGTCGTCATTTTACCATCGATCCCGGCAGGAATCAGTTATCAACTACGCGTATGAATTCCCGGAAAGCACCTAATACATTTAGTGCCCGCGAAAACTTAAAAACAAATTTAGTGAATCTCTACAGGAAGAATACTTTTCGTTTGTGTAAAACATTTGAGAAATTACGCGCGAAAAGAAGCAAAGTTTTGTGCGATCTACATTTTTTACAACGATGCCGCGATGAAGGAGTTATTCCGAAAAACATGACCGTAAAGTTCAGGAAGAACAACAGAAAAACACAGAATATATCATGGAAAGCTAATTGTGCCCTACTTAGGGAAGCCATACTTGATGTCAGAAGAGATTTGGATGTTCTTAATACTAAACTCTTACATATCCACCTACAAGTAAGCAATACACTCCACCCGATAATATGGGACAAATTCGATGAAATTAGCGAATTTAGGGCCGAAACGAATGCAGAGTTGACAACAATGCAACAACAGACAAAATTTAACAAATTGAAGCTCCAACAGAAGCCCAAAAACGAATTTTTCTCGGAAAATAACGGTCAGAGTCTAACATCACGGCAATTGGAAACAAATAAAACCGTTTATAACTTATCTTCGGTCCAATTGAAGTCTACCTCGATTGGCGTGTTGGCTAAGGGATTCAATTACGCTATTGCTCCCTCTCACATACCAACAGAGAGCATAATATGTGGCGTGGAAACAGCAGTTTCAAAATTAGATGCGAACACCGCTGAAATAATTAGACAAGATATGTCACATGTTCTAAGAAAGTCTAAACCACCCAAAAGGAACCTATCTATAGAAGAAAATGAGGCCTTGAAACAACTTCGCCTCAACAAGGACATTGTCATCCTACCTGCTGATAAAGGAAATGCGACTGTAATTTTAGATAAAGCGGATTATTCAAAGAAAATTCAAACATTGCTACAAGATCCAGCATATAAACAAATTACTGCTGACCCAACAACTTATCTGGAGAAAACAACCACGCCCAAAATCCAAGCAAGTAGGATCGACAAAAATCTCCAACTGAAACTCATTCCTCGTGAAAAGTCATCGAGATGTCCGAAATTCTATGGGTTGCCAAAAGTACATAAAAAAGGTGCACCTTTGAGGCCAATAGTAAACTCAGTTGTATCCCCAACACAACAGCTAGCCAAATAAGCCCAACAACTTCAACCGTTTGCGGAGGGGGCAGACTCATATGTGAAAAATTCGATACATTTCATCGAAATACTTAGAAAAACAGTTTTACAACCAGAGTGTCTTCTTGTCAGTTTGACCAACATCCCTATCGACGAAGCTTGGATATCATAAAAGAAAAATACAAACCACCTCAACACCTTGTAGACTTAACAAGGCACTGTCTGATGAACATCTACATTGTTTACGAGAACCAACGATACAAACAAGTGGAAGGAGCTCCAAAGGGATCGCCACTCTCATCAGTTATAGCGAGCTTTGAGGAGTTGGCACTAAGAACAGCAACTCTTAATCCCAGTTTATGGTTGTGATATGTGTATGATACATTTGTGATTTGGCCTCATGGGGGGAACACCTCAACACATTTTTAGAGCACCTTAATGGCATCCATTACAAAATAAAATTTACCATGGAGGTTGAAGCCAACAATCAACTGCCATTCCTTGATGTTCTCATAAATAGGAAGGAAGATGGAACCCTTGGCCTTACGGTATTTAGGAAAGCAACTCACACCAACAGATACCTTCATGCTAATTCTCATCACCACCCAGCCCAACTACAAGCCGTCGTCAAAACTTTAGTATCCAGATCACAAAGACTAGCTGATGTGGGACAGTCTAACAGAAGACTTCAAACTACCTGTGATGAACACCAGAATGCTATAAGAAAGCAGGAAAAAACAACATCCATTGCGGAACACGCCACCAAGACGTCACAGCGAATAGACTTTGAGAACACCAGAGTACTGGCAAATATAGAACACCGGAAATCAAAACTCGTAAGAGAGGTAATTTAAATAGCGAAGAGACCTCACAGTCTAAACGCACGCAATGAAATCCAGAACTTATCGAATTGTTGGAAAATTCTATTAAACACCGTACCGGCCCAGACCCGTTCTATAACACCTCAACCATACATAACTAATCAGCAAGAGGGAGTCGTGGCTACTGAGCGCCAAGGGCAAAAAACAAATATATATATATATATATATATATATATATATATATATATATATATATCAGTCAAGATCATTAGTCAAGATGGCCTCTGATGTAGACGAGAACGAAAATGTGATTTATTTTGCATGTCACAGTAAAAAAGATAGTAAAATTAGTACAAGTGTTGTGTGTATTAATTGTGGAAAAATATTTCATCAAAGTTGTGCCTTGAGAAAAGAATATATTACGATCGAACAAAGTTTTATTATCTGTACTGGATGTTGTGCTAACATAACCTCCAAAAATAAAGAGAAGGTAACTGATATGGTTCAGGAAAGTAAAATAAATTTCCTAACTAAAGCATTGTATGAATATAAAAATCAAAATGAACTATTACATAAGGAACTCAACAAAACTAAATCCAATAAAAAAGGTGATACTCCATCTGATTTAATTACGGATAATGATTATTATCTGTCAAAGAAAGATCTATGTGAAGATAAAATCTTGAGGTTGCAAAATGAAATTGATTATCTCAAACAATTACTTAAAGAAAAAACCAATGAATGTGTAATGCTGAGTAATTATAATAAACAAGTTCTTGAAAACAATTCAATGATTAAAGAGAAGCTACAGAAACAGTTTTCGCCTAGTTATTCAGCTACTTTATCCACTAGTAAAAAAAGTATTGAAGCAAAAAATAACAATCCGGCAATTATTATTACTGGTAATAATAATGCTAATATCAAAGAAAAATATAATCCCATTAAAGAAACATTATCAAGAAATACAAATATCCCCATTGATATGATGAAACTGGGAAATAAAAAAATTATAATCAAGTGTAAAAATGTTGATGATATAGCTAAGGCAGAAGAAACAATTAGAGACAAAATTCAAGAAATTAATATTCTGTAATACTTATCAACACTTGGTCAGAATGAATATACAGAAAACTAATTACCCTTTCTACCCATTAAATGAAGACAACATAAAAGCAGACAATTATACAAGAAAGTAGGTGCAATCTACTGGTTTTGTTTTATAATTTAGGAGTAGTGGTGAATACGGCATTGGATATTTTAAATAATGTACATCAATTAATCCAATTAGAAAAGGTATGTGAAAATATTGATACTCTTAACAAAAACCTAAATGTCAATGATGAGTTCATATTACACATCAATATGAGAAGCATTGAAGCTAATTTTTCTAGCTTAGAGGTTTTTGTTGATAGTCTAATAACTAAACCATTTTATATTGTCTGTGTTGAGACATGGTCTGTCAAACATTTAAATTTTTATTCACTACCAGGTTATAAAGAGTATTATAATTATAGTAATTTAAGTAGAGCTGATGGTGTGATGGTATATATATTAAATGATATTATTGAAAATACAGAAATTTTAACTTATGATAAGCTAAGAATTTTGAATACAACAATGCAGATGAAAAATGGTTGTAACACAGTTATATCCACAGTTTATAGATCTCACAAATTACCAAAGGCAGAATTTATATCAAATTTAGAAAACTTTTTAAAGGATGTAAAAGATATTAAGCATCATTATATTATTGGGGACTTTAATATAGATTTATTAACAATAGATCACTATTCCAATGAGTTTCTTAACAATTTCCTTGAAAAAGGTTATATACCAGTTACCAGAAAATTACTAGACCTTCAATTAATGATTATAATAAAGGTACCTGTATTGATAATTGTTTTTATAAAACTGAGAGTTTAAAAACTAATACTTATACTCTGAAAAATTCTATTACTGATCATTATTCCTTAATAATAAATATTAAAAAAAAACTCTATTTAAGTGATATTACCGATAATTACTTCTATGTTGATTACTCCAAGCTTAAAAATATTGCAAGCAGTCTAAATTGGAATAACATTTACTTCATTAAAGATCCAAATATTGCTATTGAAGCATTTACCAGGAATATTAACTACTGTGTCGAAAATGCTCAAAATATTAGAAAAATTAAAGTTAAGGGAAAAAAATCTTGGATAACTAGAGCTATTGTAGTGTCAAGTAAAACTAAAGAAAAACTTTACCTTACATGGAGAAAAAATCCTACAAATTTATTTGCTGAAACTAAATACAAAAAATATCTTAAAATTTACAACAAAGTTATAAAAGAAGCTAAATATAACTATGAGAAAAAAATATTTGAGGAAAATAGAAATGACCCAAAAAAGTTATGGGAGTTAATAAATAAGAAAGTTAATAATAAAAGTAAAAAAAATACTCATTTTAATTATATAATGGATGAAAACAATCAAAAAATAATTTCAGAATGTAATATAGTGAATACTATGAATAATTATTTCTTAGAAATTGGTGAAAAATTAAGTAATACTATTCCCACAACTCAAAGTATATTAATATGCCAACCATGAATGATAAAACTATTTATCTGCAACCAACAGACTCAATTGAAATAAGCAAAATTATACACAACATGAAAGTTAAAAAGGGGGGAGTTGATAAAATAAGTACTAAGATTTTGAAACATATTACAATTTATATAGTTGATGCTTTAAGTTATATCATTAATTTATGTATTAGTCTTGCAGTATGGCCTGATGATCTCAAAAAGGCAGAAATTGTACCTGTGCATAAAGGAGGAAGTAAGTCTTGCCTATCTAACTATCGGCCAATTTCACTTATTTCAAACATTGCAAAAGTATTTGAAAAAGTGGTACATTTTAGAATCTTTAATTTTATTAATAAATGTAAATTATTTTCAAAATGGCAGTTTGGATTTATTAAAAATATTGGGACTCGTGATGCTCTTCAGCAAATTACTAAAATTATTCACTGTAACCTAGATAAAAGTAAACCTTTAATAATCACGTTTTTGGATTTGGCAAAAGCATTTGATACTGTAAACCACAATATATTATGCAAAAAATTATATAATCTAGGAATTAGAGGTAAAGCAGCAGATCTTTTAATTAGTTATCTTAAAAATAGACAACAAAGAGTGAAAATTAATGAATGTTACAGTACTTATAGAAATATAACTATTGGTGTGCCACAGGGTACTGTTCTAGGCCTCTACTTTTTATACTATATGTCAATGATTTACTGTATCGAATGCCAGATGAAACTATACTGTCATATGCAGATGATACGGCAGTAATATCATCTGCAAACACCTGGGATGAAGCCCAACATAAGATGAATTTATTGTTAAGGGAAGTGAATGAGTGGTTAGTATCCAACAAATTATCACTTAATATAAATAAAACTGTTTATATTGCTTTTGGATGCTACAGTGATAGTGTGCCAAAGAAAATGAATATATGTATAAATGGCAGCCAGATTAATAGAGTTGAACATCACAAATACTTGGGAATTATTTTTGATTTTAACCTTAAGTGGGATAAACATATTAATTACATTGTTAATAAAACTAAGTACATGGTTTTTGTGTTCTACAAATTATCTAAAATAATTACAGCTGATATAATAAGAATAATCTATTACGCATTCTTCCATAGTATTATTTCTTATGGTAATATTGCTTGGGGAGGAGCATATTCCAATAGTATATTTCATCTGCAAGTGCTTCAAAATAGATTACTTAAAATCTTGAACAAAAATTCTAATAATACAAGCAAAAATCCAGTTAATCTGGTACAATTATTTGCTCTTGAATCGTTATGTTATCATTATGACACACTTAAAACTGAGTTTTTAACAACCACTAGTGTTACTAGAAATAAAACTATTCAACTACCTAAAATAAATAAAAGAATTTTTACTAAATACAGCTATATCAATGCAATAAAAATATTTAATATATTACCAAATGAATACAAATGTATGGTGAACTGTGACAAAGCAAACAAAAAGAAATTGGCTCAATGGATAATTAATAATATAAAATGAAGCTATTATTTCACTAAATGCTTTTACTAATTTAATGCAATATACACTGTGATAGCTAAAATATTTACAGATTTGTGATAGATGTTACATGATAGTTTTTGTATTACTAAGTTTAGTTTAGTTTTAAGGTTTAATCTTAAGTGTACCATGCACGTACAGGGATTCCTATCCCTCTGTGGGTTTATTTAATGATAATTATTCATTGTAAACTGTATACTGGTTTCAATAAATAAATAAATAAATAAATAAATACTATATATATATATATATATATATATATATATATATATATATGGGGATACACCCATTCGTTAGTATGTGTCACGGTAGTAATACATTGATGATGGTAGTAAACACCTAAACACCTTATACGATGAATGTCAGCCAAATGAACCTACTACATCTACCCCAGTACTCCATCAATATTGCCAGAATTTTATTTCATTCGCTTTGACGTAGGTCCATAATTTCAGCACCATATGTAAAGATGACACATCTTATCAATATATTATAGATTATTTTCTTTGAAGTCCTTGTTAAATACGCTATTCCACATGTTTATTCCATAAATGTTTCTTCGGATATTATACTAGGTATTTCAATTTTTTATTTCCTTTTGTATTACTGTCTTTGCGATTCGACATTTCCTTTTCTCCGCTGGGTATTCGGTTTAATTGAAGTTAATCCCTAGCTCCTTGCTTGAATATTCTTCACTGAGTTCCAAACCATGAAGCTGGGAGTTTCTTTAGCCTGTGCTACTCTCACCTAGTCGTCTGAAACGAAGTCTTTCGCACTTGAATTTCAGGATTTAACTGCATTTTCCAAGAATATTTTTAGAAGTGTAGTGGACGCCGAGCAACACTGTAATAAAATGTTTGATATTTTGACTTTGTTCCCTAATTGTTTTTGTATTTTGGAATTTCATTAATTACATAAGGCTAATTTTGGCGATTTTGACCTTTCCTACACCCGTATAAAGATAAGCAAGATGTCTCGAACTCCCTTCTTACGTAAATTCTATCTCTTTGTAAGCAAGGAATTAGTTGTACAGTAAAACTCTTTTATGAAATTAAATTAGATTAATTCGCGACAGAATGTACTATAATGATTTTTTATATCATGTAAATTGCATCAAAATTAACACATTAAAGATTTGGAATAAAAATGTAGAAGATTAGATTTGAATGTAATTATACATTATAAAATGAAAAAAGCCATTCTGCATTCAAAATCGAACTATATTTTTAATGTTAAATTTCCATGTACAAAATCTTATGTAAGAATTGATTTTATTAACCCCCCCCCCCCAAGGTAAGGACATGTCGAGATTTTCATAAACCCCCTACCCCCCTGCACCCTTACATAATTTAAGGGGTTATGGCTTGGAATAATGCTTACAAAATTGAGGCAAGAGATACAGGGTGGTTTTAATGAGAAAATAGTTGCGCCCCGAGAAGCCCACTCAAGCCCACGCTGTATCGAAATTAAAGATTTCTATCAGGGTTATCAAAATATCGAGAATAAACAAAAAATTATGGTTATCGAAAAAATTGCAATACAATCGCCATCTTGTGAACAAAATTGATAAAATTTTATAGTTTTATGCTGCACAACGGCCAATAGATTGACGATTTTTTCTAGGTCTAGATTTTTTGCAACAATAGCCAAATTTGTTATTTATTTTGGGGATCCAATGTTGGATTTATATCTCATTGAAGAGCATATCTAAAGACTTTTGCAACCATGTATGACAGACCTATATTTGGATGACAGAAAATGTAAATTATTAAATAAACAGTTTTTCACTTAGTTGGCTGTAATTATGTGTTCTGAAACTTTCCATAAAAGAATTAAAGAAATAAAACTATTCTTTTATTCATGGTATTAACGTAAATCTAAAATATTATATATTTGTGATTTAACACAAAAAAAACTAAAAACCGACGACAAAGCCTGGAATTAAATCTAATTAAATTAAATGTTCGAAAATGTTACCATTATTATTAATGCACGTCCTGCATCGATGAATTAGAGAGAAACATGCATAATTACCATTTGTACAACATATCTTCAATGGCTCGAACAACGGCTACCTCTACCGTATTATAAATATCCCCAAATGCAAAAATCGAAAAGTGTAAGATCCGGCGAGTTAGCAGGTCAGGCAACCGGAGCTGTATTTTCAATTCAGTTATTTCCATACTGCAGATTCAAAAAGCCAGTTATGATTCTTGCATTACATGCAAACATAGCGACTTTTTTTTCTTATGCCCTCCATATTGGATTTATACGTTACTGAATAACACATAAAAAACTTTTCAACCATGTACAACTTTTTCGTTGTTTATCGCTACTAATTTGAATTGACAACTGCGCAAATGGTACTAGCTAATGACGATAAAATTTGCATCAATACTGTTACGAAATTTACCCAAAGCCGACCCTGTTTCATTTCAGTACGACAACAAAGGCTTTGAGATAAAAAATGATTCTCGAAAAGACTCGGCACCTGTAGGAGTGATGATGATTTTTACAAGAATTTTCTATGCTGGCTTTATAAGGGAAGCAGGCCACGATCGCAAGTTCAGTTGACGGAGTGAAGAGCTTAAATGAAAAATTGTTATTGTGATATTTGAATCAGCTGTTGTATATTCGATGTAAATAAAAGTTTCTAGAAAAGTGAAAGTGAATATTATTTTTATAATTTTAAATTGAACCCACGGACTTTACAACAATTTGGTGATCAGAAGTAAAGGATTAAGTGCAGTTAAAATCGTAATTTTATTTATGGAAAAAATGGACGAAAGTGCCAAAAAATAGGTTAGGTTAGCCCAGATTCTAGAAAAACGTGACAAGAAGGAGAAACAATATGAAGAAAAAATACAACAAAGGTTAGTAAAATCTTTTAATGAAAAACGTAAAATAGGATTAGAAAATCTTGTCACTACGATGAAAAGCGAACAACAAAATCTTGTTTCCACGATGAAAAGTGAACAACAAAATCTTGTTTCCACGATGAAAAGTGGACAACACAATTTAATTGAAGGATTATTCTCGAAATTTGAAGAGAAACAAGATCAAATTAAATTAAAACGACACAAAACTAAAGAGAAAAGACAACTTCAATTTGAACAATTAAAACAATAATAGCACAAGTTAATGAAACAATTAATGACAGAATGCAAATAATGTGGAGGCCCTTGAAACCAAAGTAGATGACAACGATTCCATACAGAGCCAGGTGAAATTTGAAATCAGTGCTATTCAAAGTAAAGTAGAAACAGAAATTAAAAAAATGCAACAGGACTTACAGCGAGGAAAATACCAGAACACCGTGAGTACCAAAGGTTCCGTTAGCAAACCACCCACATTTGATGGTAGCTCATCTTGGCTCATGTATAACCGACAATTTGAAGCCGTGGCTACAGCTAATGAATGGGATAACCAAGAAAAATCCACGTCTCTACTAATTTCGTTAAGAGGTCCGGTCCTAGAACTCCTCCAAAGTATTCCAGTCGATGAACAAGGTAATTTCGACAAGATCATCGCCATCCTAGACAAACGATACGACAATCAATCCTTGAGTCAGGTATACCAAGTCCAACTCAGTGGGAAAACGCAAAAATTCGGTGAAAGCCTTCAAGAATTCGAAGCAGAGATTAGACGGTTAGTTCACTTGTACTACCCAGACCTGCCAGAGGAAACGAAAGATCAGTTGGCCACACAGAGTTTCATAAACGGCCTCAGGGATGTGGCAGTACAACGAAATCTAAGACTAAGTGGCGCAAAAATCCGGTGAAAGCCTCCAAGAATTCGAAGCAGAGATTAGACGGTTAGTACACTTGTCCTAAACAGACCTGCCAAAGGAAATGAAAGACTAGTTGGCCACCCAGAGTTTCATAAACGGCATCAGAGATGTGGAAGTACAAAGAAATTTAAGACGGAGTGGCGTCAAGAAGAGCAATGAAGCTCTACTTCGGGCTTTGGAAGTTGAAGCCGTCATGAACATGTCCAAGCCGAGGGTCCGAGCAGTTTCCTCTAACCAGGAAGAGTCAGAATCACCATTTCAAGCGTTTCCGGCTGGTCTGAGCAAAATATTAGAACGGTCACAAAGAACTGGCACCAGAGGGGCATGTTACCGCTGCGGACGGACAGGACACTTCCAACGTGATTGTAGTGTGAGGCTACCTGAACGATCACCGACCAGGGTTAACCAACAGAACAGCCACATGTCCAGGGACCGTCAGCCAGTCAACATAAGGGGGCGAATGCTGACTGACCCTCCACCAGCCCCCAAAACGTTATCCATCCGGGGATTTTGCCGAGATAGCGGCAGCCTAGTCATCAGAGGCACCATCAATGGGCGAGCAGTTACGATCACCATCGATACCGGCGCCGCTGTGTCCATTGCCAAGTCCAGGGTCTTGAGAGCATCAGAAATACGGCCAGTTACCAATAACATCCAGCTCAGAACAGTCACCGGCGAGTCCATGTCAATACAGGATGAGGCAGATGTCGTGCTACAGATAGGGGACAACATGATCCGGCATAGGGTCCTGGTAGCGAATATTGAGGACGATTTTATACTGGGAATGGACCAAATTAGCCAGCATGGATTTATGTTCGACCCGAGATATGATGTTCTTCGGTTCCTAAATGAGGAATTTGTACACGGCCCGTCAACAGTTCAGTCACCTCCATAAAAATTGTGGCAAAGTCTTCAGCTAGGATTCCCGGTCGAACGGAACAGATTATCCATGGGCAGCTAGACAGCAATCCTGGGAGCTGCGTTGGAATGGTGGAGCCCGTACACTCAGCTCATAACTACTTAGTTGGACACACTATAGTTAAAACCGGTCGAGATAGCGATAGCGAATCAAGCATGAGGACGTGCTCGATTTGCTCCGACAATTTTATTGTCAAGAATAAGTTTATTGATTGTGACTATTGTTGTAATTTTTTTCCTATTCACTGTGTTAAAGACCAGTTGATCAAATTAAAACAAGATTATAGCGGCTGCAAGTGGTTTTGTGATCAGTGTTTACCATGTTTGGATGTTTTTACACGAATGAAGAATGGCGATGAAATCTGTAAAACACAAGAAATTTTAAATAAAACTACTAAGTTAATCGAATTATTGGAATCTACAAATGGCATTGTTGGTGTTCATAAACCGAGTTGGGTAGAAGTCGTAAAAACAAAAAAGACAGAACCCTTAATCATTAAACCGAAAAATTTCAATCAAAACAGTGCGGTTACAAAAATGTTTTTTGGCGAAAAAAACTCTCTCGGCTGATTTGAATGTGTCTGTTGCTCTGCTAAGGAATGGTGCGAAAGGTCGTGTAATGATTCACTGCCAGGATAAAATCACTGGATAACTTAAAAAATAATGTCGAACGTAAGTTGAGCGCCGACTATGAAGTTAAGTTAGGAAAATTAGGTAATTCAAAGATTAAGATTATTGGTATACCTTCGGAAGAGTTAATCGATTCGAATGAATTTATTAATAAGTTGAAATGTCAGAATTTACCGGGAGATATAGCAAGTTCTAAAGTTAAACTTGTACACAAATTTAAGTCTCCTAAATCACATGATGACTGTTACAATGTAATTATTGAATTGTCTACTAAGGAATTCAACTATCTGATTTCTGGATGTGACAAGTTGCATTTAGGGTAGAGTAGCTACAAATTTTATGAATTTGTTAGTGTTCTAAGGTGTTTTCGCTGTTGGAAATTCGGCAACTTTGCGGAAAAATGTCAAATTAAAGGGTTTGTTTGCTCTCTGTGTGGTGGGGATCATAAAAGGATCAATGCAGTAAGGGATCGAACTTTGCTTGTAGTAATTGTTTATATGCCAAAGATGTACTTAAACTTAATGATATTAATTTTAGTCATCATGTATTTGATATTAACTGTCCCAGTTATTTGAGGCAGTTGTCTTTGAACAAAGCGAAAATTAATTATCAATCCTAGCAATCAAATAGAACGGATATTGATGACAAAAAAGTTCACTGAGTATTTATTTTCAAAATGTAGGAGGTTTGCGAACGAAGATTGATGACCTACATCAAGCGGTCATCTGTACAGATTACAGTGTCATTGTGTTGGTTGAAACCTGGCTTAATTCCAACTTTGATAATTCTGAGTTCGGTTTACATAATTACAACATCTTTAGAGTTGACAGAACCCCAATAACGAGCCTTAAGCTGCGTGGTGGGGGGTGTTAATTGCAACAATGAAGAATTTGGATGTGAGTGAAATAGTGTTGCCTATCAATAATGTAGAACAAGTTTTTTGTCTCTATTAAATGTCATGGGCAAATGTTAGTGATCGGTGGAGTCTACTTTCCTCCTGGTTCCAGCCGGCACTGTTACATTGATCATTGCCGGACTATTGAATCAATTAATGTCAATTTTGTTGAGTCAAAATTTTTCATTTGTGGTGATTACAACTTACCTGATGCAATTTGGAGTAATGATAGCTTTGGGGCTACTGTTCAAGGTAATCCTAATTCCGCGGCGATGGACTTATGTAATACTGCTGGTATATGCAATTTGTATCAAATTAATGACGTATATAATAGTAAAGATGTATTACTTGATTTAATTTTTTCCAGTTTCTCAAATGTTATAGTAAATGAGCCTAGTGACCCAATTTTTGTTAATAGTGTTCATCACTCGCCGGTTACTTGTAATGTACTTATCAATTACATTGATCCTATTTTGAAGTACGAAGAATACTTTTTCGACTTTCGTAACGGGAATTATGAGGCGATTAATCATCACCTTGCTGATGTTGAATGGGAAAATGTTTTATCGAATAAGGATATTAATGAAGCTACTCCGAGTTTTTATAACATTTTGTATAACCTAGTTGAGATATTTGTTCCGATGAAGAGGTTTAGATCATCTACTTTTCCCAAATGCTTCAATTCTGATTTAAAACAGTTAATTAAGGAAAAAAAGTATTCATAAGAAATATAAGGAATCTGGAAGTGAAGATGATTACTGCCTCTTTACAGTCATGTTTGTAAAACGGAAGCCAACATTTCCCAAAATCCTCGGGCCTTTTGGAAGTATATAAATGATAAACGCAATTCGTATGCTTTACCTTCCAAGATTTGGTATGAAAGTGCTGCGGGTGACAGTAGTCAGGAAATTGCTGATCTGTTTGGTAAGTTCTTTTCCACTGTTTGTAACCAAATTACTGTGAACCAAGTTCCTGTTTTTAATTTTGGTCAATCTGCTGATGTTAGGGGTTATTTCATTGACATTAAATACATTATTGATGTGCTTCAGGATACCCCGTGGAAACTTACTACAGGTCCTGATGAAATACCGATTTATTTTGTTAAAAAATGTCTATTCACATTAGCAAAACCCATTCAATTGTTGTTTAATTTATCTCAATCCTCTGGTATTTTTCCTGAGAACTGGAAAACAAGTTATCTAAAACCTATCCATAAGTCAGGTCCAAAAGATAAAGTTGAGAATTATAGGGCGGTGTGAATTCAGTCAGCACTACCGAAGCTATTGGATTTTTTGGTAAATAAAATGTTGTGTTATAATTGTAAGAATTTAATGGTTGGCCAGCAACATGGATTTACTCAAGGGAAATCAACGACTACAAACCTTGTGTTGTATAATAACTTTATATTAAATTCCTTAGAGTCGCAAGTAGACTCGGTATATGCTGATTTTACAAAAGCATTTGATAGGGTCAACCATGAGATTCTAATTGCAAAGCTCAGGGGTTACGAAATCAGTAACACTTTACTTGACTGGATTGGAAGTTACTTGTCGAATCGGACACAAATGGTTAATTATGGTGGCAGGGTATCGAAATCAATTAAGGTTACTTCAGGTGTGCCCCAGGGTTCACATCTTGGGCCGTTACTGTTTAATTTGTTTGTGAATAATCTGTCAACAGTGTTTAGGTCTAGTAAATTTCTTATGTTTGCTGATGACATAAAAATGTTTAAGGCTATTAAATGTGTTTCCCATTGTGAATCTTTACAATCTGATCTAGATAATTTGTCTCGTTGGTGTGATATAAATGTCTTACATATAAATTTGAAGAAATGTTTTAAAATAACTTTTACTAAAACTAATTCTCAGTATGATTACACATACAAACTCAAAAATGCTAGTCTTGTTAAAGTTAATCAGTTGAGGGATTTGGGTGTAATGATTGATAAAAAGCTTACATTTAATCTACACATAAACGAAATTACCTCTCAAGCTTATAAAATGTTGGGATTCATTTATAGAAATTCTCAGGAGTTTTCTATTGCTACTTTTAAATTATTGTACTGTTCATTAGTACGTTCTGGTCTTGAGTATTGCAGCATGATTTGGTCTCCTTTCTACATGACCTGCAGTAGTCAGTTAGAAAGAGTTCAGAATAAATTTTTGAGGTTCTGTGGTTTTAAAATGGGCTTAGTAGGGGATAATTATAATAGCACTGATATTCGTGCACAATTGAATATGAATTCGCTACAAAATCGTAGGTCACAATATCAATTGCGTTTTTTACATAAATTGTTAAATGGTTATATACTGTGTCCTGAACTATTGGAGTTAATTAAATCAATACAACCGTTGCTAGAACACGTTGTCCTGATTTGTTCTTTACCGACTTTCATCATACTAATTACGGTAAAAACGAAGTTATAACTAGACTTCTTCGTACTACAAATAACTATCACGTGAGTTTAGAATTTTATGATTCTTCATGTTCTTCTTTTAAAAGTATGGTTAGAAGATTACAATAATAGTTTTATTTTAATAATAGCTTTTAAGTAATATTTTGTACTTTGACTATTTCATCATCTGTTCTCAATATTATAATGGGTTTCATTTCTTGTAAAAGGGTTTTTAACCCGTTAATAAATAAATATACCAATCAGAGTCCTGAATTTGTCCAACAGCGACATCAGAATTACCAATGGTCAACAGATAACTTGTTTCGAGCCAGTAGAGACCATCATCAATTGCGAAGAAGAGTACCAGACGTCGGTGAAGGAGACAGGGCCCGATAGAGAGTTCCTACAACAGTTTGCTGACCATTTGACACACTTGACACCAGAGAACCAGAAGAAAGCCAAGCAATTTATCACAAAGCACTGGCAAATTTTTAACAGTAAAAATGGAACCACCGGTCGCACGAACATCATCCAGCATCGAATAGATACCAGAAAGGCTCAACCCATCAGAATGCCACCTAGACGACTACCATTGGGGCAACAACAGGCAGTGGAGGAAAACATCAAGTCCATGTTACAAAATGGAGTTATTGAGCCATCCATAAGCCTATGGTCTGCTCCCGTCGTGCTAGTTAAAAAGAAGGATGGAACCACCCGATTTTGGGTGGATTACAGAAAGCTGAATGATGTCACGAAGAAAGACAGCACTACTTCGAATCGATGACAATTTGACCACACTAGCAGGCTCCCGTTGGCTCTCCACACTAGACATAAAAAGTGGATATTGGCAGGTTGGTCTACACGCAAACGACAGAGAGAAGACAGCGTTCTCCACCAGTAAATGGCTGTTTCAGTTCACGGTCATGCCCTTTGGGTTATGTAACGCACCCGCTACATTTGAGAGGCTAATGGAGTATATACTGAGCGGGTTAACATGGAGGACGTGCTTAGTATACCTCGACGATATTCTAGTCATGGATCAGACATTCGATGATCATCTGAAGAACCTGGACGAAGTATCCTCCAGAATTAATAATGCCAACCTGAGACTCAATCCGAAGAAGTGTTCCTTGTTCCAAAAAGAAGTAGAGTTTTTGGGCCACGTAGTGTCCGAGTTAGGAATCCGCACCAACGAAGACAAGATAGAAGCCATCCGTGATTGGCCAGTTCCAAGAGACAAACATGAACTCCGAAGCTTCTTGGGCCTCTGTTCATACTACCGGCGTTTTGTTGAGGGATTTGGCACCATCGCCGCCCCTATACATCGGCAGACCACTGAGAAAGAGACCTTCCATTGGAATCAGAATTGCGAAACATCATTCAGGCGACTGGAGGCAGCACTATGTTCCAGCCCAATCCTAGCCTTTCCTATACAGTCCGGTCAGTTCATCTTAGACACCGACGCCAGCAACACAGGTTTGGGGGCCATCCTATCCCAGGTGCAAGATGGTGAAGAGAGAGTGATCGAGTATTACAGCCGTAGATTCTCGAAACCGAAAAGAAATTATTGCGTCACCAGAAAAGAACTTCTTGCAATAATAAGGGCTGTAGACCTTTTTCACAAATACCTCTATGGTCGTCATTTCTTAATCCGAACAGATCATGCCGCACTCAAATGGCTGCTGGACATGAAGACACCGGAAGGACAACTGGCCAGATGGATGGAGAAATTACAGCAATACGACTTCAAGGTGGAACACCGTGCCGGCCGTTTGCACAATAATGCCGATGTCCTATCCAGAAGACCCCTGTAGAGCGGAATGCGGACATTGTCTGAAGACGGAACAGCGAAAGGGTATCTCCATCAGGCAGATCCGAGTGCAGGGCAATGAAGACTGGACAACGGAACAGTGCATCCAGTACCAAATGGCTGATCCAGACATCGAACCAATCCTGTCACTCAAAACGAGAGTGGCACCTAGGCCACGATGGGATGAGGTAACTAGATACTCTGGCGTGCTGAAATCGTTATGGGCTCAATTGGACTCTCTAGTAGACAATGGAATGCTCAAGCGAGTTTGGGAAACCGCTGATGAACGAGAAACCAAGTCCCAACTGGTAGTTCCGAAAAAAAGGTACCAGCCATCCTGACCGAAGTACATGATGGAATTACCGGAGGCCACCTGGGCATGAATAAAACCGCCAGCGGTACTACTGGGTGAATTACTTCGAAGACGTCAGTACTTGGTGCCGCAAATGTGCCACCTGTGCAGCCAGTAAGTGCCCGAAGACCCGGACCAAGGGCAGAATGCAGCAGTACAATGTGGGCGTTCCATTTGAAAGAATTGCCATCGATGTCGCCTGTCCGTTTCCCGAGTCTGAGAGGGGGAACAAATACATTCTGGTCGCAATGGATTACTTCAGCAAATGACCTGAGGCATATGCGATACCCAACCAAGAGGCAACCACGGTAGCGACGGTGCTAGTAGAACAACTATTCAGCAGGTTTGGCGTCCCCGATGGAATTACATTCAGACCAGGGGCGTAACTTCGAATCGAATGTATTCCAGAATGTCTGCACGATGTTGGGGATAAGGAAAACGAGAACAACACCATTACACACACAGTCAGACGGAATGGTGGAAAGATTCAACAGGACCTTGGAACAACACCTATCCAAGGTCGTCAGCAATAACCAGCGTGATTGGGATGAGCATATTCCCCTGTTCCTGTTGGTATATTGCTCTGCTGTACATAATAGTACAGGCCTGACCCCAGCCAGGGTCCTATTCGGAAAGGAGCTGCGATTACCCTACGATTTGGCATTTGGCTCCCCCGAAGAACCTCCCCAAGACATCGACGATTATGCGACCAGCTCCTACATAACATGCTGGCAATACACGAATTAGCCCGAACGCAGATGTTGGCCACCAGTGACCGGATGAAGACGCGATACGACATCAAGGCCAATTCAGTCGGGTTCCAGGAGAGGGACAAAGTCTGGCTGTACAACCCCCTAACGGAGTTAATGACGTCGTCTACCGGATCCGTCGAAACCCCAAGGCTAAATTGAAGGTGGTTCATTTAGATTGACTCGCTCCCTACCATGGAGGGGATGTTTCGGATCGGGACGATCAGAATTCAAGGGGGGGGGGCAGTGTTACGAAATTTACCCAAAGCCGACCCTGTTTCATTTCAGTTCGACAACAAACGCTTTGAGATAAAAAATGGTTCTCGAAAATACTCGGCACCTGTAAGAGTGATGATGATTTTTACGAGAATTTTCTATGCTGGCTTTATAAGGGAAGCAGGCCACGGTCGCGATTTCAGTTGATGGAGTGAAGAGCTTATATGAAAAATTGTTATTGTGATATTTGAATCAGCTGTTGTATATTCGATGTAAATAGAAAAGTGAAAGTAAATATTAGTTTTATAATTTCAAATTGAACCCACGGACTTTACAACAATACTTTAAATTAGAGAATGATACATGGGGAGTTCTGCCATAATTTGTTGCTAGGCGATATAATAACAAGCATAAGTTAGGTACAATTTTGTAGAAAAATTTCACCTAAAACAATTTCCAAGCGGGCGCAAAGTAGGCAGGTGCCCAAGGAGTGTAAGAACGCAAATACAACAGTTATGGTGCTTTTATTTAAATTTATCTAACTAATGGGGCTTTATAGGCTGTGTCCCATGTAAACACATACAAAACATTCATTGTGTCCTTACTGGAATTAAATTAGGGCTTTTGTAGCGATTTTATATTGTCCGATCGCTCAGTTGTTTGTTTTTGCCCCCAGTTTCAGTGTGTGCCTGTCACTTTGACAGTTGGTTTACTGATCTGACAAAAGACCTGGACTTAGTCTGAGCGTTCCACAAACACGATAGGTTGTATATTTTCCTACCAACAAAAAAAAGTGAAACACCATAAACCGTTTTTTTTAGAAGAAGAGGCAAGTCCAGTAACTATATAATGATGTCTGTGGATTTATCAGAGCTACCCAACGAAGCAAAATTTGTTATCAGGAGATTTAAAACATACATAACTTTATAGTGTAATAGTATAAATTCTTGAGCGTGACCTCCTGTTGTATCTAGAAAAACTAGAAGTGTGACCCAAGAAAGTACCAGTATATTTTAAGGTTTGTCAAAGTTTAAATATGTCTGCAATTTTGTTTTTAAAACAGATTTACACCATCAACTATCGAGGACCTTTATCAGTTGCGCTTCCCACAACTGATTGAATCTCCAGAAGATTGTATAATAATTTCGTTGACAGGTTTTCGTTAACCTACGAATTCTTTGTCCTAGAAATCACAAGGAAACGGCGTTATATGCAGTATGATCCCTGATTTTGAGTCTCTGTGACCTAGTTTTCCCTGAAACTTCCAAATCTCGAAATTCATTTTGCCATAAAGGCCTATATCATGTTATAAAACTGACATAACTTGCTTAATTTTATTGTGCAATTAAATTGTGGCCTAATTAGATATACATGTGAGGATTCCAGAAGAATCGTATATATGTAGTTGACAGACAACTACTGTATTTTTTCTAAAGTAGACAACTACTGTATTCTTCATTAAAGTTATAAAGAAATTTATGTCCAGCATACAACTGTTATTTCTCATTGCAAGTACAAGTTAATACCTACCTGTCCTACCTGTACAACTTAACATTTGAAATAACAAGTAAGTTATACAGTGTGCAATGTACTTAATGAGTAACATCATAATATTTAAGCTTTTCATTGTCTTGTCAAATACATTCGCAAAAAATTCGCATGAATAATCGCGAATACGAATGCGAATGCGAATATTAAAAAACACGCGAATATTCGCTAATGCGAATGCGAATATTCGTTACTTCCCAAAGTAATTTCTTCATCCATCTATCCATCACTTCACTTTCTAGAACTTTTATTTACACGCAAAACATCAAATATTTCTGATTCTAATGCAATAACATCGAAATCATAACATTACGTAAGTCTACTAACTAACTACTGAAATCAATATCGCCTTATATAGCGTACGCCGAGTTTTCTGGTCGTTCTTTGTTTGCACAACGTCCAGATAAACAGTTTTTGCCCCATTCGAACCTTCATAGATGAAACACATTCAAGAAATGCTTTCGCAAAATTACGAATCAAATGAAATTTATCAAAACCCCACTCATTCCTAGATGGTCCTATCAATATCCCGACTCAATACTATTGTACAGAACAGAGACGCATTCAGTAACTGCATCTAGTATCCTGCAGAGTGATTGTACCCTTAGCATCCAAAACACACGATATTTACCTGAGGAACTTACACATTGGAAGTTCAACACAATTGCGACTCAACACCTACAGGCATTCCATAAGATACACATACAAGACTCGCATAAGATGAACTTCATCCCTATGTAGAACTGGATGAAATCCCATTATCAACTTACCCCCTTGGTGTATTTTCCATATTTTTATTATTTGCTTACTTTCAGCAATTTACTTTATAATAAAGAAAAGAAAAAGATTGCAGGCTATATTTTACAGTAAAGCTACGCTCTTATGGGCCACCCCATTTGAACCACGAGGACTGATTCAATCCAAGCAGGGCAATCCCTTAGATAAATGTTTGTCCACAACTCACACCAAGGAAGAGGATAAATACAACACGCCTAAGGCGATATGCAAGAGTTCGTCATTAGAAGTCTAAGAATTAACATTAGTAATTGATGTTGTAATTTTGTCATTTTTTAGCAATAAAGTTTGTTTTTTAAAAACATAATTCGGGCCGAAATAAAATAATATTTATTTCAATTTGATGCATTTTAATCAACTTTTGCTTTACTTAATGCTACAATGTTCTTAACAAAATGTAGAATTTTTGTGAAGCTGTAGACAGTTATTGTTATCATGAATATTAATAACAAAAATACATCCAACATGAAATATCTATAAAGAGGCATGTTAGTTCCAGGATATCGTAAGTGCTGTGTACCATTATGCCTTAGTACGTATTCAATCCACAAATGCTTTTTCAACGCCCTTTATAGGTTGGTCTTCGATGATTCCTTTACATTTCATGACGTTCTTCTTGAAACTGTAAATAAAATATTAGGACATTAGGTAGAATTAAGAAGTAAGCTATAAGTGATAAACGTATTCTTTAGTAGCATATATATAAGAATTGGGCTAGGTTCCGGGTGACAAAACCGCGTAGTAATTTTGTGAGGTTCTCGACGTTTCGACTTCTGCTTTGGAGCCATTATCAAGAGACAAAAAAGAAAGACTAGAAATATAATGTGCTCTAGTTCAAACTCGGGACTTCCATCATCTAACTATTCCCTAATCCTCACTAGAAACCTATTAAATGAGTTTCTGAGTCTAGATCGAACTTGGGGTCTAAATCTGCGTACTCTCCAAGTCTCAATAGGTAGCTGAACTCTTCTAGATTTCTTTTAAAATTGTTCTAGTGAGGCCATGAGTTTAAATTAAACCATATTCCACTTTATTGTATGGTTTCCTATGGGAAATTCGGTGTACATTGCTTCTTCTTCTCTGAAAATAGCAGTTAACATGAAGTTTTGCCAAACTAACAATTGACATTTTCAAGGGCAAAATTCTTAAACTAGAGTTCTAATTACCAGACATTTGGTCATATCACATTTGATATTTTCAAAGGTAAACTTCTGAAAATAGAATTCTAGTTTCTTCGGATATCTCCGGATATATTCGGAATTTGGGGTCATATTGTTAGTCAAGTATATGCTCAACTTTGCCCCATTTTAACTATCCTGGTGTCATACACTTTTGCAGATGTATATATCCAGGTAAATATATAAAATGTACATAATATATATATAAGAATATATAGGTACCTTGCAGTTGTAGCGACTGTCATAATACGCTCCGTTAGTATTTCAGCACTAATATCTGAAGGTTTTAATTCTAAACCCATACCCCATTCAACTAGCTTTCTTACGTTCTTAGGCTGATCAACCGCGAAGGGAATACCAACCATCGGTACTCCCATGTAAATTGCTTCTTCAATTGATTGAAGTCCTCCTTGTGTAACAAATACCTTAACATTTGGATGACCTGTAAGAAAGGTATCACTAAAAGTGTGTTTCAGCTCTTTTATCTCAGTTTCCTACCTAGTAAATCTTGTTGCGGGAACCACTTTCTTGTAACCACATTCACAGGTTTATCTGCTAGATCCTTTTCGAATTTCCAGAGGACCTTATACGGTAGGTTTTCCAAAGCTTGAACTATACTTTTTAAGGTGGCATTGCTTAATCTGGAGCTGAGAACGTTTGTTCCCAAGCTGAAGTAGATAACGCCGTTTGGTGAATTGTCTAAAACGTCTTTTAGGTCCTAAAAATATGGACAAGTGAGGCACACAGCGTATTTATAAAAACGAGTGATTAAAGTTAGATTGAATCATGTTCCAATGATTGGTCCATTTTTTACGAAATGTCTCACCCATGGTTCGATTCCAGTCGTCTGTCCCTCTGTACGCTACATCTTTTAAACTAAGCAAGAAATTTTCATACGGTTCTCATCAATAAATAAGGTGTTTGAAAAGTTTACGTATAGTTAAATATTGCTTTGTGTTATTTTTTTAAATATTATGATAATTGTTCAATCCATGCGTCGCTGCTATACTCGCTCGGTGATCGTTACACAAGAGAGCACATTAGCTCAGTTGGTTACAGCGTTATGCAATAGACGTTTACATAATTGATAATTTTTTCAAGCACTTTATGTTTGTTTATAATGTGAATACAATATTTTCAATGTAATTTACTAATTTAGTATTTAGTCAAGTTTTAATAGTCATAAACTTAACGTAAACTAGCAGTATAAAGATTTTAATTAACATGTATAACATTTTATCAATAAAGAATGGAGCAAAAAGCATTAATGTCATGGAATATGTGGGAGCCAAATGTACAGTAACTCATTTTTGGGGAATTTTTTTGACTTTATTAGTTTCCCAAAGCCTTGCATCGAATCTCGTCGAAAGCTTATAATTAGATCAACGAAAAGAATAAACAGTTCAAAGTTTCTCTAAAATGTGCTAAGTGTGATTTATGAGCTAGTGATGGTCGATTACAAGTAATTGATTATGTAAATAAACATACATATATGTGTTTATGTGTATGTGTTTTTAAGACAATAACTTGCTAAAAGATATAACATTAAATAAAACGACTGTTAACTTTTTCAAATTCATTGTACATAATGTACCGTGACCAGACATAAGGATGCAAACTGAGTTTAAATAAATCTTTCTACACTGAATTTTATATTTTATTTGTACCAACTGTACAGCCTTCAGTAATATTACATACAATTTATTACAATTAACTTTCACATATCAGTCAGTCGAAAGATATGTGATATATTTAGACCACAAATTATAGTAAAACAGACAAAGACTGATAAAACCATAGTAATAATAACTTAATTAATATTTATTTTATTAATTTATCAGTATATTAATTACTTTAAATCATTTTTGTCGAAACCTGTCAAATTGATCAGCCTAATTTTCGCCTTGTGGACGAAAATATCACTTTAACCACCTTTATAATTTAATGCAGTTATTTGCTTTAATTGAAAGATGTAGAAATTAAGCTTCACTAATTAATATTTCAGTTAATTCCATTGATAATAAGGGTATTAATATTAGTTCCCCATGCATATTTGTGAAAAGTGCACGAAACTTTCATATTCGCGCCTGTTTAATATGCCACAAACGGGTCTGCGCATTACAAAGGGTGATCTATTCGAAGGCCACGGGTTAGATGCACTTTTTGCATATCTGAAAGGTTTAGATTCATACTTGAATCCTGTAGGTGACTTTGCAAACTGTTTGTATGATTACTCTTCCTAAACAGTTGGATCGATTGTGTTGAACTTTTTTTGTGTTTAAGGGGAATAGATTCATACTTTAACCCGATAGGTGGCACTACGATCGGGATGTGTTTTTGGGACCCGCTCTATATTGTTAATATTAGGAAATTTACCTTTGGTAGTGCTTTAGTTTTCTCTATATGCAGCTGTTCTATATTTATCACTGTTGGAATATTAGGCCTCACAGTGTTCATAATGGGATTTTCGCTAATCATAAGGAGACTTATTCGTGCAAGTATGTCGCTTAAAGGAGGCATAGTTTCTCCAAAGTTTTCTTTAATGACTTTCTCCATTCTCGGATAAAAAAACCATTTATATGCTATTCTGAACCATATGCCATAATAGACACATTCGAATCTTTCTATCAAAGACATTGCGTAAGGTTCGCCGACCATCAGGAAAAATTCTTTAGCCAAAAAGGGATGAGTTGGATTTCCTACTGCATCATGTATATCTAGCATAGCTCCAAATGATGACATGGCTAAAAACAATTACAATTAGTGTAAATCAAATATGCTATTAGGTAATACAGATCTTAAATGTAGAGTTGAGTATTGTGCTACAAATCTATACCTAACATAAATTGATTTTTCTAACTCATGAAAGTCTTCCCAAATGATATAAAACAATTGTAATATAATTTATTTTTTTACAAATTTAATTACATATATCAAAAAAAGGGAAAATTATATTTGTCAAAGTGATGACTTCATTGAGCAATAGAATAATAATGTACTAATACACAGGGTTGCTGTATGCACGTTATTACACTCCAGGGGTTGTAGGAAAATTATATAAATCGTGCAATTTTTCAAAAAAAAAATTTTTTTTTAATTCGCTAAGCGCTTTCGACTCCTGTTAGTCATCTTTAGAGCCTAGGTTAAAGCGATAGTGATTTCACAATATTGTTACGAAATTTACCCAAAGCCGACCCTGTGTCATTTCAGCACGACAACAAACGCTTCAAGATAAAAAAATACGATTCTCGAAAAGGCTCGGCAGCGGAAGGAACGATGTTGATTTCTACTGGAGAATTCTACGCTGGTGATATAAAAGAAGAACGCCACGATCGCCAGGCAGTTATACCGCGACGACTAGCTTATATGAAAATGTATTGTGAATCAGCTGTTTTAAATGTAAATAAAGTTCTAGAAAAGTGAAAGTAAAATATTAGTTGTTATAATTTTCAATTGAACCCACGAAGTATATTGCATTTGGTGATCAGAAGTAGAGGATTAAGTGCCGTTAAAATCGTAATTTGATTTATGGAAACTCGCAGTATGGAAAAGTTAGACGAGAAAAAATTGCACAGATTCTAGAAAAACGTGACAAGAAGGAGAAACAACATCAAGAAGAAATTCAACAAAGGTTAGTGAAATCTTTTGATGATAAACTTAAAGTTGAGTTAGAAAATCTTGTCACTACGATGAAAAGCGAACAACAAAATCTTGTTTCCACGATAGAAGAAAAAACAACAAAATCTTGTTTCCACGATGGAAGAAAAACAACAAAATCTAGTTTCTACAATGAAAAGCGAACAACAAAATTTAATGGAAGGATTATTCTCGAAATTTGTAGAAAAACAAGATCAAACTGAATTAAAACGACAAAATGAATTTAAAATAACTGAAGAAAAAGACAAATGCAATTTGAACAACTAATGCAAATAGTAAGACAAGTTAATGAAACAGTTAATGAAAGAATGCAAATAGTTGAGTCTGATATAAAAGAGATAAATGATGACATTAAGACCATAAAAAATACCGTGGACACTCTTGAAACAAAAGTAAATGACCTCGATTCCATCCAAAGCCAGGTAAAAATTGAAATCAGTTCAATTCAAAACACAGTTCAAGACCAAATCAGTGCCATCCAAGACAAGGTAGAAACAGAAATTAAAAAAATGCAACAGGACTTACAGCGAGGAAAATACCAGAACACCGTGAGTACCAGAGGTTCTATTAGTAAACCACCCACATTCGACGGCAGTTCATCTTGGCCCATGTATAAACGGCAATTTGAGGCCGTGGCTACAGCTAATGGATGGGATAATCATGAAAAATCCACTTCTCTGGTAATTTCGTTAAGAGGTCCGGCCCTAGAACTCCTCCAAAGCATTCCAGTCGATGAACAAGGCAATTTCGACAAGATCATCGCCATCGTAGACAAACGATACGACAATCAATCCTTGAGCCAGGTATACCAAGTCCAACTGAGTGGAAAAACGCAAAAATCCGGTGAAAGTCTTCAAGAATTCGAAGCAGAGATTAGACGGTTAGTTCACTTGTCCTATCCAGACCTGCCAGAGGAAACGAAAGACCAGTTGGCCACACAGAGTTTCATAAACGGCATCAGAGATGTGGAAGTTCAAAGAAATTTAAGACTGAGTGGCGTTAAGAAGAGTAATGAAGCTCTACTTCGGGCTTTGGAAGTAGAGGCCGTCATGAACATGTCCAAACCGAGGGTCCGAGCAGTTTCCTTCAACCAGGAAGAGTCAGAGTCACAATTTCAAGCGCTGCTGGCTGGTCTGAACAAATTATTAGACCGGTCACAAAGAACTGGCACCAGAGGGGCATGTTACGGCTGCGGACGGACAGGGCACTTCCAACGTAATTGTCGAGTGAGGCCACCTGAACGATCACCGACCAGGGGTAACCAACAGAACAGCCACATGTCCAGGGACCGTCAGTCAGTCAGCATAGGGGGGCGAATGCTGACTGTCCCTCCACCAGCCCCCAAAACGTTATACATCCGCGGATTTTGCCGAGATAGCGGCAGCCTAGTCATCAGAGGCACCATCAACGGGCGAGCAGTTACCATCACCATCGATACCGGCGCCGCTGTGTCCATTGCCAAGTCCAGGGTTTTGAGAGCATCAGAAATTCGGCCAGTTACCAATAACATCCAGCTCAGAACAGTCACCGGGGCGAGTCCATGTCAATACAGGGTGAGGCAGATGTCGTGCTACAGATAGGGGGGACAACCCATGATCCGGCATAGGGTCCTGCGGGTAGCGAATATTGAGGACGATTTTATACTCGGAATGGACCTAATTAGCCAGCATGGATTTATGTTCGACCCGAGATATGATGTTCTTCGGTTCCTAAATGAGGAATTGTATTGACACGGCCCGACAACACGTCAGTCACCCCCATAAAAATTGTGGCAAAGTCTTCAGCTAGAATTCCCGGTCGAACAGAACAGATTATTCATGGGCAGCTAGACAGCAATCCTGGGAGCTGCGTTGGAATGGTGGAGCCCGTACACTCAGCTCACGACTACTTGGTTGGTCGGGCTATAGTTAAAACCGGACGAGATATACCAATCAGAGTCCTGAATTTGTCCAACAACGACATCAGAATTACCAATGGTCAAGAGATAGCTTGTTTCGAGCCAGTAGAGACCATCATCAATTGTGAAGAAGAGTACCAGACGTCGGTGAAGGAGACAGGGCCCGATAGAGAGTTCCTACAACAGTTTGCTGACCACTTAACACACTTGACACCAGAGAACCAGAAAAAAGCCAAGCAATTTATCACAAAACACTGGCAAATTTTTAACAGTAAAAATGGAACCACCGGTCGCACCAACATCATCCAGCATCGAATAGATACCGGAAAGGCTCAGCCCATCAGAATACCACCTAGACGACTACCATTGGGGCAACAACAGGCAGTCGAGGAAAACATCGAGTCCATGTTACAAAATGGAGTTATTGAGCCCTCCATCAGTCCATGGTCTGCTCCCGTCGTGCTAGTTAAAAAGAAGGATGGAACCACCCGATTTTGCGTGGATTACAGAAAGCTCAATGACGTCACGAAGAAAGACAGCTATCCACTACCCCGAATCGATGACACTTTGACCACACTAGCAGGCTCCCGTTGGTTCTCCACACTAGACCTAAAAAGTGGATATTGGCAGGTTGGGCTGCACGCAAACGACAGAGAGAAGACAGCGTTCTCCACCAGTAAAGGGCTGTTTCAGTTCACGGTCATGCCCTTTGGGTTATGTAATGCACCCGCTACATTTGAGAGGCTAATGGAGTATGTACTGAGCGGGTTAACATGGAGGACGTGCTTAGTATACCTCGACGACATTCTAGTCATGGGCCAGACATTCGACGACCATCTGAAGAACCTGGGCGAAGTATTCTCCAGAATTAATAATGCCAACCTGAGACTCAATCCGAAGAAGTGTTCCTTGTTTCAAAAAGAAGTAGAGTTTTTGGGCCACGTAGTGTCCGAGTCAGGAATCCGCACCAACGAAGACAAGATAGAAGCCATCCGCGATTGGCCAGTTCCAAGAGACAAACATGAACTCCGAAGCTTCTTGGGCCTATGTTCATACTACCGGCGTTTTGTTGAGGGATTTGCCACCATCGCCGCCCCTCTACATCGGCAGACCACTGATAAAGAGACCTTCCATTGGAATCAGGATTGCGAAACATCATTCAGGCGACTGAAGGCAGCACTATGTTCCAGCCCAATCCTAGCCTTTCCTACACAGTCCGGCAAGTTCATCTTAGACACAGACGCCAGCAACACAGGTTTGGGGCCGTCCTATCCCAGGTGCAAGATGGTGAAGAGAGGGTGATCGAGTACTACAGCCGTGGATTCTCGAAGCCAGAAAGAAATTATTGCGTCACCAGAAAAGAACTTCTTGCAATAATAAGGGCTGTAGACCATTCCACAAATACCTGTATGGTCGCCATTTCTTAATCCGAACAGATCATGCCGCACTCAAATGGCTGCTGGACATGAAGACACCGGAAGGACAACTGGCCAGATGGATGGAGAATTACAGCAATACGACTTCAAGGTGGAACACCGTGCCGGCCGGTTGCACAATAATGCCGATGCCCTATCCAGAAGACCCTGTAGAGCGGAATGCAAGCATTGTCTGAAGACGGAACAGCGAGAGGGTATCTCCATCAGCAGATCCGAGTGCAGGCCAATGAAGACTGGACAACGGAACAGTGCATCCAGGACCAAATGGCTGATCCAGACATCGAACCAATCTTGTCACTCAAAATGAGAGGGGCACCCAGGCCACGATGGGACGAGGTAGCTAGATACTCCGCCGTGCTGAAATCGTTATGGGCTCAGTGGGACTCTCTAAGAGTAGACAATGGAATGCTCAAGCGAGTTTGGGAAAGCGCTGATGGACGAGAAACCAAGTCCCAACTGGTAGTTCCGAAGAAAAAGGTACCAGCCATCCTGACCGAAGTACATGATGGAATTACCGGAGGCCACCTGGGCATGAATAAAACCCTAGACAAAGTTCGCCAGCGGTACTACTGGGTGAATTACTTCTTCGAAGACGTCAGAGCTTGGTGCCGCAAATGTGCCACATGTGCCGCCAGTAAGGGCCCGAAGACCCGGACCAAGGCAGAATGCAGCAGTACAATGTGGGCGTCCCATTTGAGAGAATTGCCATCGATGTCGCCGGTCCGTTTCCCGAGTCTGAGAGGGGGAACAAATACATTCTGGTCGCAATGGATTACTTCAGTAAATGCCTGAGGCATATGCGATACCCAACCAAGAGGCAACCACGGTAGCGACGGTGCTAGTAGAACAACTATTCAGCAGGTTTGGCGTCCCGATGGAATTACATTCAGACCAGGGGCGTAACTTCGAATCGAATGTATTCCAGAAGGTCAGCACGATGTTGGGGATCAGGAAAACGAGAACAACACCATTACACCCACAGTCAGACGGAATGGTGGAAAGATTCAACCGGACCTTGGAACAACACCTATCCAAGGTCGTCAGCAATAACCAGCGTGATTGGGATCATATTCCCCTATTCCTGTTGTCATATCGCTCTGCTGTACATAATAGTACAGGCCTGACCCCAGCCAGGGTCTTATTCGGAAAGGAGCTGCGATTACCATGCGACTTGGCATTTGGCTCCCCCGAAGAACCTCCCCAAGACATCGACGATTATGCCGACCAGCTCCGACATAACATGCTGGCAATACACGACTTAGCCCGAACGCAGATGTTGGCCACCAGTGACCGGATGAAGACGCGATACGACCTCAAGGCCAATTCAGCCGGGTTCCAGGAGAGGGACAAAGTCTGGCTGTACAACCCCCAACGGAGCAAGGGTAAATCCCCAAAGCTTACACCCGCCTGGGATGGTCCATACGAAGTGGTCAAGAGGCTGAATGATGTCGTCTACCGGATCCGTCGAAACCCCAAGGCTAAATTGAAGGTGGTTCACTTAGATCGACTCGCTAACTACCATGGAGGGGATGTTTCTGATCGGGACGATCAGAATTAAAGGGGGGGCAGTGTTACGAAATTTATCCAAAGCCGACCCTGTGTCATTTCAGCACGACAACAAACGCTTCAAGATAAAAAAATACGATTCTCGAAAAGGCTCGGCAGCGGAAGGAACGATGTTGATTTCTACTGGAGAATTCTACGCTGGTGATATAAAAGAAGAACGCCACGATCGCCAGGCAGTTATACCGCGACGACTAGCTTATATGAAAATGTATTGTGAATCAGCTGTTTTAAATGTAAATAAAGTTCTAGAAAAGTGAAAGTAAAATATTAGTTGTTATAATTTTCAATTGAACCCACGAAGTATATTGCAATATAAAATGTTCGATTTTAAAAAACAGTGTAATGAGTATGATCTGAATATACAATGATCAAAATTATTCAATTTAAAATTTTTAGGAAAAGAATTTCAGTAAAAGCGGGGTTAACCGTTACATTTCCGTCACGGTTAACCCTACTTTTACTAAAAATTCTTTTTCCATAAATTTAAAATTGAATAATTTTGAAATTAATAAAAACTAATACATCGAAAAACAAAACATTTAACAAAAACGTAATTCTAGGGCTAGTCATCATATACGTTAGATAGGCAAGGATACTACGAGAACAATCAACAGTGACTGGGTTAGGGTATAAATGCGGTCACACAGCAGGACAGGACACTAGTGGATCAGCTGATGATACGTCAGACCATAAAAAAACGTCACAAAAGGAGACTTAAATTCGATAAGATAAACTTTTAAACACAATAGATCAAAAGCAACAAAACTTTGTCACTAACATGTATCAGAAACAAACAAAATTTAATGGAATGGTTATTTTCGAAATGTGTATTAAAAAGGCAACATGAACAAATTGAATTAAAAAGAAAATTAGGTACGGTCACAGCTTTAAGTGACCGCGACTAATAGATGGGACAATCAAGAAAATTCTTCCTCTTTTGTAATTTCTTTTGCGAGATTCAGCACTAAATCGCCTCCAGAACATTCTTATGGACGAACAAGGTAACTTTGAGGAGTTCATTGCAGTCGTAGATGAAAGATACGATTACAAATCCTTAGCAGGTGCAACTGAGTGAAAAAACACAAAAATCTGGAGAAAGTCTACAAGAATTTGAAGCAGAGACTAAATGTTTAGTATACCTATCGTTCCCAGATATATCCAGAGCAAACTAAAGACCAATTGGCCATATAGAGTTTTATAAATGTTATCAGACATTGAAGTTCAAAAGAATCTAATATTTAATGGCATTAAAAAGAGCAATGAAGCTTTACTCCGGGATTTGGAAATAGGGGCCGCCATAAACATTTCCAAGCCGAAGGTTCGAGCAGATTTTTTCATCCAGGAGGAACTAGAACCATCTTTTCAGGCAGTGTTGACCGAAATGAACAAACTACTGGAACGGTCACAAAGAACGGACACCAAAGGAGCATTTTGCCGTTCTGAACAGAGAGAACATTTTCAACGTGATTGCAGAGTGCGGCTACCGGAACGATATCAACCAGAGGTAACCAACACAACAATCTCACCAACTGCTACCTTTGACACCTGCGCCGCTGTGTCTATTGCCGGGTGTGGAATAAATTATTCCTGGGCAGCAAGATAGAAATCCTAGGAGCTGCGTTTGGAATGGTGGGTCTGTACAATCAGCTCATGACAACTTGTCTGGGCGATGTATAGTTAAAACAGGGCAAGAAATACCAACTAGGGATCTGAATATGTCCAACAAAAATATCCGAATTGTCCATTATGGGGGAAAATAGCCTGTTTCGAACTAGCAGACACCATTATCAATTACGAAGGAGCTTACCACTCGGCGAAGGAGACAGGTTCAAGTAGAAAGTTTATAAGACAATTTGCCTACCATTGGACGGATCTTACCCCAGAGGAACAGAAGAAGGCCAAGCAATATATCTTAAGTCCAGCACAGAAAATACTGGAAAGGCTCATCCCATAAAAGTACCACATATAATATTTTATTTTACGTACATTCATTGATCTCTTGACACGGGCTTTAACCATTTAAATAGTTTAAGATAGATCTGGAAGCCTTCCCATTTACTTCTTAGTGAAGCGAAAGTTGAGTTTACATTAGCGAATAATTATTCACAAGAGTATGTCTAAAACAGTACATACAGGGTGTTAGTAAAAGTATTCCACGAAATAATTATTAATATATAGTTATGTAGATTATTTATATTTTATTAACACTACAAAGCATTGTTAAACCTGATATGGCATCTCTTAACAACAAATTGCAACTAGCAACTCAGCCTTCAAAAGTTGCGGTAGCATACAAGAACACCTTACGGCTTAATGTAACGCACGTGTAACGCACGTTGGTTAAACATACTCAATTTTTGGCATGACTTTTCGTCCTGCATACAATATTGGTATTGATAGAATACCGGGGTTTCTTCATCCAAGTAATAAAGATAAGGGACACTAAAAATCGGAAATAAAAAATTCAAAAACTTAATCGACATCAAAATTTAACCAAAAAGTTGAAAATAATTAATCAATAACACAAATGCCCAAGTAATAATGACACATATACAGTTTTTAGATAACTACAGGCATAATTGAGAAGATTCGAATAATGACAATTACTTCTTATGAGCAAATTAATTACCTACCTATCTAGTATATTTTTGTAGGTGTCAGGTAATAATTAATTTTGATAAAGGAGTTGATATAAAAAGAATGCAAGAAATCTATAGGTTTGCTTGTGGCCGGCTTCAAAAATATACTAAGGAGTAAGGACTTAGGTACCTGCTTTCATAAGTGCTTATTAAGGGCTGTAAGATATATTTTGTTAATTACTGCAACTTTTTTGTTCATTTTTGAAATCGCTTAATTTTTTTTTTAAATTTCTTAATGTTGTACTTGTTCGATGTATTCGGCGTTTTACGCAGATGGTGAGGATCTGTATTGGGTATTTGTATTATTGCGCGACTCGGTTCAATCAATCTCATTTATTTTCAGTACATAAGGACTACGTGATAAATTAATGTTTCGTAATTGGTAATGCTTTGAATATTGTGCTGTCAAGTTTTACACTAAGTACACCAATAAGGCGCTGGTACAATTTTTAGATACTATGTATAAAGTGTATCTTCTTACCTATTGTTAGTGCATTGAATCTTGCTCCAAATGCAAGGTGCAGAGGATCATGAGGTTCAACCAAAACCAAGTCAAACTGTTTATCACTCTTTATAAAATCCTTAATTTCTTGAATATCAAAAATTATGTCATTGATCATTTCAAATATGTTTCTGTAATGTAACATAGATCTTACCGCAGAATTTGCATTAACTTCAGCAAACCTTTTTTTGTTGTAAATTTTATATGTAGCACTGATATCAATTTCCGTTAAATTTATTAAGCTTTTGTCGTTCATTGGATTAGTTACAATAAGAGTAACTTCATGACCTCTTAGTGAAAGTTCTTTGCCAAGGTTTAAAAATCCTTTCTGGTGACTCATTAACGGTAAAGGAAAAACACCGAGTATTTTTGCACAAGATGTAAGAGATGGTAAAGCAGATAAAACCATAATGATTACACAAAAGTCAATCATTATTAGTCCCTGAAAATAAAACTAGGATAGTAAACAATGCGAAAATTATTAGTCACACAAAATAATATTTTGCTTGTTACTTCTATCATTTGAAAAACTTTTGCACAGTAGTTTGTTTTTATGGTGAAAAACAAATGCAGGTATTATAATTTAAACACGTTTTTTCGTGGTCATAGTAGATATTCAAGACATTGAGAAAGAGGGTGTCAGCATTTACAGCACATTCTGGTCCACGATGAGAAAACTATCTGAGCCGTGGGAATGGTAAATTACATACTATTAGCATGTTTGCGCCGTGGATACGGTTTTCAAAAAGACTGCGTCGTTAGTCTGATGCAAAGCACCTCTTCGAGAAAAATGGGGAGACGGTAGTACTTTAGTCAGTTAGGCCATTACCTGTGTCAGAGTATTGAGTCAATAAATAATCCAACCCATTGTCACAACGGCCAGCGAATTATCACCGACAAACCATGTTAATGCAATATGAGGGAAACGTAAAACTGTGGGTGGTTAAATGCAGCATCCGACATAAGTCTTAGTGGCAGACAATGAAGTTGATTCTGTATGGACCGCATTAGATAGCATGGGTTCATAACTGATTCAACGTACAACAACCTGAATTAATTAATTAAATTTGTCATTTAGATCAACAAACTGGATGGATCGACAGAGGTATAGATCAGGCCTAGTTTGGAATTTTGTGTCTAGAAGATTTGACAGAGAATTTTACAAGCATTCCAGAGATAAATAGGATTCAAGGAAATTTAGGTGAGAACCTAAAAAAACCTGAAAGTACCCGCTGCACAAAACTTATTGAATGTAGGTAACATTCCCAATTCTAATCTTCATTAATAAAAGTTTCCATTCATTAGAAGACCAACGTCCACTACATTAATTCACAAAGTAACCTTATTCCTACTGTTCTATGACGCGTTTTTTAACAAATTATGTTTTTTATTTCATTTTGATCAGCATGGCTTTAAAATATGTTAAAGCCATTGACAACGAACTCAGAATCGACTTTGAAACGTTTGGTATTTTCTTTCAATATACTTTTTATTTCAATTGTGGTGTTATTCCCAAGAACATGCCACAAATACCATTTAGAAGACAATCAGGGTTTTTGTTTTGGTAAATAAAAAATCTTTACTAATTTGCTAAAATATTATTGATAGCTACCAATTAGCTAGAGCATACGCGGGAATATATGTAAGAAAACTTCTCCAATATACTATTGTTATAAGAGAGTTTCTTTGAAATCATTAAAATCAACTGCGAATACAGACGTTCGTCTGTAGGCAAATGCATCCATGAACGGTTTTTAAAGTTAGTACCTGAGAAAGGATACAAATTTACTAAATTCAGAAGTACATAGTTAAAAATGTACGTGCATAAGTGTCATTTCTGTACAAATGAATAAGTACATTTTTTATTTGAAATCTGAAAAATTGAGAGTTGTGTTGTATTACAATTATGTTATCTTAAAAGCACCTGAGATCATATGTGAAACCTAGCGAGGCTGTGATTAAATCACCAAACAATATAATGTTAAATGTATAAGAAGCTAGTAGGTAGGTGAGGATATAACTATTATATAACTATTCTAATAGTTAAAATGTTGACATCTGAATACTTTAGTGTACCTAATATTAATACTGATGGTTACATCCGTTCCTAAAAAATAAACCACTTCAAATTTTACCTGTCTTACAATATACGCTGTAAACATAAAACTTTTTACTATACAATAAATTGGTCGTGACTAATCAAACAGTAACGTAACCTAAAGAATCACAATTTTTCACAAGATTATATTAAGAAATAATGTTTACAAGTAAACCTTTATATAATCGCTTCATTTTAGTAATTACATACTTATCTATTAGATTTAGTTATCACAGTATATATTTGTATATCTTGCGAGCTTGACACTAATTAGTTACACCTCGACACATGTATAGTAACAACTAAATATAATAAGCACTATTAATTGTTGGGGATTTGTCTTTAGTGTATCTTTTACCTAGAAACTATAAAAATGATTGCGCAACTTTGAGACGTTTATTACAATATGTCAAAAACGATAAATTCTATCTAGTGTCAAATATATCACGTTTCAAAAAATTAATAATAATAATAATGAGTACCCAGAGCTACAAGTTACCGAACAGAGAGTCGCGGATCAAAACAGTGTCATCTTGAAAAATGGCCTTATTTCGGCGGAAAAACTAGAAACAATAAAGAGCGAAGTTGAACGCGAAGTATTTGGTCGAGATATAACAGATCCAGTCCCTGAAACAGCTATGGCTCAGAGCAGACGAGACTCAAGAACTTCAACAAGAACAGCCAACCAACGCTGACCTGCTTAAGAAGATACAAGCAGAAATGGAAGAAGTACAGAGGAATTGCTCCATTGACTAGACCAACTCCTCCAAAAATTAAAACACCAAAGAAATAGTAGGCAATGAACAAATTTATCATGCCAAACTATGTTTTAGATGCTAATACGGTAGAGTCGCTACACACAGTCACCTACTGTACTGCTTAACCATCTGCGGAACAATTGGAGCCGTTATAAGACCAAAGCAAGACCCTCCTGAATTTAGACAAACACCTTAAATACCACCTTGGCAAAGAAAGCTTGAAGAGAAAATTAATACTCTTCAGAAAGACAGTGGTAGAGTAGCCGAGTACCAATGAGAGGTCAGGAACAACAGAATAGAAAGACTTTATGAGCGAATGCACTCTGAGTGGGATGGAGAAACCATCACATCTCAGTAGTGCCTGGACTGTCTCTACAAGAGGATTGAGAAGGTACAAAATCAGTAACCAACGGAAACTAGACAACTCACAGATGCAACACCAAATATTTACAACGGAAGACGCATCCAACATAATGAATCCATCCACAGCTGCATGATATGCTTAAAATAATAGAAGGGTTCTCTAGTCACAACCTTACATCTATATGTAATTTGGCCTAGACAAATGTCGAATTATTAATAAAGTTATGAGCAAAATACAGCGCAGTGTCTAGGAAATGGGAGATGGCACCTCAATTGAATCCATGGTGGAAGCTCATACTTATACGAGTACATACCTTGCAATAAAGTAGGCTCTATGAAAATGACCTAACAACAGAGTTATACAGAAGGGTAAGACGACTATTGAAGATCTTATTTAACAGTAAAAATCTCTTTCAGGCTCTTAACAACTACGCAGTGCTCAGTTACTCTTTCGGTATAAAGTTAATTGGTGCAAGACTGAAATTGAAAAATTACAACGGAAAGTTCGAGTTCTACTAACGAAAGCTCAAAATCACCATTCAAAGAGCTCTGTCGGACGTACAAATTTGCCACGGTATGAAGGAAGAAGAGGATTGGCAGACGTAAGCAAACTACTAAATCAACAAATTTCTAATTTGCGTAGTCATTTCCAGAAACACGTAGAATTTTCTGATCTAAACCGAGTCAAATGCCAGGTTAATGACTGCGATTGACAGAACTATAAGTCCATTTACACCATCAGTCAACTAATCAGACACTGCCCAAATGGAAAGAGGAGGCCCTTCATACCAAATATCTGAAACTATCTAACACATCACAGGAAGTTGTCGAGCATTCGCTGCAACTGAATACAAAGAAAGACATGATGCTGTGGCAAAAATACTGTACCAGGAACTAAGTAAGAATACCCTACTATATAAACAAACCAGAATCTGTTTTAGGAAATAACAACTACAAGCTGTACTGGGACCGCACGATACTGGCTGATTGAAATGTTGCTCATAATAGACCAGATATAGTTTTAGAATATAAAGTCTCTAGAAAAACAACCTTAATTGACATAGCAGTCCCTAACATAAATAATGTGAGTATTTAACAGGCTGAAAAATAACCAAATACAGGGATTTGGAATTTCAAATAAAGTGACAGTGGGACACGAACAACACACGAACTGTACCAATTGTTATGTCAACAACAGGAGTAGTCCCAAAACATCTACTAAACTATTTCAAATACCTCGGTCTGGACGAGCATCTTTGCCCACTAATGCAAAAAGCCATCCTATTAAGAACAGTCCGGACGTTTAGGAAATTAATGGGAAACTGCATCCACGACGCATATCATTGACATGATAAACTGGCAAGGGCCTCCACAGAGCTAAACTCTTTTGATATCTAATATATCTGGGGTTCAGTGAATTTTCCTCGAAAGACATGCTATGCCTTAGGGGATGTGCGTGCCATACATTGTATGGTCAAGTTGGTATAACTTTATTTATACGTTGACCATTTAACAATGGATATATATGTCACAAATCATTATGCTTTGTGGTACATGTCACGGTTTACAATACAAGTAAATTAAAAACATACTAATGCACACTAAGAATAACATATGAATGTATTCGAGCTTAAGCATTTAACATAATTAACAGTACCCTAAAACTGACTTGGTTCATAAACTCATATTAAAACGATTAACATATTAAAAATAACAAAACTAAAACTAAAACGTCAGAATATTGAACACCAGTGGATTATCACAGACTAGTACTAGATATTAAAATTTGTATCGCTAAGAAACTCTCCTATATCATAATATGTATTTTGTAGCATCAGTTTTTTAAATTTTGCTTTGAACACCCTATATAGTTCTGCTTTAAAATGTTCAAGAAACTGATTAAATAGTTTTACACCCATATATGACGGTGAATTTTCATATTTACTAGTTCTGTTAACTACCGATTTTAACAGCGGTACTGTTCTTTTGTTGTACGTATGGGGTATTTGTCTCTTTATTTTGATTTCCCTTTATATATAGAATAGACTTGTAAATATAGATACTTGGCAGCGTCATAATAGAGTGTAATGTAAAGAATAGTTTACATGAGTCCCTTGAAGTTAGAGTAATGCTATTCAAACTTGGATGGCAATATACAAGAGAGTAATACGGATCAATAAGAGTTTTGGGTTTACTAGATTTTTTATCAGAGCAAGAACAAAAGATCTTTTGTTGAATTTTGTGCAAATGAGTTACAGTTAAAAGTTTTATTAACATCAATACCCCGAAACTTAGTGTTGTCTTGAAATATTATTGAGAGATGTTGCCCCAAAACAAATTCCTGATTTATATTATTTTTCATTGAGAACTTAATAATGACAATTTTATCAATGTTTTTGGTTTTATAACAGTTTTGAAATTGCTGAAATACATTTTTCACTTTCTGTTCTAAGTTCTCAGAGGTAGGTGCTGACACCACCGTCGACATGTCATCTGCAAATATTACAATTTTTCAGCACCAATACATCTTGGCAGTTCATTTCCAGTTTCAGACAAGCAGGGAATGGGTGCACTTTCTTATATTTACTCAAATATATTTTAAAGGTGGCGTTTTAAATATATAAAAAATATACACTTTAATTTTCCACACATAGACTTTTTATTTTATCTGATTCATGATTCGCTTGATTTTTATAAAAATACTGATGTATTTAGTTTTCTAATTTGGCCCACAGAATTTACAATAGAGTTTTATTTTACTAATAATCTTTCAGAAAATAGGTCAAATTTTAAATAATAAATTATTAAATCTGTTAGACTAATTATTTAAAAATACAAATAAAATTTATTTTTCAAAATTTTAGATAGTGTCGTTTCTAAAGTGGAAATTAAGTCGATGTTTAATATTTTTGTAAATATATTTTAAACAAATGGTTTAAAAATATCATGTATTTGTAATTCACATAATGAGCCTTTTATTTGATATATTATATGATGCGTTTGAAAATTGAATTTTTATCTTCCGTTTAATTGTATAATTTGTCCCTAATTATACAATTACTATGGGGGTTTTCTACTAATTTTTCTTATAAATTTCAAATGAGTCCCAGTATCCCTAATAGGCTATTGACTATGTCAAAAAAACGGGGGTAAAAGAAACTAACGATTTCAAGGGTTTTTATGGTTTAATATGGTCAATTGACCTTCAATATAAAATTCAAAACTGCCACTAAGCCTAGCCATGCGTTTTTCAGAACGGAGTAAATTTAGCCACTTTTCGGTTTTTTGGCTATAGCGCAAAAACTTTCAAAATTTTATTTTAAAAATATGAAAAAAAAATTATTCGTCATAATGTTTTGATATATTACATGATGCGTTAGAAAAAAATAATTTAATTTAAAAATATAAATTTATATATAAATATAAAAAAATATATACTGGTTTTCGCCATAATTTTATTTGATATATTACATGAAGGGGGAACCGTCGATTTTTTTTGTCCCCCTCCAGAAGTACCCCAAAAATCAAATTTTCTTCATTTACGATATGTACTCCCGATCGGGTCAGCAAACTATATATTGATACCAAATTTCAATCTTTTCCGTCCAGTAGTTTAGGAGAAAATTACTCTGATGTGAAAGAGGGAGAAATCCGGAGTTATATTATAAGGATATCCGTATATTGTATATAAGGGACCCTAAAAATACTTAAACCAATTTAGTGCACTATAGCGAAATCCTAAAGCGTACAATTTATCTCATAAAAATAGTATAATGATCCCGATTCTAATACCTGAATTGTAAATTCAAGACACCTACAGGAAATAATTAATTCCCATGTATCTGTCAGATATTTTTGTTTCTGAAGTAACAGATACAGGATTCTAATCATCAAAAAATGACGTTTAAATAATCATAGAAGTCAAAGTAACCACAGAATATAGGGGTAAACTCTGACACCACTGATTGCTTACGCATTCCACATTTTCCTTATCATTTCATATATATGTGATATCAGATTTTTTCAGTTAATGTATTAGAAGTAGTCTACTCAAAAATCACAATGCATTATCGAGTCAAGTTCTTAGTACTGCATATGTCTTTGTACTTATTCTTTGTACTTCGCGGTTGCTAATGTTACTAAAATTGTTTGATTCTTAGGCTGCAGATAACTTTATTATTAATTTGTCTTAGTAGAGTAGTACTGACATTGTTAATACCGCAGCTTATTTTGTGTTTACAATGATTGACTAAACATACATGATATGCCCAATTTGTGCTATTTCTGAAATAAATTTGTAAGTGACAAAGGCAACAAAATCTCATTACAGTTGATAATGTCGAATTAAAAAGTAACCATATGGGACACAAGCACAAAGCATAGTGCAGGTAGTGATAAATTCAGTTTAGTGATTAATTCAAAATCAGGTTTAATACTTACCAAAAACCAAAATTAGATAGTATCTTGGTATCTTGAATCAATGACAATTTAAAGTATTTGCTGGCTTTAATTTATGGGATAATGATGAAAGAATCACATCACTTGTGATTTCAGTCAAAGACTACTCTACAACTAACCCAAAGCATTTCAGTAGAAAAACTGGAAGATTTTGATAAATTATTTCAGCCAGTATGATAACCAAACTATATGTCAAGTTCACAAAGTTCAACTCAGTAGCCGAACAAAAACATCTAGAGGAATTTGGGCTGACATCTGACGTTTCATATATCTCCCATATGCATCCAAATGTTCAGATATTGATTTCCCATATAAAGTTTTACCAATGTCATTATTCAAAACCCCGTAAACTAGAATAACCTCATTTGGAATTGTTGGATTAAGAGATGTTGGGCGAAATTATAATGTGATGAGAAGATGCCAAAACTAACGAAACTACAATGTTTTCCCTGGGGACAAACAACAGGTCACCTTAAGATTGGCTGCCACAACTCGCCATCAAGAGACAGTCAATCAAAAGTTAGACTGTAAGATAAAGATTTTGCGAAGATAAAGGACGTCATCAATAACTAAGATAGCCCCATCATATTTTACACTAATCTGCTATAGCGTTGTCAAATCCATAGTTTTGGAGATAATCCAAAATCCACATAATTACGAAAATATCGAACTATGAATCTCGACAGGTCGAAGGAAATTTCTCAGTACTACATACAAGTATAACTGCGGTTGATTGAAACCAGTTTCCAACATAAAGGTCTAGCCTTGGTTATCGAAGTTTACTTCCTAATGGGTATAGACCTTATTATAGGATCAAATGATTATTGACTCGAACGGTTGAGACAGAATATATATTTGAGACTCAAGATATAAAGAAATTAACTTAAGAAAGGATGAGAAGAATTATTTAGAAGAACAAAATTTATAGAGATTGTGAAACCTACTTCACATATCTTTTTTTTTGTTATTTGTGCCAGAAAACTGTTACGTATATTGTGCTCATTTTATTTTACCTAAACCATTTTTTTCATAATTGGGTTCAATTATTGTAAATTACCTGGAAAGGATATAATAGAACAGAATTTATGTGAGTTGTTAAAGACGCTTATCACATCACCAATATTATTACACAATTTATTCAAATCGCATACCCAATTATAAAACTGCTGTTCAATTATTTTTTATCTACTTCTGTTTATCTACAAATAATCAGAAGTTCTTCCATAAATATAGCCATATTTACAGGTTATTTGAACATAATTACTATGCTAATCATTTAAAAATAATTTAACCAACACAAAATACAAATAATTATACAGACGATTGCTTTATGTATTTTGCTACTATATGTTAATAAAGTACTATATATTAGTTTTTCCTTACAATTACGAGCTGTTTATTACTTTTTCAGTATAGGTGATTTTTCTATACACTTATAATTTTTAATGTAATATGTTCTTAATAGATGCTGCTATATATCAGGTTCACTGCCATAACTGTCATTTAATCCCCTCACAGTACCAAGAGCTAAAGCGATGACGGTAATTTAGCGAGCCCGCGCAGATGTAACAAATTTCTCTGAAAATGGTTTATCACAGTGGATTTAATTATGCTTATGGAAGGGACCTCATGGCCATATAAAAATCTATGGATCCCAGCGATTTTTTTTTAACGAACGGCCGTTTTGATTGGCTCATCCGCTATACCCAACTGAATACTGTTAAACGCCATCATATAATAGATATTATATAATAGATCCAGCAGTTTCTAAAGCCTAAACTTATAGAGATTCACAAATAAAAAAGATCTGGATTAGGACGTCAATTATCCGATGTCGAAAAACGAATTATAAACAGTTGCGTTTTACGCTTAATTCTTTTCGAAATATTGCCAAATTTATGAAAAGAAAGTGAAAACGAAATACAATTTCGCGACATTAGCAGAAATGCTAAAGACAAATAGAACAGAACATCCCGGACGAATATCCATTTAACGTCCTCCCTTATGCTATTATCTGTTACAACAATACGAAAAACAAAACCACTGGTTTCACGCCCTGTGAACTTATATTTGGGCACACTTCTAGCAGACCTTCAAACACCCTTTACAATTAGGGAAAAACTTATTTCAAAATACGTGAGAGACCTTAATAACAGAATGGACTATTAAAACAGACCCGATCGTACTAAAACTGAACGACAAAAATATAGATCAAAAGTGCAATTTGACCAACTCGTTTCTACTACAACCCGAGTACACAGTAGGCGACAAAGTTTACGAGCCCCAATTCAAAAACAAATTCAACGGACCCTTTGAAATTACCGCAATACGAAAGAATTCTGCCACCGTCATAAACTTGCAAACAAACCAAATAACTGAAGTTTAACTTTGGCAAACCCTATTGAGTAAATCCCTTCTTTTCAGATTCTTTGGACTGTTTTTAGTCGTGAACCTTCAACAGTATTCCATAACGCCTGTTAACAATACTATTGGAGTTAAGGCTCCCTTAAAATGTCTAACAACAAATGGACATTCCTTGTTTACAGAGACCTTAGCCCCTTTCGAGACAAGGACAACAAAAATATCACCAAAATATTCAAATCAAAAGTAAAGAATCACATAAGCTTTTTGAAACAAATATCTAAATCTGTTAGCATCAAATATCAGACATTTTCGCTGACACTGATACTAACAGTAGTAACAGAAAGAAACGCGGACTCAATAACGACTAGGATCAATTTGGAAAGCTATTTCGGGAAACTTAGATGCAACAGACACTGAATACTTTAATGACTCTATAAAAAGATTACTAAAGACCAACATCAAATTGAGAATTTAATGAACCGACAATTATCTGTAACAACTTCAGTCATTAATAATTAAGACTTAACACCACACTAGTAAATTTTCATTTCGAAGAGAAAATTCGCACAATTAGTAAGTCAATTGTGTTCATTACAGACAATCTTGTATTTTATGAACTTCAAGTCAATGTCTTGGATTTGTGTGAAGACTTAATGGAAAGTTATATATTTATCGAAGATATTCTCAACGATTTATTATCTGTAGTCTCTTTCGCCTTTGAAAAATTTTACATAGTTCTATTATAACCCCAGTAGATTTAGTCGATTCCATTCAGATTCCATTCACTTGAAAATAAGTTACCACTTCCGACCTATAGTTCAAATATTGCTAGATACATCAATCTGATAGAATAGAAAGCTTTTTAAATCAATACTAAAATTCCTTTTATACCAAAAATGTCCTTAGTTAATCCTGAAACTTATACTACCTACCGCCTGTATCCTATCCCAGTTTTGGATGATCGAACAGGATTTCACCACATTCTTCGAACAAAGTTAAAATATATCGCAAGAGATGACGATTCGTTATTGAATACATCTTTCAAAGACCTGAGTGATTGTAAGTCATTGTCTAAAGAACATAACATCTGTTACAAAGTTATTCTACACACCATAGACAAAAAACCCTTCTGCGAAGAACAACCAGTAGCACGTCCATCAACTTGCAAACTTTTAATATTATATACCAAAGAGTATAATATTGAAGAGGTTGACTTGAATCTTTGTCTAATCTCGATTTCCGGACAGTTGCCCATCAACATCAAGTACAAGGGAGAAGATGTCGTTACGTAATCTATATCGACAAATTGTCGATTGGTAATCCTACCCATGCCAGAAGAAACACCAACAACTTTGACAACATCATACTTAAGAATCATCGAGTCAACATCCCCTACAACCGTTGTAACAAACTGCCAACCATCAGCCAACTTCCAAAGTTGAAACCCATGAAACTGCCAGAGACCTGAATATTGCCAACCGTAAGCTTAGCTAAAACTCCATCCAGGGAATTGGAAAAGCTCATAGACTAACCATTCGTGGAGAAATAGACTTCCTGGTTTAGTATCATCACAATCAATACAACAGTAATTGTGGTTGCACTACTTTTCACCAGCATCATCAAAAAGGATTCCGGAAGGCCCATCAACTATAATGTCCAGGGTAAAGCCTACTGAGTGTTCCTTAAAAGTCGATGCTGTAGCATCAACTTTTTTATATGAATGGTAAGTAAGTAACGGTTCCCACCTGAATTGAATTGTACAATTGCCTTGTGTCGTTATCTCGTGTATTCATTATTACTTACAGTTCTGTCTAGTTATTTTAACACTCATTTGTTTTTTTTTAATTTTTATAAAGTTTTATAATTATTTTTTCTTTTATTTTCAAGTTTATATTAAAAGTTTTATTAATTGTGCTAGTAAAAATAAAATCTTTTTTAAAAAGAGAAATTTTGGAAGTGTGATATAATATATGTATAAGTTTGCTCATTAGGTAAGAGATATTAACTGAAAGATTTGTTGGTAAAATCTCGTTTAATTCATTCACCTAGTTTTCGGAAATAGTTCTTTCCTTCTTCAGGGTTTCGAATAGTCGAGGTTATTATCATGTCCTTGAACTTAATATTATATATATCACAAATAAACATTGAAAGAAACAGTTCCACAAGGTAGAAACAATTAAAAACAATTAAAATATGCCAAGGAGACCAAACACCATTGAAATTCAATTTTTAAAATTATTTGCAGATTATTGTTACTATATTTTTTTATATATATTGTTACGAAATTTACCCAAAGCCGAGCCTGTTTCATTTCAGTACGACAACCAACACTTTGAGATAAAAAATAGTTCTCGAAAAGACTCGACACCTGTAGGAGTGATGATGATTTTTACGAGAATTTTCTATGCGGGCTTATAAAGGAAGCAAGCCACGTTGGAGAGTTCAGATATACCGCGACGACTAGTGTATATGGGAATATTATTGTGATATTTGAATCAGCTGTTTTAATGTAAATAAAGTTCTAGAAAAGTGAAAGTGAATATTAGTTTTATAATTTTAAATTGAACCCACGGACTTTACAACAAATTTGGTGATCAGAAGTAGAGGATTAAGTGCAGTTAAAATCGTAATTTGATTTAGGGAAACTCGTAGTATGGAAAAAACCGACGAAACTACCAAAAAAATTATCAAACAGGTTACGAGGTTACGGAGGGACTGAATGAAAAACTAGTCCAGATTCTAGAAAAACGTGACAAGAAGAAAAAACAACATCAAGAAGAAATTCAACAAAGGTTAGTAAAATCTTTTGATGAAAAACGTAAAATAGAATTAGAAAATCTTGTCACTACCATGGAAGAAAAACAACATAATTTAATTGAAGGATTGTTCTCGAAATTTGTAAAAAAACAAGATCAAACAGAATTAAAGCGACAAAATGAATTTAAAATAACTGAAGAAAAAAAAACAAATGCAATTTGAACAACTAATGCAAATAGTATCGCAAGTTAATGAAAGAATGCAAATAGTTGAATCAGACATAAAAGAAATAAACGACGACATAAAGACCCTAAGAAGTAATGTGGAGACTCTTGAAATCAAAGTAGATGACATCGATTCCGTCCAGAACCAGGTGAAATTTGAAATAAGTGCTATCCAAAGCCAGGTAAAAGCTGAAATCAGTTCAATTAAAGACGCAGTACCCAGTGAAGTACAAGATAAAGTGGAAACAGCAATTGAAAAACTGCAACCAGATTTGCAGAGAGGGAAATACCAGCACACCGTGAGTACTAAAGGTTCCGTTAGCAAACCACCCACATTTGATGGCAGTTCATCTTGGCCCATGAATAAACAGCAATTTGAGGCCGTGGCTAGAGCTAATGGATGGGATAATCACGAAAAATCTACCTCTCTGGTAATTTCGTTAAGACGTCCGGCCCTAGAACTCCTCCAAAGCATTCCAGTCGAAGAATAAGGCAATTTCGACAAGATCGTCGCCATTCTGGACAAGAGATACGACAATCAATCCTTGAGCCAGGTATACCAAGTCCAACTCAGTGGGAAAACGCAAAAACCGGTGAAAGCCTTCAAGAATTCGAAGCAGAGATTAGATGGTTAGTTCACTTGCCCTACCCAGACCTGCCAGAGGAAACGAAAGATCAGTTGGCCACACAGAGTTTCATAAACGGCATCAGGGATGTGGAAGTACAACGAAATCTAAGACTAAGTGGCGCCAAGAGAAGTAATGAAGCTCTACTTCGGGCTTTGGAAGTAGAGGCCGTCATGAACATGTCCAAGCCGAGGGTCCGAGCAGTTTCCTTCAACCAGGAAGAGTCAGAGTCACCATTTCAAGCGCTGCTGGCTGGCCTGAACAAAATATTAGAACGGTCACAAAGAACTGGCACCAGAGGGGCATGTTATGCTGACTGACCCTCCACCAGCCCTCAAAAGTTATCCATCCGGGGATTTTGCCGAGATAGCGGCAGCCTAGTCATCAGCGGCGCCATCAATGGGCGAGCAATTACCATCACCATCGATACCGGCGCCGCTGTGTCCATTGCCAAGTCCAGGGTTTTGAGAGCATCAGAAATTGGGCCAGTTACCAATAACATCCAGCTCAGAACAGTCACCGGCGAGTCCATGTCAATGTCCAGATAGGGGACAACATGATCCGGCATAGGGTCCTGGTAGCGAATATTGAGGACGATTTTATACTGGGAATGGACCTAATTAGCCATCATGGATTTATGTCCGACCCGAGATATGATGTTCTTCGGTTCCTAAATGAGGAATTTGTATTGACACGGCCCGTCAACACATCAGTCACCCAATCAGAGTCCTGAATTTGTCCAACAACTACATTAAGAATTGCCAATGGTCAAGAAATAGCTTGTTTCGAGCCAGTAGAGACCATCATCAATTGCGAAGAAGAGTACCAGACGTCGGTGAAGGAGACAGGGCCCAGTAAAGAGTTCCTACAACAGTTTGCTGACCATTTGACACACCTGACATCAGAGAACCAGAAGAAAGCCAAACAATTTATCACAAAGCACTGGCAAATTTTTAACAGTCAAGATGGAACCACCGGTCGCACCAACATCATCCAGCATCAAATAGATACCGGAAAGGCTCAACCCATCAGAATGCCACCTAGACGACTACCATTGGGGCAACAACAGGCAGTCGAAGAAAACATCGAGTCCATGTTACAAAATGGAATTATTGAGCCATCCATCAGCCCATGGTCTGCACCCGTCGTGCTAGTTATAAAGAGTAAAGATTTTGTGTGGATTACAGAAAGCTGAATGGCGTCACGAAGAAAGACAGCTATCCACTACCCGAATCGATGACACTTTGACCACACTAGCAGGCTCCCGTTGGTTCTCCACCTAGACCTAAAAAGTGGATATTGGCAGGTTGGTGTACACGCAAACGACAGAGAGAAGACAGCGTTCTCCACCAGTAAAGGGCTGTTTCAGTTCACGGTCATGCCCTTTGGGTTATGTAATGCACCCGCTACATTTGAGAGGCTAATGGAGTATGTACTAAGCGGGTTAACATGGAGGACGTGCTTAGTATACCTCGACGACATTCTAGTCATGGACCAGACATTCGACTGTTAACACTGAAGTTATATATATATATATATATATATATGTTTATTTTCAAAAATATAAAGCAGGTTTTTCTATAGCTGTTTATTCATATACATTTAGAAAGGTTTATTTTAGAACAAAATTAATCCGTTTTAAGTTTCCTGCTTACAATAGTTTCACTTAGTAGAAAAAACATCTTAAAAATTCCTACAGTTACTAATGTAAAAACTAATAAAACAAAAGTTATGACATCTAACATTAAGTACTGGTATAAAGGCATATCGGCACCAGGGTACCGAAGGTGACGTGTTCCTTTGTGCCTCAGTACGTATTCGATCCACCAAATTGCTTTATCAACTCCTGTAAAAGGCTGATCTTCAAGTATCTTTTTACATCGTTTCACATTCTCCTTGAAGCTGTAAGAATATTTAATGAAATTATTGGTTACTGGAAATGTGTTATGTTAGGTTATACCAGTTATTGTATTTTCTAAACTATCTTTTTTTTCTTTAATATACAATTACAATCGGTTTTATTATACATATATATTATATTTAGTGTTCAATGCCTTCTCTACTATATATAATCGTTTTCGCCAATAGCTTTCAGAATGGAGGTGAAAATTTAAGAGTTTCTTACTTTTGAAAAATAACACCTTGAGTTTTATTTTTCATAATATTCATCATAATATAACAGAAACAGAAACTATCATCGAATTTTTGAATCACATCTTACTTAATGTGACACAAATCTAGCCAAAAATATTTACTTCCTAAATTACATTAAACTTACTTATTATGATTTACCCACATTTGCGTACAAAGGGGAAATTGGGACGTCAGGCATTTAAAATTATTTTAAAGTCAAGAAATATAACAAGTAATTTGAAAATGAAATTTGGAAATGCGTTGACTAGAGAGAAATGATATTAATATTATGCTCAAGAATAATGAGAGGTAAACATTTTTATACACTTTCATAATTATGTGTTGTATTTGTAATTTTTTATTATTAACGTCTTGAAAATTCAGTAGAGTCAAATATTGAAAATTACACTGTTCTTATTTAAACAAATAGAAAAAAGTTTAAAAGAAACAGCCTAACCTAACCTAATATTTATGCAATTGAATGATTAAATTTTGTAACTAAATTAAAACTTAACAATTTTCCGTTCAATTAAAACAGAGTACTTACTCGTCGTGTCATTTAACAATCATTGATTACAGAGAGCTAGTAACTTTCCTAAATTAAATGACGCCGTATATTATTTGATGATTTTGAACCAATCACTGCAATTCTTAAAATCATAGAGACGTTTAAGATCATCAAGTAACCACCTACTAATACGTTAATTATATTAATGATCTATCAGATGTACACTGAAGATTTGCCCACAGATTCCAGAATTGTATGAAGCTGTTTAATTTATAAATTTATTTGTTTGAAAATTACATGTGTAATGCCGAAACTAATCACTGTATAGTAATATGTGATATTATTAAAAAGTATACAGAGTGTTCAACGAAAACGGAATATATCCCAAAATACTCATTATTTTGATGTTTACCGTATTTTTGCAAATATTTTTACAATTTTCGGAAAAACTGTATGTTTTAGGTTATAGATAATATAAGGAATCAAGCTGGAACATTTCTGTGTATAATACAATTTAATATAGTCAAATTGGTTGAGCCGTTTTAGAGAAAACAGTGTAGATTTATTGAAATTCACTGAAATGTAGTCCCCTAATTACGGTTTTTTCTGATTTTCTGGAAAACAGTAAATCTCACGTTATACAAAATAATATGGTACCTTTCTGTAATATTCCTTAATACAATGCCGTTTAAATCATCAAACTTGCCCAAGTCGTTTTTAAATAATCACTGGGCATAAATAAAAAAACTTCCTTTTTGGAAGACGACTAAAAAGAAAAAAATGTTTGCTAGTGAATGTCTTAGTTTTTTCCATAGTCGTTTCAGTGTAGTATTGGCATATCAAAAACGACACACCGTTGAATTCCTTTTAAACATGCTTTAAAACCAGGTGTCACTTATAACGAACAAATTAATAGCTAACGCTGGGGTGATGAGGCTGCAGTTTAATTAACTGTCAATATGGCCAAATATGTTCAACTTCATAAATAATTTGACTTGTTTTTGCGATTGCCAAAATAATTTGTATTTTAGGAAATATTCCAGGTGGCTAGCTTTCGTTGGAACATCCTGTATATTTTCGTTCATAATAATAATATGAACATCACAATGTAGTTCTTTTATCCTTTTTTTCCACTAAGTTAATTAAAATTGTTAAATGACTAACAGCCAATAAATATAGGATGTTGTTAAGATGAAAATTAAATAGGAAACGATATTCTAGAACATTAAAATTAAATACCCCTCACCTAGGGTCCGTAGCTACTTTAATTATGCTAGTTCTCAAGATTTCTGAATTCATCTCCCTAAAGTTAATTCCTAATGCGGCACCCCATTTTATCAGTGCTCGTACATTTTTGGGCTGATCAACTCCCAATGGCATGCCGACCATAGGCACTTCATTTATAATTGCTTCTTCAATGGACTGAATACCTCCTTGTGTAAGAAAAACTTTAACATTTGGATGACCTGCATTATAATATTTGTAATGATAAATAGTGTTTAAAACTGTGGTATGTAGTAAAAAATGTTTACATTTTCAGCAAAAATATTGTTAGCTTAAAAATATTAGTGCCTAATAAGATTGGGTTTTATGTTTAGTGTTTGCCGCCTAAACCCACAATTTAACGTTGAACTGCTTCTTAGTTAAAATCCTGAATACCACCTTAAAATTTCTGATTTTTTACCAAGAACATCCTGTTGAGGGAACCATTTCTTTGTGTAAACGTTTTGAGGTAATCTTGGTAATTCCTCATTCTCAAATTTCCAAAGAACATTAAAAGGAAGAGCTCCCAAAGCTTCAGTGATTATCTCTAGACTCTCATTTCTTAAATTCGAGCATAGAAAATTCGTTCCTAAACTGAAGTATACAACTCCATTTTTTGAGTTATCTAAATATTCTTGAATATCCTGAAATAAAAATCTAGCATTACTTATAAGGAGTATTTCAATAAGAGCGCAAGATTTGAATTATCCTCCATATTTGACATAATGACATGTGATCACGTCACATGACAGATCGAAAGTTGGCAGATGGAAGTTAGTAAACATCAAAATGGTGAAATTTTGATTGCGTCTACTCGTAAAGTTCGTCCAATATACGGCCGACAGAATGTTTCTAATTGATCTACCCTGATTCGAGAATACTAGAATACTGGTTACAGTTAGTGATGTAAAACACTCCACACGAGCTCGTAGAACTTGTTAACAACAAAACAGCGAGACATCGATTCCTCATAGGGCACAAGAATTGAACATTACAACCTAGAAGATTACAACAGCCAATTTTAAGGGTATTCTTACTAAAGATTTATATCTACATGGCGATAAGTCCAACTGACTCAACAACTTTTGCCAATGGATCGTCCAACGGGAGGAGAGTTCACCAATTGGAGCGTTGAACGTTACGAACAAAATCATTTTCAATGATGAGGCCCATTTTCACCTCAAAGAAAATCCTCAACAGATTGAACAAAAAGCAAAGCATCAAAAATATGTAATTATTGGAGCGTGTTTCTTTGAAAATGAGCAATGTAATGAACTAACGGTAAATGACGAATGTTATCCTGCTACGAAAACACAGTTTTTGGCACCTTTTTTGAGGCAGTTATTACCATGCGAGCTACTTTTGTGCAAGTATGAATACCTAAAAAAATTCATTGCCGTACGAAGGTTAGCTACTCATCACGTCTATTATCTATGTTCATATACATCATAACCCCAGAGAGTTATCGTCACCATAAGCGATCTAACTCTGAAGGATAAGTAGCCATCATACTAGTTCTTCAATCGCCAACATAGTAAGGAAAACTTGGAAATCAAAATGAAGAGAAGACGGGAGGAAATGCTGGGCTCCCAGATCATCAAAAAGCTACATCCCTAAAAAATGCCCAGGAACAGTTCTACAGAACTGCGCAATTATATGTCCGTAGCGTTTGAAGATACATAAAATAGAGATAAATATGCTGGGTATTATCTTGCAAATTTAATTTTTTTAAATGTTTACATTCATTTCCCTGTATAAATACTAGTCATTATCGATATACCTTGGTTAAAACTGTGCCTTTAGACAATACGCCACTGACATTCCAAATATATATATAAAAAGAACATATACCAAATTATACCAAAAAAATAATTAAGATTTATGGTAAGTAATTAAGATAGGCATGGGAATGATAAGTAGAACTACGTTCTATAGAAACAGCAAGAATTAAGCAAAGGATATAACTGTAAAATGACAAATTTATATGTTGTGCGAAAATAGAAAACACTATTAAGAATATTATGAAGAATGGATATGAAAAAATGTAAAATAATAAGACTTCAATGCAAATAATATAGTTATAAATATTTTCCAGAAATCATCCATATTTTTTTAACACGTATAAATGGAAAATATATTCGATAAATCAAGTAACTTTGTTACCAACCCCAGTTAAAATCTCGAATATCGGTTAGAAAAATAAAGAGATCATCAGTCGCAAATTCAGAAACAGTATCTAGTATCTCCGTTTTAGATATTTAAAAGCTCTTCTCTATTGTACTAGACTAGAATTTATTTTCGAGAACACGAATTTTTATTTCAGAATTCTGAGGTTAGAGGTAGTAGAACTGAAATAAAATGAAGTAAGCTTTTAAAATGGTTAGTAATTCAATCCAAGATCGTAACAGGTAATGTCAGGAGTTAGTTCTATGGTCCGAAGAATTGGTGACAGATAAAACAGCAAAAGAAGTTTATAAAAAATATTTTGGGCGAAAATAAACTAAAATACGATAGGCTAGAGGAAGCACTAAAAATTTTCAAGATCAACAGCAGAATGTACTCATATACAATAAAAAGTGATCAATAGCATATAAAAACAACAATTTAGAGGAAACGTTACAATTAATGATGAGTGCTAACGAACTAACTACTAGTAAAATAAATTAAAGGTGAAACAGTGCCATAAAAAGTGAATTTCAGTTAGTATATAAAATAAATTCTGATAACGGTAAAAGTTAAATTCAAACAGCGATTAGTTCTGTATATAAATGAATATGAAATCAATTGTATTAAAGTAAATATCTAAGCCAAAATTGAAATTCAGAAAAGACGTACGGAGAAAGAATCAACAAGGTGAGGACAAAAGTCCTATCGTAAAATCACTACTATTAGAAGTAGTTATTTAGTCCATATATAAGAGACAATTTAAGGCCGCTGTTATAGCGAATGCATCGATTATTGAGAAAAAAAGACACTTCTATGGTGATTTTGTTCTCAAAGCATTAGAATTAATACAAAGTCTACTCATATGACAACAAAGAAATTTTAATTAATTAATACTAATATTAGGTCATGTTAATCAAGTTCCATCTGGTTATCGAACCTAAATAACTGAAATTCAACGGTTGGTACATTTAGCCTTTTCAGATGCGGTCGAATTTAAACAAGAATTTGATACTCAAACGTTTATTAATAGTAGTAGAGTTGCAGAACTTTAAAAAAACTTGTGACCCAATGGCATAATGAAGTGCATTATAGATATATGCAATGCTGAATGTAAGCAATGCTGAATAATAAGCATTTTCATTAGACTGTGGAGATCCAGAGGTGACCGACCAGATGAATTCTTCTCCAAGACGGAAAAGCTATTAGAGAACACGTCACAGTGTAACAAGATAAGGTCCACCAACGAATAATGTTCTCTATACATAGGTAGCATCTACGTCAATAGGGACTGTATAGTTGGTTGCCACAAAACACTCACCATCCAGAGACCGTCATCTCTATGCGAATCATCCACTACCCTTCAGAACCATAAGCAGATGGAGATTCTGCGAAGATAGCAGTGGTTTATTCCTCTATGGTGCCATCAGTGGGAAAAGCAGTCACTTTATATTCTACACTGGTGCTGTTGAGTTCATTGTCAGTCTCAGAATTTTGAAGCCTAAGATCCAACCAGTTGCTCAGGAGCAATCATCATTGGTGAAACCATGCGAGTTCAGGGTGGGACAGAAGGAAAACTAAGGCTAGGCTAGTGGCAGATATCGAAGTCGATATTGTACTCTACATTGACGTCAATAGGCAACATGGTGTCATGTTTTGATCCAAGCCACAATTCATAGCCATTTTTTAAGTAGGAACTCTCATTGTCCAGGTTTCGCCCATCGTAGCTTTAGTGGGACTTTCTGCAAAACATTTTCAGTAGTTCACCATAAAAGGGTCAGTAACGAATGCAAAGGGGAATTTACGAGCTGAAGAAATGAAATTTGTCCTAGGTGAGATATAACTAAGTTTATTTTAGAAACTGAAATATCAAGTCGGAATTTAGTTTCCTTTCCGTCGTCTTTTTCCCAAATTTTGAAACAATTCTTAATATAGTTGAATGCAATTCAGAAAGAATTCAGTAACTAATTACCCGGGAGGGCCTCTGTCGTTTTTTCTGACTTCCTTGATGCTATTCCAGCAGCTTTGTACAATAGAAGTAAAAAATTCATAAAATTCAATGGTCAATAATAAATATAAATCAAAAACTTACTGTAGGCAAGGCTTTAGACTTTTCTATATGAAGATGTCCTACTTCTACCATAACAGGAATATTGGGTCTTACAGTATTTAAAACTGGATTAGTATTAGTTATTACCAAGCTGATAGTAGAAATTATATCTTCCAAAGGAGGCATATTCTTTCCAAAATATTTTTTTACTGTTTCATCCATTTTTGGAAGGAATTTCCATTTTAATAACAATCTGTAGTAAACGTTGTAATAAAGTCCATATAATCGTTGTATAAACGACAAATCTTCCGAACCAGATGTGGCATGAAAATATCTGGGGCTAGAATGGGATGAGCTGGATTGCCCACAAAAGTATGTATTTCAAGTAATACTCCCAATGTAGAAATGGCTGCAAATGTGTTCATTATTATTATTTTATTGAAATATTTAATTTGATTAGATAACTTACATTAATGCAACTGTACTGATCACCTTAGATCTAGTTTGTAACTGAATAATACAATTATGTTTTCAAAATTGCGTAAGCATATGAGAATATTGAGATAACTTTTATATCATCAACTAGAATGAATTTAACTCTATTAATTACGCGCTGTTTGATGAAAACAATCGCCTTCCGAATACAGATACGATTCACATATAAAAAAGATTTATACAAAAAAATTATATTACACTTAGGCAAAAAATTAAATAGTTATTTTCCTAAAACGTTCTCCTTCTTAGTAATACATCTTTTCTATCTTACAGAGAAGTTTTTGTGTGCCGTTTTCGAACAATGACTTTGGTCGGACCAATGGTGCACAAATTTTTCAACCTATTGACCTTGCGCAAAACTCTTTCTTTCAAGTGCTTCCTTGAGAGATCAGGGCTGTAGGGAGGGTATTAACAATCTTGGGTGAGCTGAAGAAGCCCCTTGCATCCATATGCGTTCGAATATGGACACAGTAGTCTGCAACGTCTATCATGCGACTTATTGAAGAAAATCAGCCAGTAAAAGTCCTTGAGGTCACATCTTTACTCCATACTGTCCCTTTTTGATTCAGTAAGATAGTGGAAAACCAGGTTTCTTAGCACGTCACAATGCGTTGAAAAAATCCTATCCTTAATTTGGCCCATCAGCAAGAAGTGTGTGACAAGCTCCAAGTCTTTCTTGGTAAGCAGAAGTACAACTCATCCCTCGAGATTTTTCAGAATGTTACCATTATGTAATCTCTAGTAATATCAGCCTAGATGTTTAATATTTCAGGATTTAGGTATATAGTGAACTTCATGGAAATAAAATATATTTAGATTTATTTTATATATTATTTTCTTTAACTTACCGATAATTGGTGCGTTGAACTTAGCACCAAAGGCAAAGAACACTGGATCATGTGCTTCTACAATCACCAAATCAAAATGATGATCGCTGTTAATCAAATCTTGTACTTCTTTGTTATTTAAGATAACTTCAGCCATCCTGTCTAAGTGAGATCTTGACTCAATCATTGCATCTAGCGCAGAAGGTTCATTGGTAAAGAAATCTCCAATATTTTTCTTATTTGTATATTGGTGTAAAGAACTAATATCTATCTCTGTAAGGTTGGTGAGATTTTTATCCATTAAAGGATTTGTCACAATTTGGGTAACATAATGTCCTCTAAGTGAAAGCTCTTTTGCCAGGTTCCGTAAAGGTTTCTGGTGACTAATTAGTGGTAGTTGGAATATACATAAAATATTTGTTCCATTTGTCAGCAATAAATTTTTGGAGGCTAATATTGTTAATATACACAAATATTTGATTGCCAACATATTCTGAAAATCAAAAACGTTTTTAATTATATTGCTATTATAATAAAATCATATTACAATGATCAACAACTAAGCAGTAATTACCTAAATTATTATTTTGCAATCACTGGCAAAATCAGACCAATTAAACCAAAGCCATAAGAAAAATATCATTAAATGTATGAGCCATAGAAATCTGTGAACTTTGAGAGCTTAGATACTCTGTAGATCCTACAAATTTCATGACTACGACAGAAAGTACAAAGACTATTTTATATACTTAGACTAGAAAAAGAAAATAAATATTCATAAAATAAAAATTGAAAGTTGTCTTTTGGACAACTTCCAATTTTTATTTTAAGAATATTTTTTTCTTATTCAAATGACCAATAATATTAAAAAACACACATTAATTCTCTTTTCTGGCAACTAATTAAAACTTTTTTTGAGAAAGAAAAAGAAATAATTTACATACTCAAAAATCACGAATACAGCTCACAGAAAAGATCGCCGTTACGATATACAGGGTGTTTCTAAAATAGGGTTCCAATTTCTTCCTGTGCATAGAATTCATTAAAATAAGTCAAAAAGTTCCGATTTACATGTGCCGTAAAACGCACCCTTAAGAAATTATATGCCCTTAAAAGGGCTCAAACAAAACTTTTTTTTCTGTTATTGATAAATAAAAATAAATATAAAAAAAGTCGTACATAGCTTCTTATGTTAAATAGCATGTGCTACTCCGTTTTTCGACATGCAGGAGGTTCTCAATTCGTCTGTCTGTATTTATGATTTTTTTGTGTGTGTTTAGCGATTACTGCAAAATGACTCAAGGAATTTCGACGATTAATACTTTATCCTGTTTCGGGGATCCCGAAGTGGTCCCATATTTTTTTCAATTACATAGCCTTTACCGTTTTTTAGAAAATCGAGAAAAAATTATTTACTTTCTCATATAGTAAGATTTGGTGAAGTTGTGGGTGGAAATGTTTCTGTTGTTCGAAACTTGTGGTAAAATAAATTGAAAGGAAATTGGATTAATCAAAATAAAAGTCAGTTAATTAACTTGAATCTGAAGAATTTCAATTAGTCTGTATATAGAACGTGTCTTCACAAATCAAAGGATTTTTCTCATGAATAATATTAAACGAATAAGTTATTCCTCATAAACAGATTTGCATATTATAAAAAGATATAGTGAGTTACATGCAATGAACTTCATGAGACGACAAAGCGCACACCTGCAGACAATATCAAGTTTCATTTCATCGCAATTGTTTTCAACGTTTAAATATTAAATTATGATCATTCTTGTTTGAACCTTCGCTTGCATTGTATCAGTCTGAAATAAGTTTTGTAATATTTTTCAATAAATTTTGTTTTTAAAAAATTATTTTGGAAGGACAACGATTTAATTGGCGCAGTCACTAGGATCTGTGTGATTGATTCGAAATCGCATCGAGCGGTAAAAATCGAAGCCAATTTTAGTGTTTTAACACTTTAAACGCAGATCGAACATTTTCTCGTGTTGAGTTCCCATCTGTGGTACCTATCCAGGAGAACATCTTCTCGTGTTGGAATCCTAACTTGGCAATCCGACCAGAAGAACACAAAGACTTTCTTCGTGAGGGAATCCTAATGTGGTAATCTATCCAGGAAAGCAGTTCGTCCTTCAAGGCAGATATCAATAAAAACCAAGCGCTACAGGGAGGTCAAAGTCGGAGTTTGGAAATCACCGGTAAGTGTCGAAAATTTCTAATCTTGCCTTTCCTTAACCCTATCGCAGGACTTTTGGAAAGATAATTGTTAAGAATTGATTTTTGAAATATAATTGATTTGAAATGAAATATTGAAAAATAAATAAATACTCAGATCAGTCTGATATACTTAGCGTTTTGAATTTTGAAAAAGATACGGACGAAATGACACATACAGGAAGTACACCGACCATCAACGAGAGTAACAGTAATACTTTAAATAAATTTATTAATAGGTGCGAAAATTTATTATTGTTATACAGCACACATAATGATAATGACTTAAACAGACATATTTTTATTTATTTATTCACATATACGGGTAACCCCATTTACATAAAAAATACAAAACAAAAAAAAATAAAGAAAATAACATTAAAACTAACACTAAATCTAAAAAAACACAAAACATACAAAAAACATATAAATCTAAGTTTATACAAAATACAAGATAAAATATAGTTACTTAAAATTAATTAAAACAAAAACAAAATAAAATAAACGACATCTCTAATATTATGGTACAACGAGCGCTTGATTACCCTGATGGAGTTGTAAAATAGATCGATATGTGAGGAGTTCTGATTGCCTGTACGTAATACCCTAGTCATTGCTGAACAGAATCCATAGTTAGTTCTGTGAAATGGCACATTGAAGAGTTCTGAAGAACGAGTTCTCATAGTTGTATTCAAGGATATTCTGTCTAGTAAGCAAGGGCAGTCAAGTTCACCTGACAACAACTTGAATAGGAAACAAATGTCAGCTATGTTACGCCGATTTTGCAAAGATTGTAAATGCATTTGTGCTAAAATATCCCTATATTGATAATTGTCCCTTTCAAGCCCATTTTAATGCAACTATACGAAGAAATTTATTTTGAACTTTCTCAATATTATCTATATGTGTGTTATAGTGAGGGTTCCATATGACAGAACAGTACTCCAGAATAGATCGTACTAGTGAACAAAATAATAAACGAATCGTATTATGAGAAAATGTTTTAGATGAACGATTGATAAAACCCAAAACCTTGTAACTCTTGGAAACAATTAGATCAATGTGTCTACGAAAAGTAAGAGAATTATCGAAAACGACACCAAGGTCACGAATTTCACTTACTCGCTGTATCGTTTGTGAATTAATAGCGTATGAAATGATTATAGGTTGTGCAATTTTGCAAAAGTAATAATAAAACATTTATTGATATTCAGGTCAAGATCATGGCTAATACACCAGGCAAATAAAGAGTTTAAATCGGATTGGAGTAACGTAGCATCATTGCAAGTTGCAATTTCTTTAAACAGTTTGAAATCGTCAGCATACATTAAGATATTACAATGATTAATAATTTTGCCGATATCATTAATAAATAAATTAAAAAGAAATGGCCCCGCGTGAGACCCCTGTGGAACTCCTGAAGACACACTTATAATTCTGGAAATAATACCCCCCACTTTAACATAATGGAATCGGTCTGAGAGATAACTCTTTGTCCACTCTAAAAGTGAAAGTATTCAAGAAAAATTAGTAGGCAAAGCAGAACTCATGGTAGGTAATAGAACGGAAATTAATAACTAGGCTGATTTAAAAGATGCGTTGCAACAATCTTTCTCGGATAAACGCGATTTAGATTGCTTAGTTCAGGAATTAACCAGAACTAGACCAAATAAAAACGAACATCTCTTAGATTTTGGAAGTAGCAGGTTGGGACGGTATTCTGAAAAATAATTTACATTTAAAGAAACCGACTAGTCTTGAAGATGCGCTAGCATACGTTCCCGAATTTGAAAATTTTGAAAATTTGTATGTAAATTTTAATAATAATGTAAAGAAAAAATTTTACTCCTAATAACAATGTTTTCAAAACATTCCACGTCCTCAATTTCCACAACCGAACTTTCAGGTTAACCAAATGAACCCCTACAAATTCAATTTCCAAAACAGAAATTTCAACAATCATCCCCCGCAATGTAATCAAAATCGGTTCATGCAAAACATTCCCCCTAATTTTAATTAAAGACCTGAATTTCCCAGACAGCCAGTCTACCTACAATCGAGACCCGTTCCGCAACGACGACTCTTCACCAACGAAGAAGTTTTTGGGAAACCAAAAAATATAAATGTTTTCAAACCACACCCGAGTCATAGACAAAATCTGCCAAAGCCAGAACCTATGTCAATTAATTCGAGACTCTCTTCAGGAAATAATAGACAACCACAATATTCCCAATTCCAACCCAGAAATTATAATCATTTCCAGAGTACTGGAAAACCCAATTTCACCTTCGAAGAATTACATTCTAATGATTATTATAATGACGACCAATACCAATACTACCCTTATGATGACTATTCTCCTGAATACCAATACGACTATGAAAACCCAAACATGTCTTACTATTACCCAAATGAAGAAAATTATTATGATAATAATTATACCCCGGAAACTGAAAAATCATATTCAGACTTTGAAAACAACCCCATTTCAAATCCCAATACTAGTGACAACACCGAGACTGACGAAAATTTTCCCAAACCAGCCTCGCACAAGAGAGAGAAACCATAGAATTTATCGCACTTTCTAGCAACACACTACCTTATATCGAAATACATCACCCGAAAATGAAATTACTAATCGATACAAGAAGCTCGAAATGAATAATCAAACCCGAGATTGTAGAACGCTTTTTTCCAAATTGCATTTTTGATTCAAACGTAACAATTAAAACTAGCCTTGGTAGCAAAACCATCAGACACGAAGCTCATGTACCAGCTTTTCCTGAATTTAACTGTTTATATCACATAGACTTTCTTCTATTTGACTTTCACGAATATTTCGATGGAGTCATTGGCCTCAACGACTTAGTAAATATGAATCTTAACATCGACTAAAATATAGAGGTCAAGACAATGAAATATTTTTTCATTCAGTATTGAAGCAAAAGAACAATGTTTAAAGAACATCCCCGTAGACATTAATGATGGAGAAATTTTAATAAATGAAATGCTTCTTAGTGAACTTTATATACCGGAACTTTAACTTTAGCAAAAAACGGTTACGCCCCGATTGAAATTCAAAATTTTTCTGATAAAAATATTTCTTTAGCCCTGTTCGACCCATAAAAGCCACGAAATTTCAGAATGATCTTCATGAAATACATAATTTCAACTTTGTGAACGAAAACAATTTTTATAATTGTAACCCTGAAAAAATCGAACTTGGAAAATTAATTAGGACAAATCGCATGAACTCAGAGAAAGAAGCTATTTTTATACTTTGCAAAAATTTCAAAGATATTTTAGTAAAACCTAATGACATATTAACATTTACTTCTAAAGTTAAACACGGTATTAAAACTACAGACGAAATACCAGTACATACAAAGTCTTATCGCTACCCCTATATTCACAAAAACGAAGTTCGAAGACAAATTCAAGAACTATTGGAACAAGACATCATACAACCATTCAGCAGCCCATGGTCATCGCCGATCTGGATTGTACAGAAGAAGCTTGATGCTTCAGGGACAGAAAAATGGAGATTTGTAGTTGATTATAGAAAAATCAATGAGAAGACTATAGATGATCGATATCCAATACCAAACATCAATGACATATTGGACAAGTTAGGCCGAAGCCAGTATTTTTCAACGCTAGACTTAGCAGCTGGTTTTCATCAAGTAGAGATGAGTGAATGTTCCGTAGCAAAAACTGCCTTTACGGTAGAGAACGGCCACTAAGAGTACAAGAGGATGCCATTTGGCCTCTAAAACGCGCCCTCAACCTTTCAGCGTGTAATGGATAAAGTTTTAAAGGATCTTCAAAATAATATCTGCTTGGTTTATATGGACATCATTATTTTCAGTACTGGCTTACAAGAAAACATCCAAAATTTACAATTCGTTTTTGAAAAATTAAGGGAAGATAAATTAAAAATTCAACTAGACAAATGCGAGTTTTTACGAAAAGAAGTTGAATTCCTTGGACACGTAGTAACACCGGACGGTATTAAACCGAATCCGAGGAAAATAGAAGCAATATCAAAATTTCCACTGCCAAAAATACAAAAGGATATAAAATCATTTTTAGGACTTCTTGGATACTATAGAAAATTTATTAAAAAGTTAGCAAAAATCACAAAATCAATGACCAATTGCTTAAAAAAGGACCAATCAGTAAAACATACGCCAGAATTTTTGGAATGTTTTAATACTTGTAAAAATCAGACTTCGAGAAAGATTTTGAATTAACCACTGATGCTTCGAAATATGCTATAGGTACAATATTATCCTAAAATAAACGTCCAATACCTTATGCGTCCAGGACATTAAGTGAATCGAAAATCAATTATTCGACTATTGAAAAAAAATTGCTGTCAATAGTCTGAGCTTGCAGGTACTGGAGAATGTATCTTTTTGGCCGTAAGTTCCATATTTCTACCGATCACAAACCTTTTAAATGGCTATTTTCCTTGAAAGAACCGAATTCCAGACCCGTAAGATGGAGACTAAAACTGGAAGAATTTGATTTCACCATCGATTACCTAAAAAGAAAAAATAATCAAGCGGCAGATGCATTGTCAAGAAATCCGACATCGATTGATTTCAACCCAATCGAAACAGCATCCGTAGACGTCAATCTTGATGAAATTATATCGAAAGAACTTGAAACACACAACGAACTACCCAATTTAGTCGACGAAGATATCGAAGAAATTTTACACGTACCTGAAGAAAATTCATCAAAAATCACAGTACACTCCAACATTTTTCTGAACCCGAAAAATCCAGGAGAAGAAGAAGCCCAATACTAACAATTCCCATTTCCAATAAACCTTTAAATACTTATAAAAATCAAATAATAATAACAACAGGAGACATACCAGATTTGACTGTAAAACGAGAGAAAATATTTGAAAACACCCGAATTTATGTGACATTACCAAACCGACACAAACGAAAATATCATTAAATTAGCGAAAGAATACTTTGACCCAAAACAGACTTACGATTTATACTTTCACAGAAATTTACCCCCTGAAAATTTCGCCATAGAGATTCAAAACACATTCCGGCATTCTTCATTCAAACTAATTCACTGTTCCAATTTCTAACTGACCTTATCAAAGGAGACGTTAAAACGAAAAAATAAAATATTATCACGTATTCAAAACCGGACACAGAGGTATTAATGAAGTAACAAACTCACTAAAAACCAAATATTACTGGCCCGAAATGTCAGAAGACCGAAGACTTCATTAATAAATGCGAAACCTGTTTGAAAAACAAGTACGATCGAAATCCCCCTGTCATTAAATTCAATTTAACACCCACGACAACAAAACCCTTTGAACATATTCATATAGACGTTTTCCAAATTTTCAAAGAACCCTACTTATCTATTATTAACACATTTTCAACTACAACTGGAGTATCAGTAGTAGATAGCATATTTACCTTTATAATCCATCATGGACTACCCTCAAAATAACGTCCGATAGTGGTTCCGAATTTAAGAACAAAGACTTAGAAAACTTTTGTCATCTACACCGTATCGAATTACATTTTACCACCGCGAAAAATAGCAACTCTAATTCACCAGTAGAAGGATTTCATTCTACCCTTATCGAACATTATAGATGTATTAGAGAAACTAATAAAGAATTAACCAGCGAACAAGTTATGAAACACGCCATTTTATCTTACAACAACTCCATTTATTCGGTAACGAAACTCACCCTTTTGAAATCAGACATGGACACTTAGGTACATCGAAACCTTTGACCTAAATGATCAATTAATTCTATCAAACTATGTCCAAAACAACAAACAAGCCACAAAACAACATTATGAAAAAATCCATGAAAGAAATGCTCAGTATAAAGAAAATACAATTACCAAAAGAAACCTGAAAAGACAAGATCCACCGACTTATATGAAAGACTTACGTTAAAACAAAATTCCGCCACAAAAAACTACCAAAATTTGACAAAACCCAAATACTTGATGACGACGGCATACACGTCAAACAAAAGAGGGAATTTACCATAAACAATCCCTCAGGAAACCACGTAATAATCCTAAACAATTATTACAGGTTCAAAATTAAGACGAAGATAATGACCCTTCACCTGGTCCTTCAAATAATTAACCCAGTAGAAAGTAGTGAAAATAAAATAACAATTAATAGTTTAGAAAGCTTATTGTTACCCTTAAAATTAGGAAACACTAGAACCATATATAGCAAGTATAGATTTTTAAATTACGTAGATTTAGAAGAAATTGTAAAGCAAACGGCAAAACTTGAAGAAAACTTCAAAATACTTTCAAATAATTTCCAAAAAGTCGAAGCGACAAATTTATTATCTTATCATGCTCTCGCTCAAAATCTTTTCCTAAGCAGAACAGAATATTTAATTGAAACTTTCCACAAGAAATTAACAAATCTCCACCTCTTTGTTAGACAAAAAAGAGGATTAATTAATGTTCTTGGAAAAGTAAATAAATGGATTTTTGAAAATCTTGATGCTGAAGATGGTATTATATACGATAACGCGATTAAAGTGCTTTCAGAAAATCAAAAATCGATCATCCAAGAAACTAATTTACAAACAACCTTGTGTAAAAAATTAATAAATCATTATAATAAGTCAATAACAACTTTGAGCCAAAATCAAGAAAATTTTAGTAAAAATCTAAATCGAATTCAAGTGGCAATGGATCAAAAGATCACAGATATCGGTCAATACATTAGCTTTCAAGGTGTGATTTCTTCAATAAATTTAGATTGCCAAAATCTTGTTAGATTTTTAGATAACTTAGAGAGTGCCATTCTATTTTCGAAACTTAACACACTTCATAATCCAATCAATCAATCACATAGAGGAAATGATAAAGTACTTAGAAAAATTATATAAAGTTGACGAAATTCCTCATTTTGAGTAATGTCTTATTACCAAATTTTAGGAACTCAATTTCATTTTTCAGGTAATAAAGTAATATTTGCTATTCATTTCCAACTATCGAACCAAAACCATTGAGTTTTATCACCTTTCCCGATTATCCAAAATCACCAGATATTTATACCGAATACCCATTTTTGGCACGAAACCAGAAGCCATCGACCCCCCGAAAAATATGAATGCCCTGCACTGGACAACATCTACTATTGCCAGCAGCACTATTTGCCGCAGATAATTGTACTATCCAATTGATAAATGGAGGATCATCCGAAAACTGCCCACTGCTAACCGTTAACGCTCAAGAATCAATAATCGAAGAAATCAGTCAAGAAGAAATAATTGTCATGCCACTGAACACTGAGAGAATACTATCAATTTCCAATACAGATCAATACTTCGATATTTCTACACCAAGCCTAATTAAAGTACCAGAAAACTGTGAAGTCCGCATCACTGATAAGAAATTCATAAACAATCAACAAATTAAGAAAGGCAAACACTAATTCTGCCCAAACTAGAAATCAATATTAATCCAAAATCAAGAAACTTCCAGGCCACCAATATCACGAAGATAGATTTCGAACATTTATACGAAATCAACAACGTAGCCAAACAGCTGATTCCCGTATAGGAAGAAAAATCGTCACCTACACATTGCCGATATTCAGTACATTTTAATAATCCTAACTATTGCAGTAGCCATCATATTATTTCTGAAAATTGAGAAGAAGAAGCCTGTCTATGGTGCCCAATGTCCAAAAAGAAAACCGAAGAAAATTTGGAAGAAAACCCCGATGGCCCATCTGCGAAAACAAATTTCTCTATTTTCGCAGCTTAAGGAGGGAGGAGTTACATGCAATTAACTTCATGAGACGACAAAGCGCACACCTGCAGACAATATCAAGTTTCATTTCATGGCAATTGTTTTCAACGTTTAAATATTAAATTATGATCATTCTTGTTTGAACCTTCGCTTGCATTGTATCAGTCTGAAATAAGTTTGTAACATTTTTTAATAAATTTTGTTTTAAAAAAAATATTTTGGAAGGACAACGATTTAATTACTGTAATCATTACATGTCACTCTTTTTTACTATACGCGAGGTTTGTCAGCAAATAGTAATTTTGCTTCAAAGTAAAGTACTTTATTTTTTTAATATCTATAATTAATCAAATAGAAATCATTTGAATTAAAAACTGCATCTACATATGTCATTGCCCTCAAAACTGTATAATAGGTATTTGTGTAACTTTTCCAACTATATACTAGGTTTCGACAAATATATCAATTTTGTTAACCTTTATTTTTGATAATATCTCAAATTCTAATCAAATAAAGTTTATTTGAATTAAAAACTATATCTAATTAATTAATTATTATATTTTGTGTATGGATATTATTTCTTTTTCTGTCTCAAAAGATTTAGTTGGTTGCCAGAAAAGAAAATGAATGTGTGTTTTCAATATTATTGAATGTAATGGCTAACCTACCACCTTATAACGTTCCATGTGGTAGACGATGACACACCAGGGTGCACGGCAGCTTCAATGGAGACGGGAGTGGGTTAACAAACAAGGGCCAAGCCAATTAATTGTAAGTTAACTTTCCAATATAAAGATGTTCTGGGCGCCAGGTAGATTCTCTGCCTTTTACCCCAGCTAACCGTCTAAGATAACCTACCAATCCTCCGCGGCTACAAGAAATCTATAGATAAGGGCTCCATGGCTAATAAAACCTCAGTATATTGTCAGTTACGTCACAACAAACCTACTTCAATAAAACTCTTCATAAAACAGTAAATAATTTAATGAACTTTTAAATTATTTCAATACAATCCTGCAACAATATCAAACACAAGTCGACCTGCAGCCAACTTCATGTACCTACATACACATATCTATAGTTCAACCAAGAATCAACATTACATACCTGATACACTAAATTCAAATTATTACCAAAATCACAAATAAAATAAACAGATGTTATCAAAAGCATTAATCAAAATACTCAAATGTTGTTGTGATCCGTAAACATGCACAATATATCTTAAATCAGAAATGAGTTACTTACACGAACAATTTTCAAAATAATATCAACGTCAAAAATGACATCTAAACTGTAAATAATTCAAAATGATATCAAACTCAATAATTGTACTGTTATTCTGAAATGTGAAGCCAAAAACTCAGTTACTGACAAAAGTGTTTAATTACATTTAAATTTCAAGAAAAATCAATAATGATTTCATAAATCTAGAAACAAATATTATCTTTAAAACAACCCAAAATGATTCAATTAACAAGTCGACGTTTCGAGCTCTCACGACGCTTTCACAAAATACCAAATAATATCAATATCTAATAAATCAATAATCATGAAATGATATTCAAAATTTAACACTACAGGAAATGCCTAAAAATCAAATTTATATGATCAAATTAACAGTCAAAAGTTTGACTAAATAATCAGGTTCTTTATTAAATCCAATAAGTTCAAAATGTTATTCAGATAAAACAATTCTCAATGTGAAAAGTAAATTATAAGCAAACAAATATACTGAAACAAATTACAAAGGTACCTTGTTCAAACGCGATGACACAACACTCAGCTGCCCTCTGTAGAATCGAAGCACACATGCGCCGTCGTTGCTATACGGCAACCAACGATTCCAGTTCCCAACAAACCAAAATGGAACTCGTTCGATTACAAGACTTGCCAAAACTTCGGCAAATTAAGTGAAGTTGATAGCCCCATACACTGAAGAAAACAAGGTCTTGGATGGGCTAAAAGTCTTATATACGATGTTCAAATGGTGGTTGACCAGTTAGTCGTCCAGGTAGGTCAACGAGAGTACATGCAAATATTCAGCAATCAAGTCCTCACAAACGAGAACGTGTTTCCACTGATTTCCAAAAATATCACAAAACTGCCAATGGAAACATCAATTAAACGTTGCTGAAACTGCAGATCCACGAGAGAGTGAGTGATGAACATGTCTTAAATCCTCACACGAGTATGGTTTCCGTTGTTAAAATCCAAAAATATAACAAATCGAATAACGGAACCAACGGAAAAAGTGTATCCAAATAAATCCCAATGGATGGATGGCACAAAATTGCCAGTATACATGTCAGAAACACTGTAGACATTATCACCAATTTCAACCATCAAACCTCTTCCCAGGTACTACACAAAACACAAAAAAAACAAAACATCTCAAAAATCCTACCAACTCATTTCTTCTTCTAAATTCTACAACATCTATGCTCGAAATGTCCCGTGCTCGACTCTACTTTTCTACATCTTCTTACCATAAATGTCTTTAACCTGTCTAGAACGTGTGGTTCCACCCTTAGCAAAATCGCCTCGAACGTCAAGAAAATCTAAATCTTAACCTAGAATAAGTCAACATCAAAACAAATCAATACCAAATACAAAGCGAGAATATTTCCAATACGAAAAACCCAATAAGCCTATCGCAATAACAACAATGCTACAGAATAATATAAAAGGTAAGTCTTTACGGTTGAAGATAATTTTATACTATCCGTTGGTGTTAATATTCGAAGTCAATACTTTAGTTACAAGAAAACAGTTATTGTAGATAAATGACACATCCAATGTCCAGTTTAGGCTATTTGAAATACGTTTTGCATAATTCGAACCTCAGATATTTCGTCGTTTACTTGTTCTTTTACGGGTTTATGGAATACACCGCTAGTTACACTCTGCGGCAAAAATGTAATGTTACAGGTTATCGATCACTAACGGAACGGACGAATAAAAGTACATTTTGACCGGTCCTAAACGCGTTTATTTATACTGAGTAACTACGGCAAAAATATAACGTAACAAATAAATATTCATAATTAAAAATTCAAATTGAAATTGAGAGTTTTCCAAAGAAAACCATTTTAACAATAAACTGGACAACTAAATTTTCTTTTTCTAATCTAAATATATAAAATAGTCTATTGTACTTTCTGTGGCAGTCAGAAAATCTGTATAGAGTAAGCTCTCAATGGTCACAGATTTCTATGGCTCTAATACAATTAGTGTTTTAAGTATTTAAATGGAAACAATTAAGACTACAGTTTTACCACAGGTGGTCACGTTGGCGTTAGAAAATGAAACTCGCGAATTAAGGCTTTGAATTTACTGATTTCAAGAAAAAATGTGAATTAAATTGTGACATCTATCAGTTTTCACGTTTAAATGTTTAATTACATTAATGAATTCATAAATTATGTAATCTATAAAGTATCGAAAGACTACTAACATACTGTTATACATTTTTTGTGAGTTCAAATACAATTTTTACTTCGCAAACAACCCCCTTTATTTCCATACCAATTGAAACAATGGCACATTACTTTTCATAGACTAAAAGAGATGAGTAAAACCTAAATCAGCTGGTCCATTGCTACTTGCTGTGTGTGTGTGTGTATCGCCTCATTTACAATCCAACTCATTGCCACAAAATCATCAATTCAGATCAGATTACCTCAGTTCGGGGAATTCCCCATAAACTGATAGTTTATGCACAATAATGGCAATTTTTATTATTGTTGTGAAGTTAGAAAGTGGTAAGAAACCGATTTTGACTAGTGGAAATTGTTTATAGATGATGTTATTATCTTAACCTATTTTATGAATATCTAGTTCGTGCATTACATTTAAAAAAGTCATACCTTTGTGATTTTCGCCCACTTTCTATTAGCTACTAGCAAAACTGTGAACTAACTATATTGCGATTGACAAAAATATGCTATGAATTTATCGGCTCCAACGAATACCCGTACAACTGATTAAATTCTTTCTTTTAACTAATTGCAACTATGAATTGATCAAAAACTGATTTTTTTATAGTATTCAGTAATAAGGAATAATAACTTTCCCATTATTACCGCTTAATATTTTTTGGACTATCACACTCATATAAGTCCATGTGTTTATACCGGGATTAATTTTCATAATAATACTGACCTTCGCTGCTTCTGGTGAATATTTCTCGATCATCAATTATTCATTTCCTTGTTTAACTAGTTGCTAAATAGATTCTTGTGAGCTATAGGTCACGGACAATAACTTTTAATAACGATCAACAATTTGGTTGTTTGGTAGACAAATATGAAACCAATATAAAACTTGACTAAAATCAGACTCTTACAAAATCTCACTTTTGTCTGTCCGTCTGTCACTGTCAATAGTTTCCAAAACAACTTGACGAAAATAGTTTAAATTTGGTTTCAAGCCATATTTTGGAGAACTCAATAGGAGCACACACCTGACACACCGCAAATAAACAAATTCTGATTTAGGGGGTACTGCTAAGGGTAATATTACCTACAAATATTGCCCATTCCTCCACTCATTAACTCAAAAACAATTAAACCCAAAAATGTGAACAAATATGGAATAAGGTTTATAGAAAGAATAACGCTAAATTATATAATTAAATGAAAAATAATATATTCAATAAGAACAAGCTTATGATGACTTAAAATCGAACGCTCACTAAGCTAACAGTGGCAAAAGAACACCCTGTATCACCAAACGATGGAAAATGTTCATTAGGCCATTTTCTCACAACTTTGGCTTAACAAACTTGATAAGTTCAGTCGATCATTATAGGAAGCACGTTAATAACATACCAGAAGTCGAATAATTTTAATAGTTATTTGAGATATATTTAAATCTAAACTGGCATTTCTTATAATAGCATTACATTTATTTCTAAAATAATATAAAACAATTTGATCATTCCTGTTTCTTCTTTGTATAGAATGGCTTTTTAAAAGCACAATGTTGTTACAGATGCAATAAAAATGGAAGGCCCATTTTTGTTGGAAAAAATAAAAACATTTTGCCTTTGTTTAAACGCCAGCAATATACCAAGTAAATAGAATGACTCGATAACTATAGTATTGTTTAAGAAAGGATAGTACCGACTTAAAAAAGTATTCACCAGTGAGTGTACTAAGCTACCTCGATAAACTGTTTAGGGGAATAATAATCTCAACACTAGAGGGAAAACTTAATTTATATCTCTAAAAAGAACAATAGAAACGAAATTTGACAAATCTATAGAGTATAACAAACCACTAGTAATGGCATTTGTTGGCAGGTGATACTGGCGAATTAAATGCTGTTATGAAAGCTCTACAGGAATGGTGCGTTGATTATAGGTACTCGAAATTAATACACGTCTATAAAAATGCTACTATGACTGTGAATCTGACTATTAAGAACGACTATATCCAAATTTAAAGATATCTAAGACAAGATGTCCTAAGCTAATTATCATAGTTTTTTAAAGAATATGAACTGGGAAGTGAGAGCAATAAAAATATACTATAAGATTGATGCTTTAAAAACTGCATACTGACGTAGTTTTTGAATAACTGAGGAAGGAATGGCTAATTGGTTGTTCATTTAGGTTTTCACAGCTCACAATGGTTTCTAAAAATTAAAATAAGTTAAGTAAGTGAAAATCATTATGTAGTACCTAGGCTAGCTTGTGGACACTGCCTGGAACACTAGTTGCCTTCTATCGCAAGATTAACCGAAGAGAAGTAAGACTATGGATTTGTCAACTAGTTTTCCTCCTGTATAGTATCCTACTTTTTAGAGTAGACGAATTATTAAATCCAGTGCTAAAGCAGTTTCATCAACAAAATAACTTTTATAGAAAGAGTTGCGTTTATCAGAACAACAAAACGAAGATCCAAGAAACTTCATAAACAAAACAATTCATCAAATATAGAAAAGACAAAAAACAACAACAAACAACAAAACCAACATTCAGTAATTCTAATTTAAATAATAAAAGAAAAACTCTAAAAGTGTAAAAGTTATAACTTATGTTTCCGCATCATATAAGAAAAATTAATTTGTTGGAGATAAATATACAGTAAAAACGATTTTGAAAACAAATAATACACAAAGTTCTAAAAATTGTGTGTACACTGTGCTTGCGTCTGCGGGAAAACATATGCAGGTGAAACATCAAGATCTCTTCAAATAAGAAAAGCAGATAAGATCGTCTCAAGAAGACATATAGACCAGCTCTAGATTGACAAACGATGCACTAACGGATAATGGTATATACAAAATGGACTGGGACTTGACAAATATATTATTTAAAGAAGAACACACAAAGTAAGGGGATTTCAAAGAAAATGTTGTTAAATAATAAAGAAATTGGGACAATCTCTATAGCGATAGCGCTATCATGGCAACAGATCATGTCAAATCAACAACAAAAGGAATCTTAAAAATCAATTAGTCAATAAATTCAAGGGAACTATGATTTAACAAATTGCTTCCTGAAGAGTAATCGAAACATCACAGCACATAGATGCAATACAAACGACAATACATCCAAACATATTATACAGGAAAACTAGATGACAATTCCATTGACCTATTTTCTATTTTTGGTAAGACAACTAATTTTTGGGCAGGAAAACTGCCCTTAGTTACTACAGATTTACTTACTTACCTTATGTGTCTTTTCAGAAACCAAGATGTGAAAACCCAAATAAAAAAACAAAATAACTGCAAGGTGTTTGTTCCAACACAGTCTTGAATATCAACTTCTTAAAAACAAAATCTTTACTAAATTAGTACGAAATGATAACAACGTTGTCAAATTAGTCAAGATATTCACAGATATAGGGCATTGGCTTAAAATCTCAATAGATAATCAATTAAGGTGAAAGTTTACGACTACAGTATTTTACTTGTGACCTTCGGTGCAGAATCTCTGACCTTAACATCTGGGACGTCTTGAAAATTGAAAATTACACAACACAGAATGGAGAGGTAAATGTTAGACATATCTCTGCTAGCGCAGGTTACAAATAAAAATTTCAGGCAGAGAAGAGGAATAACTGATGAAGTTTTGAATCCAATGGCGTAATTTTTTAATAAAAAAAATCCCTAATATAAATTCAGTATTTTCGACTACACAAAAGTATCATACCATGCCTTGAAAGTTGTAATAAATATTTTATTTTTTTTCCCTAAGTACACATTTTAATACTTGATATTTAAAATATATTTTTTACCCATTAATAAATCCAAATTTTACAGGGGTGGTTCTATTTAAAAGGTCAAAATGGTTCACATTACATACATGTTTAATAATGTTTTTAACAAAAAAAAAACTTTGTAACTCCTCCAAGGATTCTTCTGCTCTTGTTCATTCTGTGGAGCATTGATAGCAATATGTTCTGAAAGAACAGTTAACCTGAATTTTTTTCTTTTACCGTATGTAGTCCTGATGGGGTCACAAAACTATACATTGACACCGAATTTCAACCTCTTCCGTCTAGTAGTTTAGGATGTGACAGAGGTAGAAATCAGAAGTGATATTATAAGGGTATCCGTATATTGTATAAACGGAACCCTAAAAATACTCTGACCTTCAAATGATCTTGAAAATGAAGTTCAAGGTCAAAATTAATTGCACCAAAATGTGTCCCCCTTCGCCTTGAACAAGTTTTGTATGAACTCTATTTTCATACCATGCGAAACGATTGGAGTGCATAGATTAAAATGGCCCACCCGGTATATATATGATGTCGATCAAGAGATTATCCCTAATACTTTACAAACAACAAGTTTTATCTCTTCTTTAGCATGAAATCTTAATTTCATTCTAGGTTTTGTAACATTCTATATTTTCAATAAAATAAAAAAAAAATATTTAAACCTCTTTACACTTTATTGAGTCTTCACTTTATGGGTCATACATTTATGTTTAATCATTAATAAACCTTTTACAATTTTATATGCTACTAATACGATGGCAGCTAATACTAGCAGGACGACATCAAGCATCAGGTATTTGTACAATGGCATATCCGCCCCAGGATACCGCAAATGTTTGGTCCCATTGTGCCTTAACACGTACTCTACCCACCAAACAGCTTTTTGCATTCCAAATAAGTCTGGTCTTCTATAATGGATTTAACTGTGATGATATTTTTCTTAAACCTAAAAGAGAAAAATATATGTTACATGTGTTGTATAGCGGAAAAAAATGTATATTGTACAATAATTTTCAAAATTGCAGCTCCAAGCATTTTTATTGCAATTATTCTTGTTTAAGGCACAACAGAAAGAAATAAACGCTATATTACTAGGACTAGGAGACACTCATACCAAAGAAAAACACCACATCGTTAGTCGTTAGTTAAGTTTGGTGTCAAGTGTTCCAAAATGTAAAAATGTAAAAATACTCGTATTAGGAGAACAACCTTAGCTTCACAATTACTCACGCTGTAGAATAGGTCCAAAACATGTAAAATGAATATGATTTTATTCTTTTAAGCGACCCAATATCAAAAAAATACATTCAACAACTATATATTGTAATGGATTTAAACAGACATGAAATAATACAAAAGTTTTGCAATTCAAATAAGTAAATGATTGGGGAAATGTAAATAAAATTCATACATATCTAATAAAAAAAAAGGAAAATTGCAGAAATCAATTAAGTTAAAGTTAACCTAAAAATATAAACTATGTAAAAGAATGTTTCAAAAGCAATTGTTGAGAGGATAAAAGGTGGCATATAAAGCTAGATAATCTATCATGCAGAGTGTAGTAGAATTTGGATACTTACATAAGAAATTCTAGGCAGGAAGACACATTTAGACCAAACATTAGAGAGGTTAAATTCACTTATGAAAATCACAGTAGAGTTTGTAAAACAAGTTTAGATCACATATTAGGCCATGAGAACACTGAATATAACACATTTGGATCAAAATTAATTTTAAATACATAAATTTGTTAAATATTTAGAGAATTGAAATGTCAGAATTGTAAAAAAACCGTTAAAAATCGGAATGAATGATGGAACACTAAAGAGATTTACACCGTTAGAAAGAGCTTAGAGCATAGTTTATGAAAATTTAATAGTTCAAAAGATATTAAGTCCTAATTTCAGTAAAATCCAATTTTTTTTAAAGTACGTGTTAAATGACTGGTGACCAGCAGGTGACAAGTATCAAATCAAAATTTTTGAAAACATGATTAAGTAATTTAGATAAAATTTATAAGGGTAAATGGTGTTGAAATTCAAATTAAAATTTGTTTAGATTTTTGCATATGATTTAGAACAAACATATTTGGAAATTAATAAAATAAATTAAAGCGGAAATGGAAATAGCAGGTGGCAAGATTTATTAAATAAATAGGAAATCTGACATTCAAAGGCTCTCTTTGTATTTCAAGCGTCGACGAGAGCAGTTTAAAAATTTCGTTCCTGTAAAATCACGTTTCCATGACAACCAGATAAATGTTCTGTGATATCATTGGAATAAGTGTTCCATGTCAGTTTTTGACAAAAAAAAATTAAGATTTGAAGTTAGATTTTAAAGTTTTGGAATTATCAATTCGAAATTAGAAAATAATAAATATTCCATTAAAAGGAATTATTTGAAATCCTTGGATGGAGAGAAAAAAAATCAATTTGTTGGAATAAAAAGTATTGGTGCAGCAGCAAACAGATCAATTGAGTAGCAGAATTTAATTTATAAACCAAAACAAATCAGGAAGCAGTATACTAAAATCAAAATTAAGGAAAAGGGGAATTCAAGCCAGACAACTGTGAGTTTTTGAAACATTTTTTAATAAACAGATTATTGAAATCTAAATCAATCAGTGATACAAATAAAGTTTTCAATTTAGTATAATGAATATTGTTGTTTAGAGTATTGAAATATTTTTTGTAACAAATCGATAGAAATTTAATAAGATTTAAGTAACCAGGATTTATTTTGTTGAAAAGGCAATATTATATATATCAGAATTGTATTGTGTAAAATCATTATTAATAAATTGTAATTTGATCCAGAATTTGAAAATTATTTATTAGTCTTCTAAAAATCTTAAAAAAATAAAGTGGAAATATAATTTTAAAATTTTAAAAAGTGATAGTGTAACGAAGAAGAAAGAGAGACTTATAAGATAAGTATAAAATTCATTTATTTATATAAGATCTACAATTTTGAACCCAAGCAAAAAAGACCCTGAGGTAAAATCTTACATTTAAAAATTCATTATATTACATTCAATTACAAAATGGCGCCCAACGTGGGGCTTTTCAATTACAAAATGGCGCCCAACTAAAGAGGCTCGAAAATTAGTGGATCTTATATAAAAAAAAATTATTGGAATCAAAACTAGTGTGGCATCAGAAAAACATTGTTAGGTAGTTTACAATTTTATATCATTCTATTATAAAAGGCAAACAACTAAAGGGGCTCAAAATTAATGGGTTCTATATAAAAATTAAATATAATAATTGTCAGATTTAAGTAAAGAAAGAACAAAATAAATTTCCTGATAAAGTACACTGTGTGATAATTTGGTTAAATAGATAAAAAAAAAGGTAAGAATATTTGAAATTATAAAAAAAATAAGTGATTTTTGCAATTTCGTAAAAACTTGGTGGGGAATTTATAAAAATACATATAGATAAAGAAACAATATAAGTCAAAATAAAACAATAATAATAAATTTAAATCATATCTATTAATAAATAAAGAATTGTGTTAAAAATAATTTATTAAAAATGGTAAAAACTAGAGCTGCAAATCAGTAGATAATCCAGAAGAACACATGTCTGAAGAAATGGAGCAGGATATGCAGGGAACAGAAGATATACAAGAAGGAAGTGGAAGTGAAGAGCAAATTGAACAACAAAATATTCAAATCATTTCAGAGCATGTGGTTGTAGAAGGACAACCAGAAGAATCAAGGTCTGAGGAGAATACAAATATTGGATTGGATAGTAATATACAATTAATGGAAATGATGAAGAGAATGATGCAGGATTTCAATTCAAATTAAAACAAGAAATTGGGAGTGTAAAACAAGATATAAAACAAGATATAAAACAAGAAATAGGAAATGTAAATTCTAATATGGCAGATTTAAAACAAGATAATCAACAGTTAAGTTCAAGAATGGATGAAAATAATCAAATAATAAGACAAGAAATGGAAATATGAAACAGGAGTTGAGTTTAAAAATGGATACAAGTTTAAAACAAGAGATAAGTAGTATGAAAAAGATATTGAAAGGAATCTAGAAGATTTTAAAAGAGAAATATATGAAAATAACAAAACAATGGAAAATAATTGGCAACAAGTGATCAAAGAAGTGAAAGTTGGTATGAAACAAATAAGAGAAAAATTTATAGAACCATGTAAAGGTCAAGAAAATCAAGAAGATGATTCAAAGTTGGACAAGGCTGAAGAAAAATATGAAAATACTACATTACATGAAGAACAAGACAAACAAGTTATAGGACAAATCAAGAGGAAAGAGCAAAATTTGGGGAAGAAGTTAAAAGTCAAGTAATCAGGAAAAAACAGGAACACAAATGAAGAATGAAGAGGTTATACCAGAACATAGTAGAAAAGTAATATTATATGAAAAATTGATGTTAATAGGAACATATGTAAATTATGGAGGTGAAAATGAAATGAATATACAGTGGGGAAAAATAGGATTTTTGGTAATGATCATGAGTAAAAGGAATTATCAGACAGATTACATGAAACCAAGCATGAATAAGAAGTATAAGCAAGAATATATGAAGATGAGCATGTATATGGAAAAATGTGGAAAGTTTTGGTGGAAACTCATAAGAACTCAATTTATTACTGGGGAATAAACCCAAAAGTAAACTGGAAAACCAGGAAAAAAAATATAAAATGCAAATATAGATCAGGAAGGATGGATGGAAGACCAACATTAGCACAGGAACATGGAAATGAAAATTAATGAAAGATCAAGATAAAAAAAAATAATGAGCAAATTGAAGATAAGTAAAGGACCTTCATAGGGAAGTATCATCATAATAAGTCCGTATATGGTAAAAACAAGAGATGGAGTGAACAGTTATGAGTTAGTGGACATCAAGACACAAAAGATCAAAGGCATATACAACATGATAGTATTTTCAAATATTATATATAAAATAAAGTGATTAAAATCCATATTGTACAAAATATAAACAGAAAACAACAATAATTAATTAAAAGAAGTGAAGTGAAGAAATTTAGAAATATATGTTCAGAGTAAAATAATTAAAAAATAAGAATGTAGATGGTGGACAGGTAAGATGATAGATGGTGGATGATTTGTGTGGAGACAGTAGGTAAAAAGAACAGGATGTTAACAAGTATTTCAAAATATGATGAATTATAAATGAATATATGATATAAATGCGGTTAAATATGAAGAAATATAAATTATCCTGTAGGCAAGAATTATAAAATAGCAAGAGAAAGTATGGAGATGGAATGGAAGCAAATAAGTTAGAAGAAAAGGAAAAATGAGAGTGTTGAGAAAATTACAAAGAGAAGAAGAAACTTATGAACTAAAAGCATAAATCTTAAATTAATGAAAATATGTACAACTTAAATTTAAAATTAAACAAGGACAATATGGAAAAATATTATAATAATATCAATGGATACAAGTCAGAATATTTTAAAATTAATAACATGTTTGTAGAAATCTTATAATTTTCACTGATAAGATACTAGGAACAACCAGATGAAGTCTTGATATAACTAGAGGGAAGAAAAAAATAATTATTAATGATTTGATTTAAAATAAAGAATTGGTTAAAAAAAATAATAATAATAATGGGAACGATACATGATGATTGGAACTTACTAAGAATGTTGATTCCACAGATGAAAATTTTGGGCAGCATATCTTGGATAAGTTTGTAAATAATGATACCAGTAGTTGTAGATTTGTTGAGCGTTCATCAGTTGATGTGTTTATATAAGTTATTCGAGTTTATTGATTTTTCTTGTTGAGTTGTTAATTGTTCATGTTAATTTGTTCAGTTTCGTTTGATTTATGATATTCTTGATAGCTAAAAAAAATTAAATAAAAAAAATTATAAATATGAAAAGGTTAAAAAAAAAATGGTATTAAGAAAGCATTTAAAAAAAAAAATTTCAGCATTTATAATAAATTCTTAGTTAAAAAACTGAAAGAATTATTCTGTAAATTTTGGGGAATTTGTAATGATTTAACAGACATGAAAATAATACAAAAGTTTTGCATCAAATAGGTAAGATGATTGGGGAAATGTAAATAAAATTCATACATATCTAATACAAAAAAAAAGAAAAATTGCAGAAGTCAATTAGGTTTAAAGTTAACCTAAAAATATAAACTATGTAAAAGAATGTTTCAAGCAAATTGTATGGAGAGGAAATAAAAGTTGGCATCTAAAGCTGATAATCTACATGCAGAGTGTAGTAGAATTTGGATTACTTACATAAAATTCTAGGCAGGAAGCACACATTTAGACAAAATTAGGAGGTTAAATCACTTATGAAAATCACAGGAGTTTGATAAATAACAAGATTTT